>OX596282.1:16065000-16440000 GCA_951394225.1 Harpalus rufipes | reverse complement strand
GCGGAGTTTCTTTCTTCTAGCAAACACTTCATTTATAATTAGTCGCACTTTTTCATCCATGCCTTCGGTGTTTACATTACCCTTAGCATAAATATTACGCACTCGCGATTGGTTACGTGAAACTTGTTTGGCAGCTTCACGATCTGATACATATGAGAGTGCGTCAACCATAGTTTTTGGGCGACATAATTGCTGTGCTTGCTGAGTATTGCTGTCTCGAACTCCGAAGATGAGTCTCTGAGTGGCCAGGTACTCCAAATCCTTGTCAAGAGCTGTAAGATGTGTGAGACGAACCGAACGAGTTACATCGGCTCCAAATTCTTGCAGACTTTCTTCAGTTTCTCTAGAAGTCTTCTCCCATCCTTGTTTCAATATTTGCTCCAGTAATCCAGAATTCTCCAATTTCCGCTCCAACATCTGCTCCGTATTTCCAGAATTCTCCTCTACTCTTCCAGAATTTACCTCTAATTCCTGTTCCAATTTCTGCTCCAGAATTTCATAATTCTCCTCTACTCTTCCAGTATTCGCCTCCAATTCCTCTTCCAATTTCTGCTCAAAAATTCCAGAATCTTCTTCAGCTTTTCTAGAACTCTCATTCAATTCACGTTCAATTGTTCTAGAATGTTCGATTAATTCTCCGTCCAGTACTCCAGAATGTTACTCCACTTTTCTAGAATTTTCATGTAATTCCCTTTCCAGTGTTCTAGAATATTCCTTTAATTCTTCTTTCAGGGTTCCGGAACTTACCTCCACTTTTCCAGAACTTTCATGCAATTCTCTTTTCAATGTTCTAGAATGTTCCTTTAATTCTTCGTCCAGTGCTCCGGAATTTTCCTCCGATTTTCTAGAACCTTCATGCAATTCCCTTTCCAATGTTCTAGAATGTTCCTTTAATTCTTCTTCCAGTGCTCCGGAACTTTCCTCCGCTTTTGTAGAACTTTCCGCCAATCTCTGCACAGAACTTCTAGAACTTTCTTGTAATCTTTGTGCGAATACTTTACAATATTCGAATACGTAACACGGAACTTCGAATAAGTAATCGTCAGGATTTTCACCAGCTTCGATTAAAGCTTGCTGCAGTCTTTCTTGAAGCTCTATCTTCTTTCCTGTTACTTCCAAATCTAGTTCTTCCAGTTCCGTCTTGAGATCACATACTTTCAATTCACTTAATTTTAATAGTTTAGGCATTTTATTTATTTTTATTTATTTACACTTCACAGTTTAACAACCCCACACCTGACACCAATTGTAACGTTTTTATTTATATGGGTGAAGTGTAAAACATAGACAAATATTATTAACAAAAGAATACGTTTATTAAACGATAT
Source organism: Harpalus rufipes (assembly GCA_951394225.1). Lineage (NCBI taxonomy): Eukaryota > Metazoa > Arthropoda > Insecta > Coleoptera > Carabidae > Harpalus > Harpalus rufipes. Next base: position 16,438,672 of record OX596282.1, on the reverse strand, counting down.
ATAATTAAGGATTAAATATTAAAAGATAATAAAAACAACTAACACTATGATTAAATAATTATAAACACTAAGAATATTATTAAATGCTTAAACACTACGATTATTTATCTAACTAACATTTATATCACTACACTTATTTATATAACTACATTTATTTATGTTAACAACTGTTAAACTGTTTATTTATATCACCGAGTTCATATCTGGTTACTTGTATATATGAGACTGATTCCCGCTGTTCTCCCGACGGTATTTATACAGCCCCTATCATTCTAGATCTCTTCTAAAGCGACAAAGATCCGTATACAAAGGAATGAGGTCACGGCGCAATTAACCTGTCTCAGCGCGTCGGGGATTGTATTATCGCTCTGGTACGTTCTTTCGAATGGATTACGTCATTGTTCGCGAACATGCTATCAGTAGCGGCGCATGCATAATTTTCTCTCAGGGGCGCACGTCACAATATTTTATAGATTTAGAGATAAAAGGAATATAATATATAAAATAATCTGTTGTAATTAATTTTACAACCGAAAGGATGCCATGAAAAATAGTTGAAAATTTAAATTATTTGTAACTGACAGATAAATGTCAGTGTCAGAAATAATTAGTAATGAAAGAAAAATGTACTTGGAGAATCCCTTAATTCTTGATCTGTGACTATTATGGAGATGACAAGTCTAGGTTGAAGGACTGAAATTTGTTTCAAACATTATGGGACGATGTACACCAGTACTGTAGATTAGAGTAACTTTGAATTGCGAAAAAACTATCAAATTCTTCTCAAGTAAGTTGTAAATATTGACAAAATTACACATCGATATAAGAATAATCGGAGTGCAATCTATCCGTCACTTTATTAAAGGGAATTAGTGTTATTTAGATATAACATGTATGAAAAAATAAAATGTAAAAGAAGATATGTAAGAATAGATGCACAATCCAGATATATACATTTTAGACCGCCCAAAATTAATGTTTTTACTAGAAGAATATGAAGAGAAAGTAAACAAGGTTGTTCGAATTGAAAATTGCTGTTACCAGCCTAATATTTATATATGGTAAACTCTACTTTGTAATTTATTGTAACATAATTTATGGTAAAATATCTTCATGTTGAGACATGCTATTATTGAATAATAAAGAAGTTTATACGTCATAGATTTATATGAATATATTATTTGTATTTATAAAAATATTCTTTGCTTTATGCATACAGCCAGGTAAAATATACGGCGAGAGGTTATGTGCTGGCCACATCAGATTTTTTAATTTTTAAATAGCATATTTTACATAATTATTTATATTAATATGGAAAAAGCATTTATTTAAATGTTTATTATTTTATTTTGCTCAGTATTTTATTTGGTTTTCTTCAGTATGTTATGTTCAGTATCATTTCATATTTATTCAATATTATTTGTTATATTTGTTCAGTATATATTACAATAGAATAAATCTATCATAAATAATTTATATTAGGCAGTGCCTTGGTTGCTTTGAAATAAGTTTATCGCTGTCGGCCCCACAGGTAAGGAATGAATTCCAGCACTGTTAAGCTATATGCGTATTATAACGTTTTTCAGTAAATTCATCGTCATTTAAGTAATTTATTAGGATATTTTTAAACCATTTTTAGAAGACATTTTTTCATGCAATTTTTCTAAACAATAACAAACCATAACCTAACCTAACGCTTGAAGTCGCGGCCGCTGGGTGTCGGTATCATCAGACACTTGTCGGAAGTCGGAGTTAATTCCCGATAAGTGGTTTTCAGAAGTGAAAATTCAAAAACAACGCCTGGCGACGCGACATCGATATCTTTCTATTTTGTTTGCATTTTTGAGCTTTTTGAAGTCTGGCTGAGATAGAAATAAATAAGTTTATATGTAACACGATTTATTGACCTTAATTAATTTAATATTTGACAAATATTGTAGATGTAATTTAGAGGAACGCAGAAACTTTTCAGAGAACAAAAAATAATAAGCAAAGTTATTCAAATTAACAACTATTTTCATTTGTTAAAATGAATGTCAGTTGCTAAGTTTAAAAACCAAATTCACTATTACATCAAGTTGCTAAAATTATATAGTAACGATATTATTTAGCAACAACATTACGAATACAAAATAAATTGCGGGTAACAATATCGAATCTTTATCACTCTCGACATCCGTCGAAGCTAATTCCCGATTGAAAATTGATGAAAACTTAAATACAATGCCTAGCATTGCTACATTGATGGGCATCGATGTTTTCGGACAGTCGTTAAAATGAGTGGATTTGAGAATCGATGAAAACTCCAAAATGACGTTTATCGTCGCGATTCCGATGAGCGTAGATAATTTTGAAAATTAACGAAAACTGAAAAACGAAACCATGGTTCATTTCTCCTAAGAAAATATCGTTGGTTAATGTAGGTAAATTCTGTCATCTGATTGGCCAGAATACACACCTAGTTCACAAAAGCGAAAAAATATCATCTGTATGAAATAAAATTGACAAAATTAAATTATATTTAATCATGTTTTTGATTTCTACTTTGTAATTTTTAATATTCAGGTATTATACATGTTTACCGATAAAAATATTTAGTATTGACAAAGTTTGGTTTCACGAATTTAAATTATTTATTTAATGCATGTAAAAACGGTCGGTCTCAAGCGCCATCTGCTATTACGTGAAATAAAATAAAGCGTTGCGACGGCTATCGGTGTCGGTAAGTGGTTTTGAGAATAGATGAAAAAATGTAATGATTGCAAAGGTTACTTCTAATATTCGTAATTAGAGTAAAATATGTATATTTCTTATGTAGGTTAAATTGTAAACGAAATTGAAATTGTATTTCTATTAGTTTTGCTTTAGCCTTATGAGATGAGACGAACGATTATGCTAAATCAGCATGTATGAGAGAATGACGCGGAAAGCGAAACGATAGGTGTTGGGTGTTGGTTCGTCATTCAGAAAAGATGTGTAAAGGCTAAATTCGAAATACTATGAAGTAATTTTGTGTTATCATTTAATGAAATAGTTGTTATTCCCGAGAAAATTAAACCAAGTTAAGGTATGTAATTTTTCTTGAAATTTATATTTTTTATGATTTTTGGATTGAACTCACTGTAATTTGTCATTGTAATTTGTCATTGTAATTTGTCATTCTAATTTGTTATTCAAATATGCTTTTTGTATTTTGTATTTGACTCTTCAAAATTTAATATACATATATATTAATTTATGTTTCATAATTATAATTTTATTTTATATCTAATTTTTATCGTTGTAAATATATTTTGTTAAACTTTTAAAAAATCATTTAATTCATTTTATTCACACCTTTTGAACTCAAAAGCTTCTGAAGAATATTACCGCTCGGCATACAGTAAGTCAAAACCGCTCGGACTTATTAGAGTATTAAAAGTTTATATTATTACAATTGATAGCAGATTAAGGGATTGAATAAAAATTGGTTTTATTACAATTGGTAACATCGGTGATATAGTATAAAATTGCTATTATCACAAAAATATGATGAACCTTCCGTCAATTATTCTGTGTATTTTGTATACATTCCAAACCTAAATTTTCTTGCAAAAGATTCTAAATTTCCAGTAAAATTATTCCAGGAAGAAAATGTAAATTGTACTGGACACTTACATCTGTCAATTAGAATTATTAGTAGTTTCTATGGTTATAGTATCCTGGCTGATTTATGAAATTTAATTTCTTTACATGTATTGTATTTATAGGCTTTGAATATATAATACATATAAGAACGCAACGCATATGGCCTAGCAAGATACTATATCTATCTCTTTTTATTCACAAAATTATTATAGATAGCTAGTGACTCCTACCACAAAACTATGAACTACGATAAATCGTTCTGACAGCATTGCCAAATAGTAATTGTTAGAGGTATTCAATAATCAATAATTCAAAAATATTGTTTCATAATAACCAGATAATATATTTTGAATCTTCAATGTACATGTATACTTGTTTTACAGTAGCAAACTTAAAAACCTTTATAAAATCTTAACTTGCTGTTCTAGCTACGTGGCAACACTGTGCAACATCCACCTATTATGTATTTTTTGAATTAACTCAGAAATAATTTGTATACGGAGGGATAGATGGCACCTTCTCTCGAAATATTTAATCTAAATACATTACGTTGCCGTTCTTATATGCATTATATATTCAAAGTTATAGGTTTGGGTTTAACTTGATATGTTTGTAGGGTTGGTTTGGGATAAGTAAAAATATAAACTTTATATAAATGTTCAGCTTATAACGAACTGAACTTTATTGTTGAGCGATTCACAGCCGGATGAGAGAGAGCAAACAAGTTCCGTACGGCGTTTATATACACAAATCTAAATACACAATATAAAAATATGCAATGAACATGAAGGAAAAAAAAATCAATCAAACCGTATAGAGAATAAAATATTCTTGAATATTTATAATAACATAAATTCTCAAAATGTGATATTGTTGAGATATCTTGTAGACTGTTCTTTTAGCAATTTATTTATTTTATAACTGTTACAATCCAAAATCACCTACCACACCGAAAATTGTGGATAAAGTCCACGATATGGTTCTGGAAGATCGCCAAATGAAAGTGCATGAGATTAAGGAAGCCATAGGGATCTCTTATGAAAGTGTAGTTTATATTTTACACAATGAGCTGGCCATGAGAAAAATGTGCGCTAGGTTGGTGCCGCAATTGCTCAGTTCGGAGCAAAAGCGCATTCGAACCCGAACTTCAGCCGAAAATTTGGAGTTGTTTAAGAAAAATTCGATCAATTTCAAACCATGGATGGAACATGGGTACACATTACACATTACACTCCAGAGACAAAAATTCAGTCGAAAGGGTGGATTGGACATGGTGAGTCGGCCACGAAGAAAGTGAAGTTAATTCAGTTGGCAGGACAGGTGATGGCGTGAGTCTATTGGGACGCCAAAGGAATTTTGCTAATTGATTATCTTGGTAAAAGAGCATTGGACAATACTACGCCACACTAGCTGAAAGCAGTAATTCAAGAAAAACGCCCGGGAATGACAATGTAAAAGATCTTGTTTCACCACGACAATGCGCCAGTTTATTCAAATCGATTTTTTCAACAAAAATTGAACGAACTGAAGTTTGAAATCGTCCCCTATCTATCGTACTCGACCGATTTGGCTCCCTTCGATTTCCATCTTTTCCCAAAACTCACAACGCTCAACGCTGGAAAGATCTTACGATCCAACGAAGAAGCCATCGATGCAGTAAATGCTTATTTTAAGGACCTCAAAGAAATCCATTTTCGGGAGGGAATCGAAAAGTTGGAAAACGCGGAACTAAGTTTGTTGACATCAGAGGACTATGTAGAAAAATAAAATGTAGCCCATGTTAAATATTTTTTTTTATGTCATTTCGGAAACTTTTCAATCCATCCTCGTAAAAAGCCACTCAACATAGATTTCCGCTAGAAAAGTTGGGGAGTACACTGGATGTAAAAATAATTTTTATGTTTTATATTTGTGATTGTTGACAAGTGTGTTCGTCGAACGGCGTTTCTAGTCCGTGCCGTTTCAAGTTGTATGGACGGTTGTTTTGACCGTTGTACTCTTGTAGGTTGGGACTGGTTTCTTCAGGATTTAGTTTTACATTGTAACCAACTTTGTTAAGAGAAATTAGAATCTGAATCTGATTATTTTGAAAATAACGTATAACAGCTATTTTCACGTCTGGGTCATTATCCGTATTGGTTTTTAAATCGTACCTCTATCTGATAATTATTCAATTATCGAAATCTCTCATTATACTTTGCAACGGACAAAAATTTATATACCTACTAGTATATATTTATTTATGCACAAAGTTTGGTCTTTAAAAATTTCAAATTGTCAGGCTTATGTTAACTTTCTTAACAATCTGACCCCTTTACCCCCTGTTAATGAGGGGTGTGTGCGTAAGCTTAGCACAAGTTACCTCATTCTGTACCGGTTCGCTCGCGAGCGGTAAGTTTGCCAGGAACTTAGCGGAATTTAACTAATTCGATAGTTCCTTCCATAACTACACTGCTAACGTAACTCATTACAGCTACATGCGCTACTAAATTATATTACTACACCCTACAATACACAAACCCTTAACAATATTGTTTACACTGGTTACTTAGCAACGTTGCAGAAATTAATAACGAGACAGCAGTGGCGGTGCGTGAATATAGAGTGAGGTGAAGCCATATATTGAAAAAAATCAAAGTCAAACATTTTTAAAAGCTACATAAATAATCAACACACAATTACAATAATTGTAAATGTACGGGAAAAAAATATAGTATTTATTTGTATATTCCCTTTCTATAGAAATTAATGCAGGCTAGACGCTAGATACTAGGAGTGCAGGGTGTACCGTAGCCCAATCAACTACTGATTTCAAATAATGAAAATATTATTTGCAAAACTAATTATTATATTGATTTATTTATTTAACTTTTTTCTTAAAATATATCAGTTCAGTTAAATTACTCCCATTGGTGTAAATAGTTCGTACTGTTGTTAAATTTGTCTCTTCTTGGTTGTTGGTATTTATACAAATCTACAGTTCATGATTTCAGCTATATTTTATTTATAAATGTTTAGTTTAAATATATATGACAAGTAACAGTATAATTAAAATAGAAATAAATAATAATAGTTTTAAATTTATAAAGAAAAATCTGATTTGGCCAGCACAATACCTTCCGTCAATCCAGATAACAGACTAATCTATAATATTTACAATAACATTAAATGTGCAAATAATATTTAAGAGTGTTTTTTCAAGAAAAACTGTTAAAAACCTCAAATGAGAGTACTTCCGGTTGACCAATTATAGCCAAAATCTAATCAAGTCTGCATATGGATGTAAAGAAGAGGAAAATGTAAGAATTGTAATTTTTGGAATTCTAGTATTGGAGATATCGCAGCCGAAACCGCGGTCATATACACACGCGCACACACACACACACACACACACACACATACACACACACACACATACATACATACATACATATAGACATCATCGTAAAAATAGTAAAATCGTATTGTAGAGACCCTAAAACGTACTTATTCATTGAAATCTCACCACCAAATTTTTTGACCAAAAACAATACCTTCCTTACCTAGAGGTGACGGAAGGTAAAATAACAATAGTAATAATAAATAGTAATTATTAAATCGATTTTACAAAAACTAATTGAAAATAATAAACGAAACAAGAAAGGCCAAGCCACCTCAGAGGTCACCGGCCGTAGTGCAGAGCGTAGAGAGACAAATTTGAATGGTTATTTGGTATATTATAATAATAATAATTGTGTGTGAAGTCATATATTGTAGATTTATATTACTTCAATACATTTTAATGTAGAATAAAATTATAAAATAGTACAAATGATATGAATTTAAGAGGTGAGGTCTGGCCTCTCCTGCTTCATCTGACGCACCGCCACTGCGAGAGAGTGAAAGAACGATCTTTTATCTATGTTTTATAAGCTGTTTTCTATATTTTTGTTTGAAAAAAGAACTCTGTCATTTACAATTAAATGTAGTATTTTCGGATGCGTCGATAATGAACTTTTTTATTATAATAATTATAATATACAACTGGCCAATGTTGGCCAATCAGTAATTATATATACAGGGTGTAACACGAAAAGCGGGCCATAGGCGTTTAACATGGGAAAACAGTTTTTCCTTGGCCAAAAGTGGCTTATTAATTTTAGACAAAAATGCTTCAAATGAATGTTGTAGAGAATTAAATTCTACATCCAGTTCAGTATTCACATTTTATTTTGAATGTTTAGTAACCGAACAAATCCTATTTATTTTTTTACAAAAGTTACTTCTTTATAGTGTTAGCCATGACACTGAAACAAAATCGAACAAAAGTAACGACGTTTTAACTGTCAGAAACGCTCTGTTTAAGTCAAGAAATATAATTATTGAAAATGGAAAGTTATTCTCATGAGGAAGAATTACAAATTATTAAGTGGCATTATTCTGGGGAAAGTTTTCGGAAAATTCGGGATTTAACTAGTATTTTTTGGCATCATCATAATATTCCTAGTAAAACAACAATTCAAAGATTTTTTTCCAAATTTGAGACGACCGGCACATTTAATATGTTAGAACCGGAACTTTTGCGAGGAAACCATAATAAAAATTACAACAAGAAGAAGAAGTTCTAGCGTTAATTGAAATGAATTCAAATCTCAGTGTCAGAGAAATTTGAAATGAAATAGGAATCAGTTTTATGACCGTTTTTAGAATATTAAAAAAACATAAATATCACACTTTTAAAATTCAAAACCACCAGGAAATTTTTGAGCAAGATTTTGAACGACGCGCAATATTCTGCGATATAATTATGGATGATGGATTACTGATGAGTGCACATTTACACTGAATGGCGAACCAAACAAAAATACTTTTCGTTACTGGTCTCAAAGAAATCCACATAGTGTAATACAATGAAGAACACGGTACCGGCAATCAGTAAATGTTTGGGCAGGAATTTTAGACAACAAAATTATTGGTCCTTTTTTTATTGCACGGCTAAATTCGAAAACATATTTGGACTTATTAAGGGAAACAGTTGGGCCAGAAATAACGAACTTAAATAATGATCATGTGTGCTTCCAGCACGATGGTTGTCCTGCACATAGTACGAGTTTATATATATTATCTGGATGATGCTTTTCCAGAAAGCTGGATAGGGCGAGGAGGACCAGTAAACTGGCCAGCTAGGTCACCGGATTTAAATCCGTGTGACTTCTTTTTATGGGGGCACTTAAAGTCTTGTGTCTACAAGAAACGATACAATAGTATTGAATATCTGAAAAACGCTATAGAAAATGAAAGCAATAAAATAAATCGTAGACAATTAAGTAATGTTAAGCAAAGTTTTTATAATGGATTAGGCTATTGCTTAGCGCAAAACAGACAGCTTTTTGAGCACCTTTTATAATATTTACTTATAAATAAAATAATGTAATAAAAATTAATGTTTAATAAATATGAGTTCAAAAACTTTATTTCTATTGTTGTTTATTTAGTTTATTTTGAGTGATAAATTTTCCATTTTCAATAATTAGACTTGAACAGAGTGTTTCTGACAGGTAAAAAGTCATTACATTAGTTTGATTTCGTTTCAATGTCATGGCTAACACTATAAAGAAGCAACTTTTGTAAAAAATTAAATTCGATTTTCTCGGTTACTAAACATGCAAAATAAAATATGAATGTTGAGTTGGATGCAGAATTTAATTCTCTACAACATTTATTTGACGTATTTTTGTCTAAAATTAATAGGCCACTTTTGGCCAAGGAAAAACTGTTTTCCCATGTTAAACGCCTATGGCCCGCTTTTCGTGTTACACCCTATATATATATATATATATTACAGAGTATATAGTAGCATGCGACAAGGCAGGTCCCAACGGTCCTCCTTCATTTTGGACTTTTTGGTTGGTTTCTTCGACTCCTATTTCGAATGGTTTGGTTCTTTTCAGTTTCCTTTTTTCATTTTCGTTGTCTAGTATGTCGTTTGTAAGATTGTTAGGGTGGTTATGAAGTCTGTCTTCATATTTTTATGCGAATGTTTTTATTTGTTCATTCACTCTTTTGATTTTTAAGTCTTTGTGTAGGGTATCGTTGGTACGTAACACGGGACATTGGTTATAGTCCGAAGGGTCTTATTTTGTGCACGCTGGATGATGTTTATGTTAGATGGTTTGGCACATCCCACCGTTGGATACCATATGTCCATATAGGAATGGTGACAGCTTTGTATATTAGCAATTTGTTGTTTAGGCTTAGTTTTGATTTTCTATCAATTACTCAATATAGTAGTTTCTTTATTTTTATGTCTATTTGATGTCTTTTGGTAGTAATGTGCTTTCTCCATGGCATATGTTGCGAGTGTTGCATTATTATGTTCAGGTAAGTCTGCGATGTAGATTTGATTATAGAGCTAGGCCAATTGCGCTACCTTGTGGTACTCCTGCTAGTATTGGATATTCCTGTGAAAAGTATTTTCATGGTCTACGATCTACTCTAAAATGTCTATCGGTTAGATAGAATTTTATTAATAGGTAGTAGTTGTACGGTAGTTGTCGTTTGATTTTATAAAATAGTCCAGCGTGCCATACTCTGTCGAATGCCTGGCTTATGTCAAATAATATCGCTGAGCATACACCTTTTCTTCTTTATATCTCCTTTACAATCCTATGTAGTGTTGTACTCCAAATCCAGATTGATGGTCGGGAATTAGGTTGTTTTTCTCAAAAATAGGTTTCATTCTCTTCAGGATATTTTTTCAAGTAATTTGGAGAGAATGGGCAGCAGCGATATTGATCTATATGATGTGGGTTCGATTATGGATTTGCCTTGTTTGGGAATGAGGATTATCTGGGAGATTTTTCTTTTTTAATATACTACAATCTTAATGCTGCGTTGAATATTTGGGTTATGCGAACAATCCCTGTTTTGGGAAGATTTTTAGTGTAGAAGCGGTTAATAGGTCAAGTCCAGGTGCTTTTTTATTATTCAGAAATTAATCTCTTTGCGTACTTCTGCTGGAGTGCATGGTTTTATTGGAGGTGAAAGTTGTAATAGTGTATCCAAAACCCTAAAAATGTCGCCAGGTAATGTACTTGATGATTTTTTTTAAAGACGTTATTGAAAAATTTGCGATGTGGCAATACATTACCTTCCTGTAATTTTATATATTTTGTACAAATTCCATACAGAAAGTTTCTGCAAAAGATTCTACAGGGTTTATCTATACTTCTGCACGAAACTTTAGTGACATATATAATTTGATATACTGATTATAGAACAAAAAGATTATTTTCAAATTAGCAAAAATAAGGGTAGCTCATTCCTAGCGAACATTTTTAGTGCCACTGGTTTCATAGTACATTTAATTGCCTACATAATCAGCCCTATTTTGTAAGAAAGTTGTAAAATCTTAGCAACGTTGCTAAAAATTTTAACCAATAGAAACAAATATCATTTTTCTATTTTATTCAGTGTTCGCAATTATTATTGGTTATTTGCTATAGCAACGTTGCTAAGACATATGAACTTTTTTACAAAATAGGGGTACCTAACTAATTAATAAATAATTATTTGTAGGAATTGTTTATACTTTTATTTCATTAATGACATAAATGTAAATAATTAAATATACTATGAAACCAGTGGCACTAAAAATGTTCGCAAGGAATGAAGTACCCTTATTTTTGCGAATTTCAAATAAATCTTTTTGTTCTATAATCAGTATATCAAATTATATGTCATTAAAGTTTCGTGCAGAGGTATAGAAACACCCAGTATATTTTTAGTAAAATTATTTCACGAATATACTTTTGTTAATATTATTATAAAGCATATACTGTCACTATTTTTTACTAATTTATCTTAATTCTATTGAGCTGTAATCCCCTATTGGAGTATTGTTACCCAAGACGAAAGAATTATCACACGCCCACAGACACACATACATATGACATCATCGTAAAAATAGTAAAATAGTAACCAGTCTAAGAACCTTAAAATGTGCTTATTCCCTATTTAAAGGTATCGAAAGGGAGAAATATATATATATATATATATATATATATATATATATATATATATATATATATATACAGGGTGTCCCTTAACTTCGAGCAAAAACTTTAAGGGCATATAGTACTGACCAAAATGAATAAAAAAGCTTCATCAACATAGGAATGATCTTCAACTGTTTCCGAGAAAAGCGAAAAATCTAAGAAAAACTGACAAAGATAGCGATCGAATAAAATTTTGTCTATGTCAGTAAAAAGACTATAAAAAACAATAAAATTTTATATGAAACATTTTTCTCAATTTCTTATAGTTACGTAGTTATATGAAAATTAAATATTGACCAAGGTCGCCACAACATTTCACTTTTGATTTTTATAAAATAACAAAAGGCCAACTAAGATTACCTCTCAAAGGTAAACAAAAAGTCTCAATTAATCAAAATCGTAATTCTTATAGTTTTCGAGATAGCAAAGGTAAATCTCGTAAAAACTCATTTTTCACTGCGTTATATCTGGGAAACTATTAAAGATCGGACACATTTTGACTGAGCTTTTTTTACTCATTTTGATCAGTATTATATGCCCTTAAAGTTTGTGCACCAAGTTAAGGGACACCCTGTATATATATATATATATATATATATATTACAGATAACATTGATGGATTAATGTGAAAGAAAAGGATAGTAATTTTATTGCCAAGCCAATAAGTAATTATCATCAGTTGTGATAAAAAACGTTATGGTGAAAATGATTAGGCAGAAGACTGACGACATCAACCTGAAAAAACCTTATAAAAAGAAATATAACTTGTAGAAATTATTAGTTGTTATTTATTTTGAAAAAAAAAAGAAAACATATACTAGTATTAAAGAAACGTATATATGAATGAATTTATAATTATTTCTAAGTCAATCCTTATTCCTTTTACGGAATATAAAATTATTTGACACAACATGGAGTGCCAACGTATGGTACGAAAATAAACTAGAATTATTTCAAATCATTTAAATTCCGTAAAAGGAATATCGATTGACTTACAATAGCTATTTGTGTATTAAGAGCGCAACATAGAACATTGTCGCGTCGCGCGGCATTCTCTCGAAATCGACAAGTCCATTTGTGCTTGAAACACAATACTTTTTCTACAGTCGTCACAGTGAGGTCCTCCACCATAAAAAATGTACACTTTGTACTTACACTACTGCTCAATTAATAAGGATTAATATAAAGAAAAAACGTCTTTTATATTTAATTTTAATTTATTGTTATTTCCTATTCTTCTTGACCTATTGCTTCAATCTAATCTAAACATTTTATACTTTCGTTTTTGTAAATGAATGCACTATTTTATTTTCACAATAGAGCGGCATTTTTTTTGGTTATGTAATATACCGACAGAGCAGTTATGTCAGATTTATTTGTAAAGGTGGGAAATGTGTCACTACAGTGTCATTAGTTCCTGATTAAACGTTTCCATCAAGAATGTAGACAAGTGACATTTCTCAACATTTTATAGTTAGTTAGATAACGTGAATCTTCTGCCTAATCTTTTTCACTATAGTAGGTGTAGCAGTACACAGGTATATACGTATATTTATACGTATAGGTACAAACTATCAGTAATTAGAGAAGTAAGAATTAATGGTAACCAAATGGTTTTGCATAAGAAGTTGGAAAATTAAAATACAGACATACAACTTGGCTTAGTGAAAATGCGAAGGGCAAATTCAATTAAAATTATCAAAAAAATCTGATATGGCCAGCACAATACCTTCCGTCAATCCTGTGTATTATGTACAAATTCCATAAATTTTCTTGCAAAAGATTCTAAATTTCCAGTAATATTATTTCATGCAAATGGCACTTGACACTGACATCATCTTCTTCTTTAGCTTTTCCCATTCGTTAGGGTCGCTATTTTTTATTTTCTTCTTCCATTCATTTCTGTTTTGCGGGTCATATCCTCACCTCAAAAATTTTCATTCAATATTTCTTTTTTTGGTATTTTATGATTCCTTTTCTCGGCAACTGAATTCCACACCCCTGATAATAAATAAACCATATGAAATAAGAAAATCATGAAATTTTGAATGGAAAATTATGACATTTGTCAGTTATGGACGTAATTAATACCTGTCATTTTGACACGGGTCCACATATCTGCTTGCCAAAGTCAGCAAAGTCACGTCACTGCACGCGCCCTACACATAAATTTTCTTGCAAAGGATCCTATATTTCCAGTTAAATTATTTCATAAACAAACTATACGAATTGCACTTGACACTAACATCTTCTTCATCTTTAGTTTTTCCCATTTGTTAGGGGTCACTATTTTTTTATTTTCTTCTTCCACTAATTCTTGTTTTGTGTGTCGTCCTCATTCAGTTCCTTTTCTTTCCTTTCATCTTATATTATTTGGTCTTCCTATGTTTCTTCCACCTTCTGTTATAAACTATTCATTATTCCAATATACTCATCTCTACTCATGACATGTTCAAACCAATGTAATCGTCTCTCTTATATCTTTCTAGAAACGCCCAACACTAGAGTTATTTTCATTATTCTTTCATTCATTTACTTTTTATTGATACTGACATCCGTCAATTTGAATTACCTGAATATATTAGCAGTTTCCATGGTTAAGTTAGCACAGCTGGCTGATTTATGAAATTTATTATCTTTGTAAGTCTTTAACTCTATATCTGTTGAATATGAAATATAAAATGCAATCAAATCGTATAGAGAATAATATATTCTTTAAGTTATAATAAAATTTAACTCAGTTTTTCAAGAAAAACTTCCGGTTGACCAATTATAACCAAAATCTAATCAAGTCTGCATACGGTTGTAAGGAAGAGGAATATGCAAGAATTGTAATTTTTGGAATTATAGTATTGTAGATATCGTGCACGAAACCGCGGTCATATACACACACACACACATACATACACACACACGCACACACGAACACACACACACACACACACACACACACACACACACACACACATACAGGCATCATCGTAAAAATAGTAAAATCGTATTGTAAAGACCCTAAAACGTGCTTATTCAATGAAAACTCACCACCGAATTTTTTGACCAAAGACAATACCTTCCTTACCTACAGCTGACGGAAGGTAAAAAACTTAAAAATTAAAATTTACAAAAACTAAAAATCAGTACAGAAAGTATTAATATCATTGTGCACATAAATCTAACACCACATTCAGCGCAGAAGAAATAAATTTATTAGACATGGACTAAAACATAATAATTAATTATTCGGCGACATCAATCATCAATGTATTACAAATACAAGTAATGCATTAATTTAACAGTTGCAATTAATTTTAGTTGTTGTCATAAGTTATTGTATGAGTTGATTGTATTTGGGATTGGTATATAGATGTAAAATGATAAAGTACAGTAGTAAAACAAAATACCGTTTAGGTATGTAATATACATTCTAACCACAAACATTGAAAGGTTAAATAATTTTACGTTCACTTGTTACGAACTAACGTGTAAACCACATACAAACGATTACACTTAGAATTATGTTATCAAATCCTTTATGAATTTTAAATAATGTAAAAAACATTGTTTTCTCTTTAATTAATAACATTTAGTAACTCACAAACTTTTTACAAAAGCAACACACTAAAAACTTCTCTTTGCCTGTTTTATCTGCAAAATAGACATTTCCAGAATAACTTTTAATGAAAAAGTAACACTTTACGAGACTAATCCTGAAAGTTCGTATTAGTGAAATATCACTCGAAGCAAAATATGTTGTTATAAGTAGGGGTGTCAGAAATATCGATACATACCAATATTTTAAATATCGTATAAATTTTCGTAACTTCGATATATCTATAATCGATATTTATCGATAACTATCGAATAATATCGACACATATCAATATAATATAGATTCGTATATTAACTTATCGATACTTATTGAAATTTATCGATAATTATAGATATTTAGCAATAGTTATCGATACTTTTCGAATATTTTGGATTGTTATCGATAGTTATTAATAGATACCAACACATATCGATAGTTATCAATACTTATCGATAGTTACCGACACATATCGATAATTATCGATACGTAGATACTCAGCCGCCAAGTTTATCAAGGTTATCTGGCATGCGCTAATTCGCTATCTGCGTACTAATCAAAATTGTCAACATTTGCTTGGTTAGGTGAGGCGGCTGACAGCTCAATCGTTTTCTAATTGTCTAGTAAATATTAAAATTAGATAAATATATGCTGTATTTTCATTATTTTTTACCTTTCCTAAGTAAGGTATTGTCTTTGATCAAAATATTCGATGGTGAGTTTATAAACGAAGAAAAAATTGTGAAAAATTCATGAACCTCGCTGGGATTTGAACCCAGGGCCTTCCTATATCTAGTAGGACGGTCTAACCATCTGAGCTACGAGTTCCCATCGATGTCAATGAATATTTCACAAATATTTTTAAAAATCGTAACGAGTACACTCTTTTAAATGGAGAGATGAATACTCAGCGCGAGCAATATAGGAAGGCCCTGGGTTCGAATCCCAGCGAGGTCCATGAATTTTTCAAAATTTCTTTCTTCGTTTATTTAAAATCTCCTTGATATATTCAGCCCAGTTTCTACTATTTAAATTTAACTTAATATTACTCCTTAAATCGTAGACAGTTCGAATTATTCGAAATAATTAGAACGATTAATACATTAGACATTAGGTAAACGTCAAAATATTTCCCCAAACAAGGAAGGTAGAAATGTCATGATAAACTGATAACGTATTAAAATTTCATAGTTTTGAAAAATAATATACAGGCACAGGACCATCTATTTTTTTATGCGGTAAATCTGACTTTTAAATTTACAGCTATTAGTTATTCTTCAAATTTTGTATTCACATCTGCACATCACTATTAAAGTTTTATCATAGTTCTAAATATATTTTGCTTAAATGTATTTGCTTGTGTGAATGTGTGGATTAGACCATAAAGTATTCAGTTGTAAATGAGATTGTGAAGAGACAAGCCTGGCACACAAACAGACAGCAAAGCAACAGCCCGTTACTCAGAAGCCCTACACAAAATCCTGAAGTCTTAGGATTCCTACAGAACAGGACTTACGAACAAACGCATCATAAAATGTAACAATTCTTAATATACAAGTACATATTTTATTTAAGACAGTAACCAACAGTGAGTTTTGTGCGTTATATTTACATTAAGTATAAGTGAAAATATCCAAATTTTACAATTTGCCCAGCAGTGGCGGCTTGTCAGGGTAGGCAGGTGAGAGTGCCTCACCAGAAAAGAAATAAAGCCGCGCTGCAAGTAAAGTAGTAGGTAAATTTAATTTTAATGCTTGTCTTTATAAATATCAAAAGAATAATTTAAGCCACGACCATAACTAATATGTAATGCAGTTCACCTAATTTACACCCTATAAAGTACTTCTCGAAATGAATAGTATAACTGCCTAATGTTTTTGATAAAGCATTCATTCCGGTAAGAAATACGTGCCCTAAAAAACCAATAATGACTTCGACTTCAACTTTAAAAGAATTGAGTGACAATATAAGGAATTTTGAAGTTATTGTTAATTTCTAATTAATAATAATCTTTATTGTATGTAAAGTTATGTACAACTTATTACAATTGGTGATTAAATGGGGGTGAGTCAACTTTCTTTTAACAATTTTTTGGTACCTCGCAGTTTTATTAATCGGTGTGCTGATGGAGATGAGATGAGAAAGACGCCACAAACATCCAAGCCCTTGGTGGGAATCGAACCCACGACCCCGGGATCCGAGCGGTGATGGTCGCTTAGAGCGCTGTCTGAACCCGCTGCCTCAACACGCTCGGCCACCGATTTCTAATTAACAAAAATCCATTTAATCAACTATCTTATGAAGATAAACTATTTCTTAAAGAATTTCCTAAAATGTTCTGTGATCTGGCAATTTATTTTTGTACATGAGAGGGAGAAAATATGCATTTGCACATCCCGTGAAAAAATGTAAATTTCAATTATAAGGCATTTGACCTTGAATGAAAAAAAAATATTTCTGGATACCTTGCCTCACCAAAGTTTTAGTGCACGAGCCGCCACTGTTGCCCAGTCATTTAGAAAACATATTCAAAGTTTGATAAAAAAGTAACGAGAATTATTGAAATCGTAATTTATATTTTATTGCAACATATTGACGAAGCATTTTGACACGCTGATGGAACAAATAATGTGCATTAAATTTTGTTATATCAACCACCGATGAAAATGTAGTAAAGATTAAAGATGTTGATTGGAAGTATTTACTCAATCAGGAGTGATTAGGCTATGACTAAAATAACAAATTCAGTTGTTTCTTAGTTATACCAATGTATTTTTAAATGGTAGCATGGTAATTAGTTAGTTAGGGTGACTAAAATTTTAAATAAATACTGCCAGTCATTATGCTTAATAATCACAGAATAATGGTAATGAAAGTTGCTGAGGAAGTTGGTATTTCATATGGTTCATGCGAAAAGAAAAGACGAGGAAACAACTCCTGGGTTTTGCTAAACGACAACGCAATGGGTCTCAGTTCACTACTCATTAGTGATTTTATTTTAACCAAAAACAACACCGTCATGATGTTTCAATTATCGTATTCACCAGACATGGCTCCTGCGTAACTTTTTCCTTTTCTCGAAAAAAGCAACGTTTTGCTGCAATAAAGGAGATATAAAGACAACATCGCAGAAAGAACTCAAGAATATACTACAAAACGCATTCTGCACGTGTTTCACAAATTGGAAACATTACTGGCATACGTGCATTATATCTAAAGTGAAATACTTTAACGGGGACAATATAAATACTGATGAATAAATTATTAATTTTTGAAACTTCTCATTATATTTTTATCAAATCTCGTAGTAGTTCCTATTCCTACAATTACACCCAAATGGATTTCAATTTAGATTTGCTGGAAAAATACTTTTTTTTCCAGTCTGCTATCGTATCGGTGCATGTTCTTTATATTTAAATTAACCTCCGCTACACGAAGATATTTTTAAATATTTCCTTGCATTATTTTCCATGTCGACACGTGCAGATATTTATCAAGGACATTCATTTTGTTTCCAATCTCCTACACTTTTCAAATATGTAAATTTAGCATGAATGTCAATTACAGTTGATTTTCCTGTCGATAGTAAAACAAAATTTTATAAAATCCATTAAAATATTCACAGTCCTTCCACAATTATTTTATGTGGAGAGCCTTTATATTTTTTTTTTCACTAAAAATATAAGTTAAAAATTAATAAACTGTTGACCAATTATAACCAAAATATAATCAATCTGCATATGGATGTAAAGAAGAGGAATACGTAAAAATTGTAATTTCTGGAATTCTAGTATTGGAGATATCGCGGCCGAAATTACAGTTACACACACACACGCACACACGCACACACACACACATACACATACACACACACACACACACACACACACACACACACACACACACACACACACACACACACACACACACACACACACACACACACACATACAGATATCATCGTAAAAATAGTAAAATCGCATTATAGGGACCTTAAAACGTGCTTATTCATTAAAAACTCACCATCGAATTTTTTGAGTAAAGACAATACCTTCCTTACCTAGAGGTGACGGAAGGTAAAAATAGTTGTTTAATATTTCTTCATCAAGATAAATACCAAAAATTCACAAAAATCTTGGGAATCCTCATTACTCAATTTACACGGGAAAAAACTTTAAAATTAGTAAAATAAGTCAAATATATATTGATAAAAAAAATTGCTGCTATTATTAAATTTTAATAATAATCACAACAAACTGTGTAGTGTCAAAACTCTTTATTGTGATCAGAAATATTGAGATAGGTACTCTTAATTTATTTATCCACGACTGTCAAATAATATACCCATCATTCAACCGTTATGTCAAATTTAAATCTTACCTTACAAAAAGTACAAATAAATTACTTTTAATAAGTATTTATTTCCACATAAAAAGCCAAAAGTATACTAGGTTTCTCGTTTTTCATAGTTTTATTTTCTTCTTAAGCCTAAAATGTAGCTAAATAGTCGGTTTAAAATTTTCTGCTAAATGTCAAATCACTTCATAGTTTTGTTAAAACAAATACCCAGTACTCAACGCTAACTATGTTTATGTTTATGAACAAACAATTTTCCAAAATTTGTTAGGTTATTTCTGATTTTATAATAGTACAGTATGTTATTATTTGACAGTTGTGGATAAAGTATAGTATTTTATTCGCATGTAATGGCTATTACTCACTCGAATGATGTACATCACTCGCCTTTCGGCTCGTGATGCAAACTTCATTCTCATGAGTAATAGCATACATTACATGCTCATTGAATAATATACTATTATGTACTTGCTTCTAATATATACCGTGCACGTAACTATGTAGACGTCCAGTCGTGTGTTCTGGCCACAGTGCAGCTGAATATCATCTTTAATCACAAAACTATGTAAAACATCGATAACTTTCATTTTTATTATCAGAAAGACAAGTACTGAATGACATAACACTTTACACATGTAATTATATAGGCGACATAGGGAATATACGTACGCTAATTATTTGTGTGAAATCACTGGGTGAGTGATACTAATAAAAAATTGTTGGGCTATATAATCAAGTTTACTTTGATATTTTTAGAGTACATACAAAATCAGATTTCTACAGTCTTTTTCTTTCTGGAGAGACTTTTCGGAATTATGTTTCCCTTGAATCCAACCCTGTGTGGAATCCTGCAGCCCTGATGACCAGGGGTGACCGCAAACCAGTCACTAACGACTCGTGCCCGACGTTTGTTATTTTTACTATCTCTTCATTAGCTAACTTCATTGCCACAACACAACATTGTTAGTATACTCGTAGCTACAAAGTCTTTACGGGTATTGTGACAGTGTCAGTGCAAACAAATGTCTAATTAACATTCTGTGAAGCTAAATTAGTGATAGAATTAAATAATAGGAGATAATAACCGTAGTTATAATGTACTTTCAATTCATTGAATTGTGTGATTAATAAAACTAAAAGTAATATATAAACAAAAGTGTTTACGACTAGATGCTTACAAACGTACCCCCTATATACAGTGTGTTAAAAAAAACCTAACTCGGGGTAGGCTATAAACAAAGAAACATTTGTCGCAATTAGAAAGTAATTAATTAATGACCATTTCACCGCTTATAGTTAAAATCTTAACTACAGGTTAACAAAAAAAGTGCGTATCGAAATTTTGACAGTAATATTTAATAACTCATTTGACATTTCGTTTCGATACGATTTTGTCAATTTAACCAGTAGTTAAAATTTAACTATAAGCGGTGCAACTGGTCATAAATGTCAGTTACACACGAGACTGTTAAAAATATTATATAAAAAAATCTGATGTGGCCAGCAAAATACCTTCCGCCAATTCCGTGTATTATTTACTAATTCCATACATAGATTTTCTTCTTATTATTTAGCTTTTCTCATTCGTTAGGGGTCGCTATTTTTACTTCCTTGTACGTAAGTAAAGGAAGTATTGTAATCGCGAAAAAAATCGGTTTTCAGATTTCAGCGGAAATATCCATTTTGATCATCCCTGAATCCATTTTAACTAATTTCGTCGTGACGTCTGTACGTACGTACGTACGGACGTACGTATCTCGCATAACTCAAAAACGGTAAGCCGTAGAAAGTTGAAATTTTGTATTTAGGACTCCTATAACATCTAGTTGTGCACCTCCCTTTCTGGTTATTACACAATTTCCAGAAGTGGCACTTTACATGAAGCCTATAATAGATTTTAATGAAAAACTGTTTTAAAATATAATCCAAAACTTTTCAAATTTGGTATACAAGACTTTTATGTCAATCGAAATAACAATAGATTTTGGTTAAAATAAGCTAACCGGAAGTGGTACATTATTTGAAGTTGTTAACAGTTTTTCTTGAATAAAATGATTTTATTTTGATTTTAGAAATAAATGCTTTAAATAAAAGTTTTAGAGAATTAATTTCTGCGTCTAGCACATCAAGTATTATTAAATTAGTCCTTTGTATAAGCGAGATATGTATGTAAATTTAAAAAATATTTTTTTGTAATAAAGCTTGCTATGGATTAGGACAAAACAAAAAAAATAATGTTCATGTCAAATTACGTTAAATACGTGCAATTTTATGATTCGTACAATAACAAATATTATATTTTTATTGTGAAATTAGTCATATTCATTGTTGTAATCAAATATTTCTTTGTTGTAATCCAAACTCTCTTTAAAAAGAACCGGGTTAGATTATGGTCGCTATATATCTTACCGTTTTGAAGTTAAAATTAATATTTTGTTATTAAGTTATTAAAAAAATATGTATAGTTTAATAATCGTACAAGGAAGTCGTGTGGTGTCCACATGAGATTTTTTATTTCTTCTTCCATTCATTTCTATTTTGCGGGTCGTCCTCATTCGGTTGCTTTTCTCTGAAGTCTTCCGCAATACAGTTCTTCCATCTTATCTTTGGTCTTCCTCTGTTTCTTCCACCGTCTACTAAGCTATTCACTCTTCTTCAAACATATTTTTCATCTCTCCTCATGACATGTTTAAACCAATGTAATCGTTTCTTTTGTTTCTACAAACTTTTAATACTCTTTCATTGCGTACCGCATCTTTCCGTGTCTTCCCCAGTATCTATCTCAACATCCTCATCTCTGCCACATTAATTTTCTTTTCATTGACACTGATATCTGTCAGTTAGAATTTTCTTAATATAGTAGCTGTTTCCATGATTATAGCATAGCTGGCTGATTTATGAAATTTAATTTCTTTAACTGTATATCCATTGAATATGAAGTAGAAAATGCAATTATTAAATCGTATAGATAAAAGAATATTCTATAATATTAATAATAACATTAAATGTGTAAATTATATTTAACAGTGTTTTTTCAAGAAAAACTGTTAAAATCTTCAAATGAGAGTACTTCCGGTTGACCAATTATAACCAAAATCTTATCAAGTCTGCATATGGATGTAAAGAAGAGTAATACGTAAGAACTGTAATTTTTGGAATTCTAATATTAGAGATATCGCGGCCGAAACCGCGGTCACACATAGACGCACACACACACGCACACACACACACACACACACGCACACACACACACACACACACACACACACACACACACACACACACATACAGACACCATCGTAAAAATAGTAAAATCATATTGTAGAGACCCTAAAACGTGCTTATTCATTGAAAACTCACCACAGATTTTTTTGACCAAAGACAATACGTTCCTTACCTAGAGGTGACGGAAGTTAAAAATCAAAGTTTTTCTTCTTGAATCTTATTTTAGAAATGGAAATGAATTAGAAAACGGCGAATAATATTCTTTTGCAACCTGGTATAACGCATTTCACGAAAATTACATTTCAAGAAAAAAATTGACTTGACTTTTCAATTGAATAATGATCTGACATAGGTACGTTTCTCTGTTAATAGCCTACACCGACTTAGGTTTTTCTCCATACTGTATAAAATTAATTTGTAATAAAAAAATCGAAAACTTTAAAAAGACAATTTATTCATTTTCTATTTAAAATATATGCATATGTACACTGGCTTGCAAAAAAATCGCGTACACCTACTTTTTACTATATTGAGTGGGTCTTAATTTTTAAATGTCAGTGTCACTAGTGTCAATTAAAATGTCAAAATTACCAGAAAACAGGAATACATACTTTACTTGTGATACATTTTTTGAAGATTAAGTTTTAAGTTTAAATAAAACACAGTAATTTTGTTAATATCACTTTTTATTTTACACAATTTTTGTGACTAGTTTCAACCATTAACAAAGTTACTGTGTTTTATTTAAACTAAAACTTAATGATATGATAGTGTTAACAGTGACAACTCAATTGACATTTATTAAAAAAAAAAATTATATACCTAGAAAAAGGTGAAAATCCTGTTACTTCACTTTTAAGGTGTACGCGATTTTTTTGCAAGCCAGTGTAAACATATGAAGATCACGCTAGAATTATTGAGAATATGAAAATCAGGTAGTCAGAAAAAAAGAAAATTTTGTACTCTCGTGGTAAACAGATACATATTTATCTGCTATTTGGAATTAAGTTGCGAACTTAGTTAAATAGAACTTAGTTAATTAATTCTTTAAAGTATCATTGAGTGAAAATACGGAATTTACCAGAGAGCATTTTCGAATTATGATTCATAATTTTCAAAGTTTTTAAGTCTCCCATTAATTATTTTGATAACGTTGGCAGATTTTATGTCACCAGATATCAACTTGGCAGTTTTTAAGTATCTCAGAAATTTTCTTGAAAGCCTTCCTAAAGAAGATTGGTAGGGAGCTTTTAATACTCGTAAATGGAAGGAAAAAATGGTGAAGTGTATTATTGTTGAGCAGAAAAAAATATGAACCATGATTTATGTCTTTTATTCCCATTAATTCTAGTGTGATATTAGTATATACACACTTTCAATCTCATACACATATGCTCTATTAAGTAATCTAGAATAATCGAACATTACATATTACATATTTAAGATAAAAAATAACAATTGTACTTAAAAATTATGAAGAATTTTTTGAATATGTATTTAACTAAAATATTTTTATTTATACTTATTGTAAACTTATGTGATGCATATTTATATAATTCGAAAACAATTTCTAATTTAAATCTTCGTTTAAACTACACTAAAAATAAACGAAATCCATTCGTAACGTCTCAAAAAGAACTAAAAACCTCTTCCGGCGTCTACGACATTAAATCCAACTACGAAATAAATCGCAATCCATTCCTACTTCGCCAAAAACGAGAAAATAATTGCGAATTAAAGAAAAATCAAGTCTTCTCTGAAAAACAAGAACCAATCACCCCAGGTGATGAGTCTGCGTCTACTGTTATCTATATAAACAAACGGAATCTGAAGAATAAGAATACAACAAGCTTCGTTTCTATGGGAACACTCCAGTATTTAAGGCAAGAGAATGAAACGAAGGAAAACAATGGAAATGTTAGCGTGGCTACTAGAAAATCCTCTGGAGAGGTTAAGTTCCTAGATGTGCCGCCAGGTGGTGGAATGAAAGTCCCGGGTTTAAATATGGATGGAGGATATATTGTTTTTACTCATATTTCATACGTGGTTGGATTGCTGCAAACTGGGGAATTCCCTGCAGGTAAATGTAGAACATTTGACAATTCTGCGTAAAAATATTGCTAGTTTTCTAGAATCATTATTAACAGTGTAAAGTGATGCAATTTTCATATAGTAAAAATTGTCATTTTAACCTGTACCAATACCAAAATGTGCAAAGTAGTTGCCAACTTTGGTTTTTATACCCACGTAAATAAATCTAATAGTAACATGATAATAAAGAATAATAAATAATTTATAATTGTTCTTTTATTTCGCTCTGGGCTTTCAAATTTTAAATTAATGAATATTTTATTAACGTTCATTATTTATGTATGCTTGAATTGTTTTTTAGTTTTCATATCAAACAAGTAAATTATATTATTTAAAAATTGAAATAAACAAAATAAAATTATAACGAGCTTCATTATTTGAGTTTGACAGTTCGTGTTTATACAATTTAATTTAATTATATTTAAAAATATAGATAAATTTAATTACAAATGAAAAAGTTTTATATATTTATTCCAATTTTAAGCTATAACTTCATATTAAGTAATATTTATTTGAGTGTGTGTTTTTAACTATGGAGTGGTGAGGCTGTATACGTTACGTGACCAGTTGTGATTGAGACGGTCCAGTTTTGATTTTGACCGACATCAATCTTGAAATTTAAAAATTATTTCCAGCTTTCAAAGAGCACAAAAGTGACCCCTGTGCTTGCCCCTAAAGTGCTCTCTCCACGATAGATAGTACTGAAAGCCCGTAAGGTGACGATTGGTAGCGCCCTCAACGGTACAGTATATTAGTCGTCATTAGGACTAAGAAAATATTTTGTTATCGATATCATATTGGTACCGATAAAAAATTGTTTATCGATAAATTCATTTACTGATAACGAAATAACTATCGATAAATATCAAAACATTGATAAATATCGAAAAAAAATATCGACAGTACCGATATTTTTCGATAACTATAGTTATATATTTTGATATATTGATATCAATAAAAATACGTCTATCGGCAAATTCATCTTATTGAAAATTAACGAAATAAGTATCGATAAATTGTACTAATTATCGATAAATATCGAAATATCTATAAAATCAAAACGTATCGATAAATATTGATTGTTATCGATAAATATTAATTTTTATAAAATATCGATATTTATCAATATCGAGACATTGATAAATTTTGTTACTTATCGATAAATATATTAAATATCGATATTATCTATTTACTGATATTTTGATATTACAATTTTTATCGATAATATCGATATTATCCACATTTAGATATTACAAAAAAGTGATATCGAAAAATACCGATAAATCGATATTTTTCACAGCCCTAGTCGTCAATTCCGAAATCTGTGAATAAAAATGCAGATTGGCGCATCCAGAAATGGGTAAGTAGCTGTAATGATATATTTAATTATTTTGTATTAATTTCACTGAGGTAATAATTATCTTCAGACGACCACCTACGAAAATAGCTATAACAACACGCTAAATAACAACAGAAAGTGCAACATAATACACTATTTATTAATATAACACACTAGTGTTGTTATGAGTTTTTAGTTCCATTAATCGACATAAGATGGCATTTCGGCAAAAAGTTAAATAAAATATATGATAATTTACAATAACCGTCAATTTGAACATTAAAAATGATTATATTTCCAATATTTTTGTATCATTTAGTATTATTTATATAATGTACTTTTAGATTACGCGCGTGTATCGGAATGAGTTGCGCCGAGCGCGGGTAGTTGAACCTAACCTCAAACGTCAGCCGGCCGGCAGCGGTTTCGTGTTTCAAATTCAAAGTAACACAAACATTCCAAGATAAAAGCCCGGTTAACTTTTATAATTGTAGTAACAACACTATTAACAAAACGTTTGTAAATGATATATAATAAAAATAAAATAAAAAATTGTTTACAACAGTAAGAACTGTATTAGTGGAAACACTTTTTTAAGAAAATTTTTGTGGTCGTCTGAAAAATAGTGTACATAACTCGCTCGAAAGTGTCTAGCATACTCGTGTATTAAATCACTCGGCGCTACGCGCCTTGTTCTTCAATATCTACACTCGCACGCTATTTACCACTTTCCACGCTCGTTATGTAATACACATATCTAGGATTGTTATGAGTATCATAACTGCCGCAGATGTCGGTTTGAAATCCAAGCTCGTATAGAGTGGAGATTTTAAAACATCTAAGGCCTGTTATGATTCATAACATCCATGGTTTGTTCAAAAGTTTATCGGTGTCAGAAAATGAAGATGTTATTAATAAATATTATTTTTTGAAATTCTTTTATTAATGCTAATTTCAGAATACTATGATAAACAGAACAATTATTTTCACATTTATCAATATGACAAATAATCAAATTATGTGCTTTATTTCTTATGTTTATTATTTTAGAATAAAATAAACCGTGTTACGAACGACACACGTAACGTTATTTGTATTTATTAATAAATAGCCGTACACATTACTTTTATTTTAATTTTGTTGACTGTTGTTGACATGTGAGCATAGTAATATTACCGTACAGATACAGTTATTACGTTGTTACTAACCTACTGTATATGTAAACAAAGGGTTAAACCGATAAACAACTTAAAATGGAAATCTATCTTCTAACAGGTAATAGTTTTGCGTTGTATCAATAAATTTGGACTCAAGAAACACTTTTCAATTCGAAGCATTTCTTTAATTTACACTTTTGTTCTACAATTAATAGGGCAAAAGCTATCGTCAAATAAAATTGTTATCATTGTATTTCTTATACGTGGTGCAGTTTTTTTATTCTAATTCTGAACATTTCTTGTATTTACACATACATTCTACAATTAATAAGGCAGATATTACAGCCATATAATTTTTTTTGCATTTATTATTCTTCATGAAAAAAGTATACACGCGGTACAAATAACAAAAAAGTATACATCCTGTAAATGCACTATGCTACATAATGCACTGGAAATTTTTAATATCCGTTGTTAATAATTGCAAGAGAAATATACTCATATTGACTTTATAGTAAATAAATTTACTTAGAAAATTTTATCAAAACAATAATCGACTGATGATGGAATATAAGAATGGTGAAAAAAATAATCGGATTGGCAGTCAATTTAATAATTTTATTTCAATATCGACTACACGGTAGTCTTCATCAATGCTGTACAAATTAACGCAATACCAGCTGATAGTAGTGTACAAATATTAAAGCTGTATTAAACTGTCATACGAAGAAGCTAAATAACAAAAACAGCATACCATCAGGAACAATGATTTGAATTATATACATTTATAATAATTTGACCATGAAACTGTACAGAAGTTGAAAATCGTCAATGATTAAAAAAAAAAATGTAAAATAGTCAAGAATTAAAAATGATGAAAAATGTGTATCACAGAAAATGGAGTACTATTATATAAAATAAGAATAATCCTGAAGTGTATTAAGTAAAACGGATTAATTAAAATAACAAAATCATGATCATTATTTTTTACATGATCAACAAACGCACCCTTGCTATGTTCATTAATTTCATTTGAATTTCTTTTAGGCTCGTCTAATCCTGTTTTTAAATAACGTGTTGTTTTGACTTGTATATTTATTGTCACAATTTTACAATGTTTTTTTGGAAATCACATTTGATTTTAAATCATTTTCTGTGTCATCTTTCATTTTGCTAAAGAGTTTTTTAATAGTTTTATGTTTGAAAGCGACATTCAATTCCATTGTTGGAATTATTAATGGGTAAATAACTGTCTGTACATGTGTTTTTATATCTTTATTTATTTATTGTATATTTCATTGTATATCTGTATACAGGATGGTGACCGACACAGTCGAACATAGGACTTTAATATGTGAAATCATACTTTCGTAATTTCCTGTTTCCCTAATTATTTTAGGTAAAAAACCTTCAATTTTCACTTGTAGAGAACAAAATTCTAAACGAAATAATAAGCAAAATTAATTTTTCATGATTTGTAACAGCAGAAATAAGGTACGAAAAAAACTTTAATTTGAACTTGTATAGCAAAAAATTCTACACACGAATCAATAAGCAAAAATTATTTTTCCTGCTTTGCAACGGCAGATATTATAGGTAGGAAAATCAACCCAAATATAACGATAGCTATGGAAAAAATTAGAAACACAATTGCACAGAGAAAGGCAGCATACAGTAAAATACAAGATTTATTAACAGCTAGACGATTAAAATTGAACTGCAAAAAAGATTTGCTAAATGTCTTATATGAAGCATCTATCATACTACATAATTGTGAAACGTGGTAGAAGAAGAAAAAGTAGGAAAATTTTGACATGTGGTTGTGGCGACGGTTGGAGAAGATTAGGTGGAAGGAGAGGGTTAGGAACGCGGAGGTGTAGGGAAGAGTTGGAGAAGAAAGAAGAGTTCTGAAAGAAATAAGAAAGCTAACTGAAATGGACATATTTTAAGGAGGAATGGTAAACAGAAAATCATAATTGAACGGAAAATATATGGACTAATATTAAGGACTTATAGAATTACAAGAGGCTGAAGAGATTAGTATGAAAACAAAATTTTCGTTAAGACCAGTTCAAGGACAGAATTTACAAATTGATAATGATGGAATTTAATATAAAAAAATAACAAAAAATGTATAACGATTTAACTGTGAAGAGTGATTAATTTATTTTTATTTGTATTTTATCTTCAAGTGAATAATTATGTATTTAAATTAATAGATAATTATTTACTTGAACAGAAATTATAAATAATACTTAATAAAATAAATTAACCTAACTTGATAGATAAAATGTGAAACATTTGTTAATTTTTTGTTACATTTCATGACTTGCTATTTTTGAGGTGATTTTCGACATTTTCATACCTAATTTCTGTCATTACAAAGTATTTTATAATATATTACAGCCGAGGTGGGATATGTTTCATTACAGCTAAGGCCTTATATACAGCGCGAA
The DNA here is from genome assembly GCA_951394225.1 of Harpalus rufipes. Taxonomy (NCBI): domain Eukaryota; kingdom Metazoa; phylum Arthropoda; class Insecta; order Coleoptera; family Carabidae; genus Harpalus; species Harpalus rufipes. The sequence goes on along the minus strand of OX596282.1, from coordinate 16,408,799 downwards.
GCTGTAATGAAATTCTATTGATATATATATATATATATATATATATATATATATATATATATATATATATATATATATATATATATATATATTCACAATCAACCTCTTTTTAATCAATAATTAAAAAAAAAATCAATGAGTTATAACGTTTCATTTTAATATTTTACCAGCTCTATTAAAATTTGTTTAACCTACTTTATAAGGGATCTATGACAATGTTGCTAGGCAACCTCTACATAAACATTTCTAACCCGTGGGATGGAAGGTAAATCTGTTATTTCCTACCCAACAGATCGTCATTACAGTTAGGAATGTCATTTCCCATCTTCTAGAAGGTTAGGAATCGGCATATTACTATAATGATTATGGATAATAGTTATTTACATAATCAGTTATGAAAAAAGTGATGTTTGATGAACAAAATATTTACGAAAACGAGGGAAGTAAATTTTGCAAATTATGTGAGTCAATCAATATCACGTTTTCATATCGTATTATGTATCAAAATGTTATCTAATACCGCTAAATTAATTGAAAAATCACTAAATTGTAGGTTTTTTTATGACAACTCAATATACATATTTCAAAATGAATTTACCAAAGCGTCGCCGTGAAAGTAAATGAATTATATTTTTAATTTAATGTTTATGTCAGAGCGTGCATATATCATTGGAAATGTATTCTGAATATGTTCTGAAACCTGATGTAGAGGAATTAAGTATGAGTCAATAATTCATGTTATTAAAGAAATAATTATTGATATATGTTAGTTGTGTAATAATCTTTATGTAATAGTTACATCCGAGGTGGGATATGTTTCATTACAGCCGAAGGCTTATGTATATTACCGATAGGCGAAGCCTCGATGTGACATACAGCGCGAGACTAATGAAACTCCCACCAAGATATGTATACCTTTTTATTCACTATCATTATACTATAGTTTATTTTTCTTGTAGTGCTCTTTACGTCATTATCATTCGAAGTAATAATCGAAAAACTATTATACCTCTTCCTCTGTTATATACATGGTGTAACAAATAGGAAGAAATACAATAATTTGTCGATTCTTACTTCGAAAGATAATAACGTAAAGAACACGTCAAGAAAAATAAACTATAATATACCGATTCCTAACTTCTAGAGGTTGGGAAATACGTCATTCCTAACTACAATGACAATCTCTCGGGTGGGAAACGACAGAAAACGCTTGCACCCTACAGGTTGGAAAAGTGTATGTAGGGTTGCTTAGCAACATTGTCACAGATCCCTATAATAAAGTAGGTTAAAGGGTCATTCACAGCTACGAAAATAAAAATAAAATTATACATAAAAATAACGATATAAACAATAGATTCTTATGAAAGTATTCATAGCTCTCGAAAATAAATATAAAACATAAGCACATGGATTTGCAAATGTTAAATATTTTACACAAGCATAAGCACATACATAACAACTGTTTCTTGAGTTGTCAATTTATGTTCACATAAAAGGATTTATATGTTATTATAATTTATAAAAGCTACGTTTCGGCAATATAAACTATTACCTTCTTCAGGAATGATCAGGTTGAACCAGCCAGAAAAATCTTCAGTTGCAGAGCATGCCCTGGAAGAATTCCACCGGATAAAATTTGAAGATACAAAAATACTGTCGAGACCTACACACATAAACAACAGGTTAATTAGAGAAGCCATTGAGATTTACAAAACCAAGAGTAATAATCTCAATCATTGTGACGGTCTAGATCTTAGTCGTACATGGCATGGCTTCCTATATTAAATATGTTGTAATTGTCACCTTGGTAACCTGTTGCTAATGTTTTGTTATTTATTTATTTGTATTTGTTGATTTGTTCATTCCTGAAGAAGGTAATATTTTATATTGCCGAAACGTCGTTATAAAGATAAATATACAGAATTTAAACTAAAAAAGGTTGTATCATTCTTATTGAAATATGAGTTCTGAAAGATTTTTTAATAATTTATAAAAGCTATTTAAAAAATCTGTTGTGGCTAGCACAATACCTTCCGTCAATCCTGTGTATAATGTATAAATTCCATACATAATTTTTCTTGCAAAAGATTCTAAATTTCCAGTAAAATTATTTCCTAAACAAACTATTCAAATTGCACTTGACACTGACATCTTCCTCTTTAGCTTTTCCCATTCGTTAGGGGTCGCTATTTTTGCGTGTCATTCTCATTCAGTTAATTTGCTCTCAAGTCTTCCGCAATACAGTCCTTCCATCTTATCTTTGGTCTTCCTCTGTTTCTTCAACCTCCTATTAATAAACTACTCATTCTTGTTCAAATATAATTCTTCATTTCTCCTCATGACATGTTCAAACCAATGTAATCGTCTTTGTTGTATCTTTCTAGAAACTTGTAACACTAGAGTTATTTTCTTACCGTATCTTTCCGTGTTTTCCCCAACATTTACTTCAACATCCTCATCTCTGCCACAATAATTTACTTTTTACTCATACTGACATCTGTCAATTTGAATTATATGAATATATTAGCAGTTTCCATGTTTAGCATAGCTGGCTGAATTATAAAATTTAATTTCTTTAAAATTCTTTAACTCTGTATCTATTGAATATGAAGTATAAAATGTAATCAAATCGTATAGAGAATAATATATTCTTTAAGTTATAATAATATTAAATGTCAATAAATCAAATTTAACTGTTAAATCTTCAAATGTAGCTACTTCCGGTTCACCAATTATAACCAAAATCTAATCACTTGTTCTTCTGGATGTAAACTTGAGGAACACGAAAAAAATATAATTTTTGGAATCGTGGTATTGAAGTTATGGGATCCGGAACTTTTGTCACACACACACACAGACACACAGACACACACACACAGACACACATACATACATACATACAGACATTATCGTAAAAATGGTAAAATATTATTATAGGGACCCTAAAACATGCTTATTCAGTAAAAACTCATCACTGACGGAAGGTAAAAAGGACCGCAGGTATGAGGTTGATATTATTGGCTGTTAATTGTGAATACGATACGAGTATACTAAATGACAGCTGACGTTAATTTACGTATTATCTTCGACACTGTGAACACCAACCACAAAGTCTTATTTAAAATTTTATTTATATTTCTTATTTACGTAGCTGTGAATGAGCCTTAAACAAATTTTAATAGAGCTATTAATTAAAAAATGTTAATTAAATTAAAGGATATAACTCAATGTTATATTTTGATAATTATTGATTTAAAAAGAGGATGACCGTGAATACATACCTCGGCGGGAGTTTCATTACAGCCTTGGATGTAATATACTATTATTCACAATCATCCTCTTTTTAAATCAATAATTTTCAGAATATATCATAGAATTATATTATAACCTTTAATTTTATTAATATTTTTTGACAGTTCTATTAACATTTGTTTACCCTACTTTATTATAAGGATCTATAATAATATTGCTAGGAAACTCCTACATAAACATTTCCAACCCGTGGGGTGGAAATGAAATCTGTTATTTCCCATCCAAGAGATTGTCATTGCAGTTAGGACTAGGAGTGACGTATTTCTCAACCTCTAAAAGGTTATGAATCGATATTGTGAATAAAGAATTTTACAAAACTTAGTTTGTATCAATTATGTAAAATGTGACATTTCATAACGTCAAAAGATTAGGTAAATTTCAACTTTTTAAAACGGAATTAAATAAAATTAAGTTTGTTTATTGATTCAGAATTTTATGCTACAACTTTTATTTGATTTGTCTTATTTGAAATAAGGACGCAGGAAATTACGAAAGTATGATTTTACATGTTAAAGTCCTATGGTCGGCTGTGCCAGTCACCTGTATATGTGTATTATTTGATAATTTACTAAATTTATTTATATATTTGTATTGAGAAGCCTGTTGTATTTCTTATGACAAATAAAATATATTATTATAATTATTCATATCAAGTTTCTCCCCGATAATTATTTCAAATTTTGGTTTATTCATTCAAATCCGAGAGTCACCGCATGTAAACAATGATCAACGCGTGATTAGCATATGCTTGAATTTGTTTTAATGCGGTGACTTTCATATTTGAAGGGATTATAGTTCCTTCACATTGATAGTGTCATGTATCTACCTTCATTGATACTATTCATTCTCACATCTGACGGGTTATATATTGAAAAATTATTATTTCAGTTCCATTCGAAAATCCCATTTTTACTGACAGCCAATCAGAGCGCGCCGCTATTCATGCATTGTGCATTTGAAAAATGGTTAGGTTATTGAGAACTATGGAAACTTAAACTGCTACCATTAATTTTTGTGCCAGATTTATAAATGACCTAAATTTGCTTCCTTAGTAAATTTATTGTATTCTACAAATTATATGCAATTTTTTGACTACACTGATTTCAATAAAACCTAATTCAACATTGCAGCAAGCGTGTATTGATGGCTGTAACTCACGAGGACAAAGTTCTCAGCACATAAATATGACATGACCTATACCTAACCTAAATATTACCATTGTTACAAGTCTAATAACGGCACATATAAGTCAATCACTAGAAAGAGTCACAATGGTTTCAATTTTTAACTGAATAACGTATCCGACAGTTACGAATTATAACTCAAAAGTCCTGTGTTAGTAAAGTTTTGAATGATAAAATCTGTCAAGAAACAAATACCTGTACATAGTATTAATGAATACGTGTTACAAATTTATAGGGTATATAGGGGATGCAAAATAGACTAACTTTTATTAATAAAACAATATCCAAAATTGCACTCTTTTCGAGCTACAGGCTCTTAAAAAAGTAATTAACTACTTACTTTAATTTTAGTTGGTTAGGACCTGTCACTTTAGTTATTAGTTTTGTTTATTTTAAATTCTAGCATTAATTTTTTTAAATCATTTTTGTAATACATAATATAATAATTGCCAATTGCTCAAAATGACCACCAATGAGATGGTGTTGGACTATTTGGAGATCACTGTATAAATTTGTTACACATATTAATTAACACGCTGTATAATTTTTATTTATTTTATTTACAACCGCCAAACAAGATTCAAGTATCCCAATAAAAGAGTGGCTGGAAGAAAACAAGGTATATCTCAAATGTATGTTTGACATTTTAGTACATATTTGTCAATCTCAATGTTATTTTTATAATTTATTGGCGATATTTACCCTTTCTTACAATGATTTTCGTTCTTAAGTAAATATATTGTTAGGGCTAATCGTAAAATGGAGTAGTATTTTAGTTTAAGATTGAAATAATTCAGTATAAAATTTATAAATTTGGGTTAAATTTTAAATAATTTTGGATTACGAACACATGAACTTCAAACGACAAATTACTCTCCTAATATGGATAATTATGAACGTGGTCTCAAATTAAAACATCCACGAACAAGTTACAACCTTTTACAGATGTGAACATGTAAAAATAAAGAAAATTTTATTTCAACTACGTACCAAATTTCAGCGGTGTAGACCTTTAGAAAGTCGGTTAAAATGATTTGTAAAACGTTGGAACAGATATACAGACAGACATACAGGCAGACAGATAACGCAAGTTAAATAAAATGAAAAAATATGTGATTCGTGATTATGATAAATAACTAAAGGTTTATAAATACGTACACAACTCGCTACTACACAATTAAGATAAAATACATAATTTTAATAATAGTTATATATATTTTTATAGTTTGACATCTACAACTCTATAACCTTCTTCTTTTTAATTATGTACAGTACATTATTTTTTCAAAACATCTAAAAAAAATTGAACATAACCCTGAAGATGGTCTAATTGAGACCGAAACGTCGGTATAGTTTTCAATAAATAATATTTTAACAAAGGACTGAATCTCTATTATTTTCACCCCTCTAAATAGTTAAATTATTTAGGAAAATGAAAAGGTCAATACATTTGTATTTATAAGTGTAACCATGGCTATACTATGACGTGTTATATGACGTAATTGCCTTGTACACAAAACTGTTTGAGATCTACTATAGTAATCACGTTTCCATCACTATACCAACACCATTTTATTCATACGAACATCAAACTATGACGTCAAGCTCAAGTGAGAAAAATCGGTGTATATTAATTTAGTGAGTTTTACAATAACAATATGTTTGTACATAAAAACATTTTAAAATTTAAATTGATTATACGGAAAAATATACAATCAGCTTCAGCATCCATTTTAATTTCTAGTTCATTATACATACATATCTAAATGATGCATAAGTCTGTTAAGTGGCCTTTTGAGTTAATAATTTATTGTAATATGAATTGTTTTTCGGAATCTGGATGGTAAACGTGAAATTTTTATATAATGAATTCTTAAACCTGTAATATTAGCAATTCTATTAAGGATTAATGAATGTAAATATAACGTAATTTACATCTGGAATCCAACGAATGCATATTTAAAGTAAGTAAAATTATTGAACAAAAGACAATTTATATTTACTTGGGTTATAAATTCACTTTGGATCTTTAAAACACCGGTCTTAACTAATGCACCCCGGCGCTATTAATCCTTGAATCTGAAAATCTAGGTTATGTATTTCTGCTTGCATTAGAATTAGACTAACTGGAGTATCCTCTTTCTCCTTAACATCTTAACTGCAATGGTAATTGGTAATGAAATATATTACAAGATATATACCTATACGTATATAGTAATAAAAAAAACTGTTTAAAGATATCATTTGATTTATAGAGAAAACATTACGATCTAACACATACAACACAAAACAAACACCAAAATAGAAAGAATATGTAACAAAACAAGGTTACACGACAAATATACATTAAACAAAGACCCGCTAGTAACTAAAAGCGAGTTGCAATTACCACCCCCGCAGGTTAGGGTGTTAGGGGTAAGAGGTATATGCCGCCTAGACTGTCCTCTCTAGAAAGTTGACTGAATTAATTTTCTATTTGATCTTAACGAGCGCGTCCTCTTCGTCTCAACGGAACCAGTGGTTGCTGGTTGACACCGTCTCTTCTTTGGAACGGAGTCAACTCCGACGCATGGTACCGTCCCAAGGACAGTTCGGGCAGATTTGGTTACAATATTGTCCATTACCTTTGGGTGTGAATTTGGCCGTCACTCCTCGTCCAGCGTCGCTCGTGAGTGGTGAGGAGCACTAGATTTTCGACCTGGTATGTACGTGTTGGTCGTTTCTTGGCGTCGGAATAACCTTTATGGATGTTTTGGCGAGACTCGCGTGATTCGCGAGCCACTCTAAGGGCTTGTGTTGATCCTCCCCCTAGACGAAATATATCTTCATTCTCAACAGGCACTGTATCCAACGTTCTTCGATGTTCGTCGGTTAAAGACGAGCCCTTATTCGAACGCAGTACAGCTGGAGCAACGATTAGGGTGGTGTTTCTCAAGGACAATCTCCTATAGCAGCGGATACTTGAAACTTAGAAATTGGGAGAAATTCCAGGAATTTTTGGCAAGATTTATAAGGACACAGGCATCTGCAATAAAATCAGCACCGATGAGTATCCGGTTGCGCACTGCATCCGGCAGGGCAATGAAACGTGAAGGACAACATCCACTCTTGTCGTAAGGACTTCCTGAACGCGTAGCTCTCCATCGGCAAGGGTAGTCGACAGCCATGTTTTCTGGAACGATTGTCCCTTTGAAAGAAGCATTTCGTATAGCGATAGTTCCACTATACTCTGTGGGCACCCGTATCAGCGTAACTGGTGCCGCTGACTCCGAGGATCTCGACTTGGAAAAGCGGCCAAGGTCCTTGGCTGTGGACGGACGAAGCGATTGGATGGTACCCCCACTGGGCCCACTGGACAAAACCCAACCGTAGACACTTTCGCTTTACACGTCGGGCAGTAGCTACGGTTCTACGGATGACACTTAGAGCACCACAACTTTAGCACGCAATTGTAGCCGTATTTAAGCTCTTTGTAGCTGGCGGTTCTGTTAGTTGCACGCTGGAGGACGCCTACTTTGATACTCCCCTTTTCTTCGAAAGTTTCCAGTATTCGGCCTTCACGTGTCCGAATTTGGAGCAGAAATTGCATCTCGGGCGGTCGCGACGTTTCCCCTCCGTTAGTTTCGCTTGTTGTGCTACAGGTATCTTTTCGAGCCGACATTTCCCTGTGATCGACGCCTTCGCACTCCTCGTGAGCTATAAGAAGCCGTCGAAGCTGGTTATGTCCGCGCGCTGTATCTGCTTCCTGATGTCCCAATGCAAAAGACCGTAAATCATGTCCAGCTACATACCACCTGGTGGACCGATTTCTTTCACTCCCGCCCACCACTAGGCGGCAATGTCTGTACGAAGCATGGGTAGTCCTCTCACGGCATTCTCGCCGTTTATCTCAATGCACTCTTTGAATAAGGAGATGAAACGTCTATAAACGTATCCACGCATTCATCTTCTCATCCTTCAAAACGCGAAGTGCCTGTGCTAAAATTAGCATATTGCCCTTGAATGACGGAAACGGATGATATAGCCGGTCGTTCGTTCAGCTGGTCTAAAAACGCAATCATTTGGTTTAAATGCGCCTGCTGCATACTTTGTAGCATCGTTTGAAATTGTTCGTTCGTTAATACGCTGCTTGCTTCAGGTGATGTATCCATGGTCGGTAGTGTTGTTGCAGCAAGTCGTGGCGATTGTGGAATCACCGCCTGTTGTTTTCTTTGCGGGTTCTCTGAGGTTTTAAAAATAGGCGCGACCACTGCAAGTTTAATAAAGATTAGAGGAAATTACAATTCAAAGCACGCCATACATTAGAATCCTACAGTTCCTAAATACTACTGCCCATAAATGTAATCTTTCCTAGTGTCATGAGTGATAAAGCTATCCCCGCCACTAACGACCAAACGGGGATTCAGCTGTGAATTCTGCGTCGCTGGTGATGAGGATAATTTTAAGAAGGAATGACATTTGTGTCGCGTAGCACTTACGAGCTATAGGATCATAACGCCTGATCCATATTTCTGTAATTACTAGACCCTAGTTTTTTTGGGTTACGATTATAAATAATTTGAGGTAGAAAGTTTTGTACCCGAATCTTAGTTTGGGTGGAGAATAAAAAATATTTGGAGATGACGACTTTGGTACTTGAGTGGGTAGGGAAAGTGTTATGTCCCCTGGTGCCATTTTGTTATGTTAACTTTTAAGTTAGTTTGGTTTTAAAAATTATGTAAAACATATCCTTAAATTATTATTGAAAAATATACCCCAAATACCCAAAAATAAGAAATCGATTCTTGAAATTCAACGTTCATTTCGACGAAATTAACCAAAAGTTCTGTAGTCATGGTAATAAACAAAATATCCATTTCTGGGCAAAAGAAAATCTTTGTCGCATTTAAACAATAACAATATATTATATGCAGTTAGTCGGTGTTTGGTGTGACATTCATAATTGGTCCTTGTTTTTTGAAAACCAAAATTAATCAGTTATTGTCAATCATGAGAACTATCGAGAGATAGTATAAAACTTTTTGCTGAAAAATTAGAACAATGATTTAGTGATACCGCGCCACTTATATCTCGAGAAACTATAATTTTTTTAAAGAATATGCTATTTGTTATATTTCATGTTTTGGTGGATTCAACTGATCATAAAATTCTTCCGATCTGATTGCATCAGATTTATTTATGGTGGTATTTCAAAGAAAAGACGTATATAAAAGAACCGGGAACAGTTCAGCACCTTAACATATTCGCTGCTGATGTCCCGGATCCGTGACGCAAGCATTCCTGGCCCAATGCTGCCGACCCGTACCCGTGTCACTAGTATACGGCGCAAATAAACAGTGATCTGGTTCATTAATTTTGCTTATAAAAATTACAAAATGTCGGATGCTGGGGCTAGGCCTTTAGGACCATCGTGCGTCATGCGAGAGGGCACCTGGACTTTGCACCGGACAATGTTTTAGACAATTTCCTGCATAAAACTGAAAAATATCATTCATGATACCAAATATTAGAATTATTTTGTTTTTATTTTAAATCAATGATTTATTTTGTTATTTTAAAACTGAATGAACTTTTATTTGTGTTATTTTACGGAACAAATTACTTCTCTGTGCAAATTAGCTATCAAATACATTTTTATGTTCGTGTTTTGTGCATTATTTGATAAAAAAAAAAGTTGTCACGGATACGTGTCAGTCAGCACTGGGTACCAAAATTCTTTTGCTAGATGCTGATGTCACAGATTCGTGACACTACCCACAAGAGATATTTTACCCCTCTCATACAACTTTGGTCGTCACAGGGCTTAATTGTTGGCATATACACTCGTGGCCAAAAAAAAACGGACACCAAAAAAAAATTTTAATGACATAACAAATGAAATATGAGTTTATTTGTTATTTTTATATTAAAATATGAACAACTGATCTGTAAAGAAGATTAGAAAATAAAACAAATGTAGCAAACACTTTATTTATTGAGAAGACAAAGAAAACTAAATATGTGCAATATTATATGTTTTCAAATATTCAATCATAACATAAATTCTTCAATTATCATTGGTTAACGACTCTGTTACAATTCATTCGGAAAATATAAACAGAAACTTCAGGTGAAGCTGATCACATCACATTATTCAAAACATCACTGTAACCATGATTATTCCCAGAAGTACTACTTGACACATAACTGGGCTTTATTATCAAATAAGAAAATACATCAGATGACGAATAACAGGAAAACTATGTATTGCAAACCCGTTTAAACGTCGATTTAAAGCAATATTTGTACTACAGGAATGGGTCATACTACCAACTATTGTCTTTTGCCAAGTAGCAGATGTTCGTGAAATTAAAATTTCTGCAGGATCCGTTCGCTGAAGGATATGCAAATATTGTTTAAGTCCTAGGAAATCCGTTACTTGCCCAGCTTTGCTCATAGTACGTCGAGTATAGCAACTACGCTTTGCGGGTGAACATAGAGACAAGGCAGTGGAGCACTGGAGCTCCTTCCTTATTGTTCATATATGAATCACATTTCTGTCCGTGTTCATTAGATGAACAAGAATGAGAGTGGTGAATATCAGAAGAATCGTTTTCAGGATATTGCATACCCTGAAAAACATCATTTGACAGTGGTAGTAAAATGGCATAGGCTGGTTTTTCGATGTATTGAAACATTAACTTGATTTAGTTAAATATAACGCTTTGGCGGAAGTTCTGTAAATTAGAAAATGCACAGTTGACTCCGTAGTATTTATTGCTCCATTTGTTCTAGAGAATTTCATCTTAAAAGTTGGCAATATGCGACCTAACTTTGCACACCTAACAAAGAAACATTTAGAATAAGTCAATATTCAATTATTACAACGGTCAGAGCGCAACCCTAATTTAAATTCTTGCGAAAAATATGGGATTACGTTAAGACAAACTGTTCAGCATCGATAATCCGTACTAAATACAGTTCAAAATCTAACTGTACCTCTTTATGATGAATGGACAAATAATTAGCAAGAAGAGTTACTAACTGTAATGAAAGCTTACCAAACCATGTGATAGTCTTTACAGTTCGGGGAGGCAATACACACTATTACTTACTCAAAATAAGACGTACCTTAGCTATAAAACCGAATTAATAAAGAAAATAATTTTGCTCCTTTCTGGCCACGAGTATAAGATGATTTTTTTGGAAAAAAGTTCTTCAGCACCTGGGATGATATATGGCATCCAGATCAGCAGCGAATATGTTGATAACATTCATAATGAAATCGCCAGAAATGCTAAACGAAGTTATGCAAAATATGAAACTGAACACTACATAGCTACTCGCGACTTCCAGTTATCCGATATTATTTATAAAACATGATAAAATTAAATTTTAATCTTTAATATAACATTAATACACAAAAAAATTCTTTATTTACAACAAAAATTATTCAAAACCCAAAACGGAGATATGACACCCTCGAGAATTTGTTTATTTTTATGTTTTACTGAGTTATTTAATTTTTTTATAACACTATTGAATATTGTATGCATAATTGTTATCGTAGACAAGCTAATGTATACGAATAATTATATACATATCTACAAATAATAATTTATTCCAACTTCAAAGCGATATCATTAAACCATTTTCAAGTATGTAATATTACGAGAGTACACAAAACTCAAAAGGTTTCTATTCTATTTCTTCCATAGAAAGTAAATAAACAAATAAAGTTATCTTGCTCAGTATTCTCTCCATAAATGAATCTCATTGTACATATCCAACGTTCAATATTCTATTATGTGTTTGGAAACTAGTTTCAATCTTTTGTAGAATTTACCATGAAAGTAAGTTGTTTCTATGTACACAAGAAAATATTGAATTTTAGATACAGTATGTACAATACGAACGTCGAACGTCTGAAACTGGGACATGTGATTTATGACAATTATTTTCTATTCCCAAATGTCACCTTGCGTCGTAGAAGATTGTTATAACGCCCAGATGGATAGGCTCGTGGAAGCGGTTTGATAGTGACTTAGCCCAGTGGAGAAATAGGACTGAGTAAAATAAAAGGTTTGTTAACGGTTATGGCGCCAGTTGAATATAACAAGCACTCTCAACTAAAGCATCAATTTCATCCAATAGGATTGCTTAATTTTCACAAACTCGCGCCACGATGTGAATTCGGTAGCGCGGTTCGAAAATTGGAAATGTTTCAAGTTTTGAAGCCAGCGCGCATGCGTACATTGTATTCTGAAGCGTTTCTTTTTTATTTATATTTGATATAACCTAACATAACATTGTGAATATGAAGTTCAAAAAAAAAATTAATTCATACAGTTCAATGTATATTGGCCTATATTATATGACATGAAGCATCCAAAGTATAAAACAATTTAGTACGAATGGAATTGTGGTATGTAGTATCAAAAGATATAAATGCTGAACGTAAGCATTCACGTAGAATACAACATATATATTTTGTTATGCACTTTATAATTTTCAGTTGATCTACCTATCTCAGAAAAGGTGGAAGAGTATTCGTCATAATAATATTTTAATTTCCTTCATCAGTATTATTTGTTGTATAATAAATAGATAGAACAAAACATTTATATATGATTAATGTTGCAAATCTCAATACAAGTCGTAAAATCTTTTTTAATTAACTATATCTATCATTTATATGAAATTAACATTACTTTCAGTGTTAAAATTAATTTTCATAAATATCTGGGAGTATAATGAAGAGTCACACATTAGGATAATTACATTAATAATAAAAGTAAACGTTTTATTCTTCTTTGCCTGTCCATTTCTTTATTTTATTTTATAAAGTAGGTATTTTAAAATATTGTAATCACTTGTCACAGGTCGAATGACAGTTTTGAAACACAGCGCAAGCGCGACAGTACAGAGTCGAGCCACGCCGCGTAAGACAAATTTTTAATCGCGTCTGCAAAGCCACGCTATCCACGCCAGCGAAGCCATCATGAAATTGATGCTTAAGTGATTCAATGCACGGTACGGGGTACGGGAAATGGACGATGCGGTAGTGCCAAAAGGATACACCATAAAAATGTAAATGTCCAAAATTAACAATAACAAACATTTAATACCGTGCGTAGTACATAAAAAGTGTTAGCGCAGTTTGCAACGTTGTTTAAATAAATAAAAAAATAAACAAATATTATAAATATAAAATCATGAAGGCACGTCTTTACGAACCGACAGCTAAAAACGAAAAGTAACTAGAAATGACCGATTCGAGTTATCGAGTTCAACTTCGCGTTAGCCGACGTTGAGCGCACACGAACCATATGTAAACAAATAAAGTTAAATCGCGCTTTTTTCGCAAAAACGTTAACATCTGCTGAATAAACGATAATAAACGTCGCAAAATGGCTAGATAGTACAGTTTTCACATAAAGGCGCGTATTCATCTGAGCACGAACGGGAACGAGGCAAAGCGAGGCCGAACGAGCATACGTATGTGTACGTATTATCGAGGCGCGGCAAATAGCATTCGGTTGTGCGACGCATAGTCCGAGGCAGCTCGAATGCCATCCGATGGAAGTCGGTACTTCAAAGAAAAATTTGAATAGATGTGGACGGTAATTCCTCGTTTCAGCTGCCTCGCCTCGCTTCTTGCCAGTTTCAGTCAGTGGGGTGTTTAATGAAATAGAAATAAACGTTTTGTTCGCATAGTCGGATCGCTACCTCGTACGCTGCCTCGACAGACTTCGTTCGGTCGCGTATTCTACCAAACAAATTTACAAACGAGGCATTCGTTCGGCCTCGCCTTGCCTCGTTCCTGTTCGTGCTCAAATGAATACGCGCCTTAACATCAAAATAAATAGCGTGAACGCTATAGCTCAATTTAATTTCAATGCGCATGCGTACGTAATTTTTTTACGGTATTTATATAACGGTTGCCCTTATCCAGAAATAGCGTCCGTTCAGCAATCAATATAAAATATAAGCCTTTCTAATTATCTTTCCATTTTCCTTGTGTGATATAAAATAACGTGTACGGTATGTGAAAACATATTTTGATGTACAAAATAAGAATCACGTTATTTTGAATTTTAACATTTACGGTATCTATTTTGACGATATATGAAACGATAAGTACGATAAAAATAAGATACGTTAATAACGATGATAATAACAACATAAACATTAGGCTTGAAATATGCACATATTAAAGAGATATAGGTACACGTAAGTTCTTATACGGACGTAGTCTCCTGAGCACAGGCCAACAGATTAGTACACTGTCGTGATTGTGGTACTCCCAAATATTTCCAGCTCTCTCCAGATGAGAGATAAAGGCGAAACGTGACGGTGATGGATGATAACAATGCTCCAAAACTCAAACAATATACGCACTTGTAAGGGGTGTGCGTGGACATTGGACATATATGTTCGTTATTTCTCTCTACTTTTTCTGAAATTGAATTTGAAAAGGTATAAAAGTAAATAAATTAGTATCAGAAACTCTGGGAGCCGTTATTAGATCAGACATCGAACTTGAGTATTTGGTGTAGCGTTCTGTAAATGCATGATTTAGAAGGGCTGTTGTCACATCACATAATATCTTGGCAGTGTGTTGAGGGCTTGTGAAGATGCATTTTGCATATCAATGTAGCGAAGCTGTTGCGGTGTGTTGTGCATGTTTGCTAAATTGTATTATTCGCGTTTGTTTGTCTTGACGTTCTGTACAGAACGCGTACGCTTTCCACAAAGGGAACTGGTTACAAAGGAGGAAGATAGCATAGTTTTTAAAGTCTGGATTGGAATAGCGAAGAATAATTGCTCATTATTTAAATATGAAAATTAATAATCTTTTAATAATAATAATAAATTCGTTTTTAGATTTTTACAAATCTTTTATAAAGTAATTGGCAACATTAATTAATTACAGTATATTAAACTTCCCAGAATAATACATATATACGAGCAGAGCTGGGCAGTAATTAATTACATTGGGTAATTAATTACTAATTAAATTGGTTTTTCCAAAATTGTAATTTGTAATTAATTACTTTGTAAAAAAAATTGTATTCAATTACTTTTGAAAATTTTAAAAAATAATTACTATTTTGAACCAAGAAGTGAGAGAATCTCCGGTATACGGGCGTAGCGTAGTTTATCTGCGTTGTGGGTGTAACGACAGGTTACAAGTGCAACTTGTCATGCCCGTTGGAACGTACGACTTACTTTGGACTTTTACTTAAGTTATAATTTATTATTTTTTCTGAATCCCAATAGTAATAATATACTTTTCAATGAATTTACAATGTCTTGATATACGATTTCATATAATCACTAAATCACTAAAGTATTTACATCTAGACATATATACAGGGTGAGTCTGGGAAGAGGCCCACACTTTCAACATTTATTATAATAGAAAAAAAGACAAAATTTTATTTTTAGTTAAATATATTATTTGATGGCAGATTTTTTATAAATTCAGGTTTGCGAGATTCGGCTATCAACTTTTATTTTTTAAATAGCAATCCATAATTATTTTATTAAAATATAAATTGCCATTGGTTTTGTTTTCAACAATGTTAAAGTTTGTACATCAAAAATATGTAAAAAATCAAAAAAATTATAAACATACAATCAAATGAGTACGGAACTATCCGAAGTATGCGCAGTATTAAAATGGCGTTCTCATTTGAATATTGCGCATGCGTCGTACATTTCCGTACTGATTTGATTGTATCTTGGAACAAACCTGTTATTGAAAAATATTACAAATTATTTTTATTCAAATATTCTAAGTGTCTATGTGAACATTTAATTTAAAAGTTAATTTATTAAAAAATACCCGTTCAACAAGTTACACTTAAATGTCTATTTTATTTTATTGTTTCCCATTGTTATATTTTGTTTATTTTCACATAGCCACCTAGAATATTTAAATGATAATAATTTCTGTTATTTTTCAATTCTTATTTTCCTCGATATTTTTCATATTTTTGATATACAAACTTTTACCTCGTTGAAAAGAGAAAAAATGGCGGTTTATATTTTAGTAAAATAATTATGGGTTGCTATTTAAAAATAAAAGTTGATAGTCGTATCTTGTAAACCTGACTTTATAATAGTATATTTGAATAAAAAGTAAAACTTTTATATAAATTTTTTTTTCTATTACTTATAATAAAGAAGTTAAATGTTGCAACTTACATTTTATACTTTTATATTTCTTATTCGTTTTTGTAATTTTGCCGATAAAAATAACGTGGCGCCTTAATCTCTTTCATAACCATTTCCATGGTTTTCCACCCTGCCCTTCTCCAATGTCTAAAAGCTAGCGTTCTCCCAACCAAACATCCAGGTGGAGTACCCGTGACCCATTCTACTCAATTTAAGGACAGGGAGAAAATTTCACGTAACAACATTTCAATTAGAAAATAATATTACATAGCAATAGCAATAGCAATATGAAGAGTAATGTAAATAAGAAAAAAATTAAAACTAAAAAGATAAAATAATAATTATGTTTTTTGTTTCTATTTCTTAATTTCAGCGTTATTTGTTGTTTGAAGTACTATAATAAACATTTCAAAACTTTCTAAATTGAGGTTTGACTTATCCATGCAAATTCAGTAATCCGAACAAATCGTTAGTCCAAATACCTCCTTACATTTAATCTTTCGGATTAAAGAGTCTCTGCTGTTTTTACCTTCCGTCACCTTTAGGTAAGGAAGGTATTGTCTTTGGTCAAAAAATTCAATGATGAGTTTTTAGTGAATAAGCATGTTTTAGGGTCCCTATAATACGATTTTACCATTTTTACGATGATGTCTGTATGTATGTATGTATGTGTGTGTGTCTGTGTGTCTATGTGTGTGTGTGTGTGTGTGTGTGTGTGTGTGTGTGTGTGTGTGTGTGTGTGTGTGTGTGTGTGTGTGTGTGTGTGTGTGTGTGTGTGTGTGTGTGTGTGTGTGTGTGTGTGTGTGTGTGTGTGTGTGTGTGTGTGTGTGTGTGTGTGTGTGTGTGTGACAAAAGTTCCGGATCCCATAACTTCAATACTACGATTCCAAAAATTATAATTATAGATTTTGGTTATAATTGGTGAACCGGAAATACCCTCATTTGAAGATTTAACAGTTAAATTTGATTTATTGACATTTAACGTTATTATAACTTAAAGAATATATTATTCTCTATACGATTTGATTACATTTTAAATACATCATATTCAATAGATACAAAGTTACAGAATTTTAAAGAAATTAAATTTTATAATTCAGCCAGCTATGCTAAACATGGAAACTATTAATATATTCATATAATTCAAATTGACAGATGGCAGTATCAATAAAAAGTAAATTAATGTGGCAGAGATGAGGATGTTGAAGTAGATGTTGGGGTAGACACGGAAAGATACGGTAAGAAGATAACTCTAGTATTACAAGTTTCTAGAAAGATACAAGAAAGATGATTACATTGGTTTGAACATGTCATGAGGAGAAATGAAGAATTATATTGGAACAAGAATGAATAGTTTAGTAATAAAATGTTGAAGAAACAGAGGAAGACCAAAGATAAGATGGAAGGACTGTATTGCGGGAGACTTGCGAGAAAAGGAACTGAATGATAACGACACGCAAAAATAGCGACCTCTAACGAATGGGAATGTCAGTATCAAGTGCAATTTGAATAGTTTTTTTATGAAATAATTTTACTGGAAATTTAGAATCTTTTGCAAGAAAAATTATGTATGGAATTTATACATTATACACAGGATTGACGGAAGATATTGTGCTGGCCACAACAGATTTTTTTAAATAAAAATTGAATTGGCAGGAGGTAATATGTTGATCACATCCGATTATTATAGCGGGGTTTTAATCACTGAATTCTATACTAACATAATTTTATTGATTATTAATTATTATCCTTGTAGAACTTGGATGACACTGTAGATATTGTACCAAGTTTAATTATGGAAATAGCTTCAAAAGGATAAAATCAGAAATAAATTTATCCTTTTGAAGATCTCCTTATTATGCATATTGTAACGTTTATTAAGATTAAATATTAAAAATCTATTGTGGCCAGCACTTCCGTTTTTGGTTACATAAGTATAGAGCGCGAGCAGTCATGTGACATTGTTGGCCTTGACAAGCAGATATGGGGACCCGTGTCAGAATGACAATTATGGTAATTATGTACATAGATGTCAAATGTCAGAATTTTTCATTAAAAATTTTAAGATTTTCTAAATTCACGTAGTTAGTTTGTCATACTTGGTCTAGACAAACAGATATGGAGGCCCTTATCAAAATGACAGTAATTATTTACATAAATGCCAAATGTCATAACTTTTCACGAGGTTAATTTGTCATCGGGATTGTGGAATTTACTTGTCGAGGAAAATAAACCACATGGAATTGGAATATCATGAAATTTGGGATGGAAAATTGACATTTGACATCTATGTACATATAATTACTATCATTCTAACTCGGGGCCCCATATTTGCTTGTCAAGTTCAACAAAGACACATGACTACTCGCGCCCTATTAATTTCTCATGTCTTTTCGTTATATTTAGATTATTTTTATAATTTTAAATTTATTTTTTGAGGAAATTTTCTCCTACACTTTTAAATGTTCGAATTTCTTCGAATTTCTTGACGGGATTTCTGATGAGTATATAGCTATAATTTTAAATATTTAATTGTTATTATTGTTATACAACAAGAAATCATAAACTTACCAATATCACAGAAAAATTCTTCAATAATGTCAGTTAACCTTCTTCATTTAACGTAAAAGCGTAATTTGACATTTTACTACTATGTTGCCAAAAAAAAATTCTAAGATTTAGTTTCAGCTAAAATCTACATAAAACCATATTCGTACTATGACAAATTTTGAATCGGTTCTTATACACCGTCAAGTGTTTAGTTAAAATAGAGTTTTAGAGTTGAGCTGCCAATATCGCCAAAGTAGGTTTATGAACTACTGTTGGTTTTTGACACTGACATTTTTCTGTCATTTACAAACATCTGATGGTTACCATGGAGTTGTTTAGGCTCTAAAATTTATTACAACAGATTATTTTATATATTACTTTTTTATCTCAATATATAGAAAATATAATATTTTTTTAAAATGTATCGAATAGAGAATTTTACGTTCTTTAATACTAATAATGAAAAAAATTAAAAAAATAATATTTAGAATATTTTTTTAATATACTACTACTTCCGGTTTTCCAATTGGTACCAAAACCTATTCAACTCTCCCCATTAATGTTAGATTGACGAATCCGTAGTTAAAATTTAAAACTATTTCTTGTCATACCTAAAATATTTACGAATTTAAATTTGGCTTTTTACCTCTCGCTCCCCTTGGTAAGGGAGGTATAGGGATCGTGCTAAAAATCGCATAACGAGATTTTGGTAAATGACCACGTTTTAAGGTCCCTAGAATCCATTTTTAACATTTTCACGATGATATCTTTGTGTATGTGTGTATGTGTGTGTGTGGGTGTGGATCCTCTTTACGCTCTAATTCAAATACTATCATTCAGAAAGTTTTGAAACCATGTATTTCTACCTTATTCTAATATGGAAAGAAGCCATTAGATTTTGGTGGCAATCGGATAACCGGAAATGGCAGTTTACTTGAAGCTCAAGATAGTTTTTCTTCAAAAAATACCTTTAAATGTAATTTTTTCTCAATTTGTTATTATAAAAATTAAAGATTATTCCATTTTCTACAAGTTTGCTTAAATACTTTTTCTATATATTTTATGGATATATTTATAAAGAAATATAAAAATTATATCTCGGAGCTTATACTTTAAACGCATCTCCATGGTTACATAGTTCAGCTCAAATGTATGACTGACAGATAAATGTCACTGTCAAAAAAATAATCATTCCAAATTAATAATAGTAACGTTTTAAAAGGAAAATTGTAAATAGAATAATAGTTTTATGGAAAGGAACTTAAAAAACATAATTTCTAGCATTAGTAAATATGCACGGATGTATTTAAATAAAGAAACAAATAAATATATTATCACGGTATATTATCCATTCCTGGGTGTGCTAATTTGATTTATACACATTTCGATAATGCTGATGACATATTTGTATTGTGCGGGCGTTTACCACATGGGTTAATTTTATGCCATTTAAAATTCGAATTATTTGGCGTTGATCGGGATCGAATCGGATCCCCCAGACTCGCGACCAGACATCAGGCACGCGGTAACGAGACCCTATAGGTAAATGGCGGGAGGTATTGTGTTGGTCACACCAGATTTTTTCTTCTGATTTTAAATATTCTTGTACTTATATCTGTTATTTAGGCTTCTATACTACTTTTTTTCTTCCACAATACTATTAATAATAAATATGATAATTCTTTTGGTTTTAGGAAATGTCACTTACGTCAAAAAATCTGATGTGGCCAACACAATACCTCCCTTTTAATTTAATTTTTATTCATGTAAATACTTAAAATTATATCAAATTTAAATACCGGGTTCGAACCACACTGTCGTCAAATATTTCGAATTTTAAATGGCAGAAAATTGACCCCTGTGGGCACCCTCCACGCCAACAATAAGTGCTCGTGAGGTGACACCTGGTAAACGCTCGCACGGTACAAATATACCATCATCGTTACTGAAATCTGTATACATAGAAGATTGGTATACCCAGCAATGGGTAATATGCCGCGATGATATATTTATTATATATATATATTTAAAACGTTACTATTATTATTTTAAATGATTAGTTTGTTGACAGTGACATATATCTGTCAGTTACATACATTTGAGATCTGAACTGTGTAACCATGGAGTTGCGTTTAAAGCGTAGGCTCCGGGATTAAAATTATAGATAATTTTATAAATTTATCCATAAAATATATACAAAAAGCATCAACGCAAACCTGTAGAAAATTAAAAAAAAATGTTATAATAACATATCTCGAAAAAATAACCTTTAAAGGTATTTTACGAAGAAAAACTATTTTGAACTTCCAGTAAACTTCCATTTCCGGATATCTGATTTACGCCAAAATCTAATGGCATCTTTCCATATATGAGTAAGGTAGAAATACAAGGTTTCAAAATTTCGATAGTATTTGAGTTATAGCGTAAAGAGGATCCACACATACACATACACACAGACATCATCGTGAAAATGTTAAAATTGGATTCTAGGGGACCTTAAAACGTGGTCATTTACCAAAATCTCGACATGCGATTTTTAGCACAATCCCTATATCTCCCTTACCAAGGGTAGCGGGAAGCGGGAGATAAAATCATGTAAATAAATGTCAAATAAGGAAATGAACTAACTTCATACTTGTATACATTACAATACTATAAATTGTATAGAGATAGTTTACAAGGAATCACGGGAATACAAATTTCATACAATATCTTAAACTACAGAATTTTTTTGAAAGATGTCCGATCAAGGTCATCTACGAATTGTATGAATTCAGATTTTTGCTCCGCCCATTCTAGAGATACTACTGTTATTTTACTATTATAAAAATATATGTTACAATAACATCATTCAAAATTCAAAAATAAATCAACTGGTAAGTTTATTAGCAAATGTAAAACCAAATATATGAAAATTAAGATAGTGTCACTGACACTGACAGAAAATAACGTTATTCGTAGGGCTATGAATCAAGGTAATGTATCTGAATTAATATATAAACTTACGTTACAGCGAAAGTATTATCAATAACGAGCATCGTTTTAAAATGGAATGTCCTTAGTCGAAACAAAATGAATTTTTGAAAGACAAACGTGTTATATCCATCCTTATCGCACACGATTAAAGCCTTTGTAAAGGAGGGGGATAAATGTATGCCAATTTGTTAATTCGTTCATGATACAGACGACCTTAATCGGACATCTTTAAAAAAATTACTGTATATTTTTTTCAATATTGTATACGAAACAATATTGTTTTCAATACAAGTGTCACGAGAATAAGGCTGAAAGTATTTTTTTTCTGATTTCAACCATATGATTAGTTTATATCCTTACAAAACAAACAAACTGAAAAAAATTCAATTGAAATTTAAATAAATTTGATTTTTATGGTTATTTTTCAGCAGGTTCTGTATGAAAAACAACTAAGCTTAAATTAAAATGAAACAAATATTTGTTAATAACATTATAAACAGTGTTCTATTTGATTTCTATCCTAAATAATTCAAATTGACAAATAGTAGTTTCTATTTTTCATACATAGCCTACTGAAAAATGATTATAAAATTGAAATTGAATATTTTTTAATATTTTTGTTATGTAAAAATATAAAATGATTACATGATTGAATTCAGAAAAAAATACTCGAATGAGCCTAAAAAATATATATCATCCCATTTAAAAAAAATCTGATGTGGCCACCAAATTACCTTCGTCAATACTGTGTATTATGTACAAATTCCTTCATAAATTATCTTGCAAAAGATCCTATATTTCCAGTAAAATTATTTCATAACGAAACTATGCAAATTGCACTTGACACTGACATCTTCTTCTTTAGCTTGTCCTATTCTCTCAAGTCTTCCGCAATACTGTCCTGCCATCTTATCTTTGGTCTTCCTCTGTTTCTTCCACCTTCTACTACTAAGCTATTCATTCTTTTCACAATATATTCTTCATCTTCCCTCATTACATGTTCAAACCAATGTAATCGTCTCTGTTGTATCTTTTTAAAAACTTCTATCAATCGAGCAATTTCCCTTATCCTTTAATTCCTTACTCTATCTTTCCGTATCTTTCCCAACATCTATCTCAACATCCTCATCTCTGTCACATTAATTTTCGTTTCACTGACACTGACATCTGTCAATTTGAATTATCTAAATATATTAGCAGTTTCTATAGTTAGCATTGCTGGCTGATTTGTGAAATTTAATATCATTATAACTCCAATCGTATAAATAATATAATTCATTATTCACGTGACATGTTTTCCGCTAATCAACATTCAGAATCTCCCTAGTTACATGTCTATCACAGCGATGATAAAAAACAAAGAAATTATCACCTTATTTATAGTCGTTACTAAAGGATTTGTTTTCTCTATTTACGACATTGACAGTTAATTTTGAGTATAAAAATAAGTAATAACAATAACTCATACTATACTCCGATATATTAAATAAAACTCATAAGTACTATGTTTTAATACAATATGAATAAGTATGTATATCAAAAGTTAACAGCACAGACAATGTGTTACAAAATTTCATTATATTCTCTCATTAAATATAAGCTCGTGATATGATTAATAATCAAAGATATTGCTCATATCACTTATTATATTAAGTATGAGAATATTATATTCTTTAAAATTTGTTAATAATATTAAATGTCATATGGTATTTAACTGCTTTTTTCAAGAAACACTGTAAAAATTGCAAATGAGAGTACTTCCGGTGAATCAATTATATAACCAAAATCTAATCACACACACACACGCAGACTTCCATGAGCAACATGATGAAATATGATTTATTATATTGTTGTTTCCATAGCAACAATGTCATATTTGTATTAAAATAAGAAATATAATATTTAAATATCAACTTGAAATAACTCTTTTGTTTTCAATTTTAGAGGCATAGTGATAATGAACTTTTATATTCAGATTTAAAAAATCTTTTAAATGGTACCACTTTCAATATAATATTCAATTTTAATTGTTATTTTGTTGAATAAGTCGCGTATTTGATGTATAATTGTTTTGCATTTTTCACTGTTAAATTTGTTGTAGAATATCGCCCAACTTCGTCTTTCTATCTCTTCAATAAGAAAGTTAGCAATTCTGGTTCGCTTCCGGCAGACTCCATGTACAGAGTGTCAGATAGGTTAAGTTGCCCCCCCCCCAAGTCGGGATTAAGAATAACAAATTAATGTGACCAATTGCGCCCTTTATGCGCTTGTATGGTGCATACAAGCGCATAAAGGTGCGGTGCGCCTTTACTTTTTTATGCGCTCTTCTAGTTCCTATTTTTTTTTTTTTCGATTGGGGGGGGCAACTTAATGGGTAGCCCCCCCAAATTGATAAATATGTATTTTATTGTTGTGTATGGCTTGATAAACATATGCGCTACTATGCGCCAGTGTAAAATATTAATGCGCCGATCAGGTTCAGGATATATGTATTATTGAATCTCGGGGGGGCTACATTAATGCTGATTTTATTTTTAATTTTTAAAAATTTGAAAAAAGCTATTATATTCGAATACGTATGCGCTCTTATGCGCTACCATAATTTTTCAATGCGGTTTTTCCATTGAAGAAATAGAATGATGGGGAGGGGGGGGGGGCTTCCTATATTAAATATATTGTAATTGTCACCTTGGTTACCTGTTGCTAATGTTTTTGTTATTATTTTTATTATATATTTGTTGATTTGTTAATCATTCCTGAAGAAGGCAATAATTAATACTGCCGAAACGTCGTTATTTAAATAAATATACAAAAATAAAACTAACAAAGGTTGTATCATTTTAATTGAAATATGAGTTCTAAAAGATTTTTTAATAATTTAATATACAGAATGTTACTGAATTACAATTTGTTCATTGTTGTAGAATATTTCTTCTTCTCTTATTAACGGATATTGAAAATTTGTCAATGCCCCACAAACTTTAAATATTATTGATGCATAAGGCATTCAAAATGATGAAATCGTATTTAATATTTAAAAAAAATTGATTCTTCCAATGGCCCTTTCTATATGAATTGTAGGCTCTAGGTTTTTTTAATTTGCTCCACCGTAACTGTAGCGCATTATATTTACAATAAAATTTCGTTTAGAAAATTCATAATTTTCAGTTTTTAATATATCATTATCTTGATCCCCCACCCCCCGCCCCTTCATTCTATTTCTTCAATGGAAAAAGCGCATTGAAAATTTGTGGTAGCGCATAAGAGCGCATACGTATTCGAATATAATAGCTTTTTTCAAATTTTTAAAAAATAAAAATAAAATCAGCATTAATGTAAAATAGAAACTAGAAGAGCACATAAAAAAGTAAAGGTGGTGCATACAAGCGCTTAAAGGGCGCAATTGGTCACATTAATTTGTTATTATTAATTCCGACTTGGGCGGGCCATCTTAACCTACCTCAGAATGTCTCATTTTCGATGTTTTTTTTTAAGGATCTCGGGTATTATTAACGATAGAGCAAAAGCAATTGCACATTCCAGGGTTAACTTTTCGAGATAAGTTTAATAGTCGCCACAGGAATATTCGATCTTTTTTTAAGCTACCAGCAAAAACTCGTTTAAAAAATCTATTACAGATCACCTTTTCTTCTTAAAACTTAATAATTCTTGAGATATAACACAAACTTATATTTTTTTAAATGGGAGCCTTATTTGAATGATATTATATAACAATCTACATACTTTTGTTTTAAACATGAATAAAACATAAATTATTACTTTTTTGGGAAGAAAAAATTGAAAATTATTAAGACACAAATGAAAAAATCTATTACAGACCACCTTTTCTTCATTTTTAATATTATTTTCGTTGGAATGTTCAAACGGTACTATTACCCGAGATACCTTAAAAAAACATCGAAAATGAGACACCTGTACATGTTGTTCTAACAAGATAAATAAGTCTTTGATTTCAAAATAATAAAATAAATACGTCTGATTTGCAAAGAAACACTTCTCGATTTCAAATAAAATAAATAAAGTAATCAATTACGCCTGGTTGTATATAAATTAATTTATTATTTATAAAAAGTATACATTTTTGTGAAATTATTCTTCCTACTTATTCATATAAAAATACTTGGTCATTTTTTTAGAATAAAACCCCATTTATTATAATTTAAATTGTCAACTTTTAAAATTCAATCGTCAATCACACAATAAACTTTTATAGGGTGCATTACCATTTATCACACTTATAAAGATGAATAATTCTTTTCAAAACAGTTATTATTGATTATATGGGGTCTCGTGGCCGTGTGCCTGAGTGTCTGGTCGCGAATCTGGGGACCCGGGTTCGATCTCGACCGACGCCAAAAATTACATCACGTTTTAATGGCACAAAATTGATCCCTGTGGCGCACTGTCCACGCCAGAAATGAGTGCCCGTGAGGTGACGCCTGGTAAGCGCCCCACGGTACAAATATTCCATCATTACCGATATCTGTGTACGAAGCAGATTGGCACACCCAGCAATGGGTAATATGCCGTGATGAAATATTTATTTATTTATTTTATTTTATTTATTATTGATTATTGCTAATGTGTTGTTTTCTTCGCATATTAAAGAGTTGTTATCGAGAAGGAGAATATTTCCAGACATTATGGAGAAGGAATGCTTGTTCAGCTTGTTGATATTATTCGAAAATAATTATCTTCTAGTTGGCAACGTGACAAGTGAGATATGAAGTGCTGAAAATTCTTGTGAACTTTCGCAGTTATCACAATTTCGTATGTCCGATGGGGACGAAGTTTGTTAATAAATTATAACCTATTTGCTTGATTTATAAATCCGGTAAGACTATTTAATCTTCGTATTTCGCACACTTAAAGCGTTAATTCGGATGTGGAATTTGAAACAGGAATTTCATGTTTCAAAAAAAGTTTTGCTGTTATTTTAGTTCAAGTTTCTAGAGTATAGTTTCTACAGGAAACTTACAATGTACAGAAAATTATGAATTAATTATTGCTAATTTCGAGATATATGTATACGAATAAAAATTACAAGAGGTTGCCGGGAAGATCTTGAAAACGTAATCAACATATTGTTAGACAATTCATGTTTATTTGCTTGATGTTTTATCTTTTATTTATGTAATAGCCATTATTTTAGCCCTTTTGAGTTGTAAATAGACCTGGTCGTTGTCTCCATGACGCAAAAAAAAACTGCAAACAAACCCCACAAATCACTTTTCTGTAGTCGTCTGACAATGCTGAGCAACGCACAGTGTTCTCTTTACAAAACTGACGAAACGATGCCGGTTGAAACAATATAGAGTACTGGACGCAACTGTTGCGGCGTGCGCAATGGTTCAACAACATACAGGACGCAACGTGTGCGTCGTACGCAGCGAAAGTGTTAAACAAGACACTATATCAAGACTATCAAGACCAAAAATTATATATTACAATAGACCTTTTCAATTTAACAGCTATATCTTTATATCTCTGCAAATAGTAAGTAAAATGGCTCCTGCAACTGTGGGCTAGGCTGTCAAACAAAACCTCAAAAATATTGCAGTTACTAAAATACCTGTATTCTCGGGAAATTTTGCATGGTTAGACATTCTAGCTTCAATAAAAGCTTTTGTAACTTCTTTCTAAAAAAATTTTAAAGTTGTCACAGACTTTTCTTACATTTTACGTCAAAATCTCATGTGACAAGAGCGTAACCAAGACCCCGCCAGTTGTTGGCTTATTATGCGCAGATCCCATTGCGCATATCTTCTATCTGTTTAAATTGAAAAGGTCTATTGTTGATAATCAGAAAATAATTAAATTTTCCACACTTTTGATTTATTATATGAAATATTTCAAGCGTGTTTTATTTTATTGAAATACATATATACATTAATTTGTTTCTCCTAAACATGTATTTTTGACATTTCCAGATTTTAATATATTAAATTTTTACCCCTCACTAATAGAGGTATTGGAATTATGCTAATATTTTAGCGAACAAGCATGTTTGAAGGTCCCTAGAATCAGATTTTAACATTTTTATGATAATATGTGTATGTGTGTGTGTGTGTGTGTGTGTGTGTGTGTGTGTGTGTGCGAGCGTGTTTGGGTGTTGGAAAGATGATTTCTCAAAGACTATAAGACTTAAGACCTGTTTAACAACTGACAGAGCTGAAAAGGTTCTGGTAAGAATTGGACAACCGAAAATAGTTTCTTAAAAAAATTCTTCTAAATATTATTTTTTGAAAATGTGTTATTACAAATATTAAAGAACATTAATTTCTCAATCTGATATTTTTTTACTATATCTTCTATAGATTTAGAAATAAAAAATATAATATACAGTGTGTCCCATTTAGAGTTGCCACCATTGGGATCTCTAGAACTATAAGAGATACAATGTCGGTTAAATACAAATTTTTGTGCACCTACAGGGGGCCATCTTAAATGTGCTTTTGTTTTTCCAAAAATGCTCATAGGGCACTAGATAATGACGAAGAACTGAATTTTGTTGATTTTTACCTCTCGCTAAAATGCTAAAAATCGCATATCCAGATTTTAGTGAATAAGCACATTTTAAGGTTCCTATATTCCGATTATAACATTTTTACGATGATATCTCTGTGTGTGTGTGTGTGTGTGTGTGTGTGTGTGTGTGTGTGTGTGGATGTGTATGTGTGGGGTTGTTAGAGGTACGATTTCTCAAATTCTATAAGACTAAAGAATTTATGTTATTACAAATATTAAAAAACAAAATTCTCTATCCGACACATTTAAAAAAATTATTATATCTTCTATAGATTTAAAGATATAGAAATATAATCTATAAAATAATCTACTGTAATAAATCTTACAGCCTGCTCACAGCCCAAACATCTCCATGGCAACTACTTGACTTGACTGTGGCTTGAAATAAAACAATGAACTAAGACAATTGTAATTTCAATATTCAAAATGAAAATTGAAGCGGCAATTGAATCTTTATCTGCAGACCAAATAAAAAGGGCTACTTATTCTGTTTCAAAACGTTGTGAAAAATGTATTGAAGAGGCTGGGAGTCATATTAAATATTTGTTGTAAAATTATTTTGTTCTTATTAAGTGTTCCTTATTCTTATTTTCTGTATTATTGTGACAAAAAAATATTATTTCGTTTAATAATAATAGGTCCAATTGTTTTAGTTCATTGTTGTTTTATTTCAAGCCACAGTAATGGCTCACTATTCTCTTTTCGATTAGGTGTATAAAAAAATGCCCGCCATTTTACTTTTTAATAATGTAACATATGGATTATTTTACATGATTGTAAAGAAAATTTGATGTACTTTTCAAATTTGTAAAAAATATAGTATATTCCATTTGAAATTTTAAAATTGATATTAATTACTAATAAACCGGAAATGGTATCATGAATGTACATCCGGCATCAAGTAGATTACATGTTGCTGTATAAATCATGTTATATGAAAGAAATTACTAACTTAATAAATAAGCGAGATATTTGCTGGGTCCATTAAAATATAACACTCTGTATACCACAATGGAAAGGGCAAGAGGTATTGTGATGGCCACAACAGATTTTTCTTCTTCAAAAAACTTCTTAACTATTAGTAATCGAGAAAAATGTTTCAAATAAATAAGTTAAATATTTTTATTGCCTAATCAGTGCAGTGGCAATTTTAAAATCCGTAAATTTCCGAAATATAACATAAAGTTATATATTTTTAAATGGAACCCATATCTGATTTTAGTCTCAAAAAATGTATTTTTTTGTATTTTCAATGATGTATAAGTTATTGTGTTTTGTATTTATTTTACTTTGAAATTTATTTATTTTTCCTTATTTTATAGTAAATTTAGTGTTATTTTGGAAATATTGGTAAGAATTCTATTGAGAAATATTCGTTTTATTTAAATAATTTATTTCGTTAAAAATATTTACCCAAAATTCAATCAAATTCAAATGAAAAAATATTTTTTATTGGTCGCTCTTGACATGTTATAGTATAAATTGTAAGTTGTGTGCTTAAAATAAAAATATTGAGCAAAAAGATCATAAAACTAATTATATTAATCAAATAGAATACAATTAATAAAAATCATGATTTGTTCGTATGAATAGGAACCAATTGATAAGAAATAATCAGAAAATGAACAAATACATATACATATATTCCGGATGGCTATTAAAAACGAATCTTGTTTGAAACTATAACACCGGAGTGCATTGATATATTAATTTTAAATTTTTATCGCCTGCAGACAAAGAGTTGAAAAGTATTCCTAGCAAATTTCAATCACTTTAACAATCCTAAATTTAAGCAATTCAAATTGTCCTGATATTTACGAATTAAATAGTCTTCTACTTAAACATATCGTTCATATTATCGCTTCTCCACTTACAAGTCTCTACAATAAATGCATAGCTGAAAGTATTTTTCCTGATGTCTTTAAAGTAGCAAAAATATTACCAATTTATAAAAAAGGCGATAAATCCGATCTAAACAATTATAGACCCATAGCGATACTACCCATATTTGGGAAAACCTTTGAAACTCTAATTAAAAAATCTGTTGTGGCCAGCACAATACCTTCCGTCAATCCTGTGTATAATGTATAAATTCCATACATAATTTTTCTTGCAAAAGATTCTAAATTTCCAGTAAAATGATTTCATAAACAAACTATTTAAATTGCACTTGACACTGACATCTTCCTCTTTAGCTTTTCCCATTCGTTAGGGGTCCCTATTTTTGCGTTTCGTTCTCATTCAGTTCCTTTTCTCTCAAGTCTTCCGCAATACAGTCCTTCCATCTTATTTTTGGTCTTCCTCTGTTTCTTCAACCTCCTATTAATAAACTACTCATTCTTGTTCAAATATAATTCTTCATTTCTCCTCATGACATGTTCAAACCAATGTAATCGTCTTTCTTGTATCTTTCTAGAAACTTGTAACACTAGAGTTATTTTCTTACCGTATCTTTCCGTATTTTCCCAACATCTACTTCAACATTCTCATCTCTTCCACATTAATTTACTTTTTATTGATTCTGACATCTGTCAATTTGAATTATATGAATATGTAGTTGCCATGTTTAGCATAGCTGGCTGAATTATAAAACTTAATTTCTTTAAAATTCTTTAACTCTGTATTTATTGAATATGAAGTAATCAAATCGTATAGAGAATAATATATTCTTTAAGTTATAATAACGTTAAATGCCAATAAATCAAATTTAACTATTAAATCTTCAAATGAGGCTACTTCCGGTTCACCAATTATAACCAAAATCTAATCAGTTGTTCTTCTGGATGTAAACTTGAGGAATACGAAAAAATTATAATTTTTGGAATCGTGGTATTGAAATTATGGGATCCGGAACTTTTGTCACACACAGACACACGGACACACAGACACACGGACACACAGACACACATACATACAGACATCATCGTAAAAATGGTAAAATCGTATTATAGGGACCCTAAAACACGCTTATACACATCATTGAATTTTTTGACCAAAGACAATACCTTCCTTACCTAAAGGTGACGGAAGGTAAAAACGACTAGATAATTTCATTTCTAAATACTCAATCTTAAATCCATGTCAATTTGGCTTTCGTAAATCTAAATCTACTTCTCAAGCAATTTCAAAACTTGTTGAAAAAACTGTCAAATGTTACGAAGATAAGAAACTAGTTGCTATCACGCTTTGTGACTGCGTATCGCACTCAATTCTATTAGATAAACTCTTATGGAATAAGAGGATCTTCTCACAAACTAATTCAATCCTACCTGGATAAACGACAACAATGTGTTCATATGAATAACAATTTCTCTAATTTCCTAATTGTCAACCACGGAGTGCCTCAGGGTTCTATATTAGGGCCAATGCTTTTCAATATATACATCAACGATTTTCCCTGTAGTGTAATCGGTGGTGAATGTATCCTTTTCGCCGATGATACCACCCTAATATCGTCATATAGTAATTTAAAAAATCTTGAATTAAATATGGAACAGCTAGAATCTGATGCAAGAAATTGGTTTACAATAAACAAACTCAAATTGAATCAAGGAAAAACTCAAAAATTAATCCTATCACCTAGACTCGATATAGATCAGCCAAAATTTGTAGTACTTCTTGGCCTAAATATTGATCCCCACTTAAATTGGATATATCAGATAGACAAACTTCGAAATAAACTTGCATCAGTAATATTTCTTTCCAGAAACTTATCTAAGTACTCATCGTCATACACATTAAGATCAATTTATTTCGCTTTATTCGAAAGTCATTTGACATATGCTATAACTGTTTGGGGTAACTCTATCCATACAGGAAACATTTTTGTCCTCCAAAAAAAGATCATACGTTTAATTGATAAAGCTCCGATAAATACACATTGTCATCCTATATTTATTAAACTAAAAATTATGTCTTTTCCCTGTCTGTATATCTACCATAGTTTACTTGGCATTCACAGAAATAAAAACTTATTTAACTCAAATAATGATGTTCATCAATATAACGCAAGAAATGCTCAGAATTTACGCCCTCCGCTTATTAAACTAGAATGTTCTAAAATAAATTCTCCAAACATTTCTATTTATAATAAATTACCTAGTAATATTAGAAATATGAACTTTATTACATTTAAAATATGGCCAAAGAAATATTTGCTGTCTCAGTGCTTCTATACAGTGCAGGAGTTTTTAAATACTCCAATTATTTTGTGATTCTTCTTCTATAGCCCTACTATCCAAGATGGATATACGCTTCCTTTACTACTTTCCTCCATTCTTCTCTATTTTTTGCTACATTTCTCCAGTTTGGGATCTTTAGCCGTTTCACGTCCTTCTCCACCTCTTCTTTCCATCTGCTTTTTGGCCGTCCCCTTGGTCTTGTTAGCATGGGTTTTGCATTGTATATTTTACTGACGTTTCTTGTGTCGTCCATTCGTGCTACGTGTCCTAGCCATCTAAGACGTTGTGTTTTGATGACAGTGATTATGTCTTTATCATCGAAAAGTTCTGCGATCTCGAAGTTCATTCTTGTTCTCCAGTAGCCGTTTTCGTTTATTGCTCCAAAAATTTTACGTAGGATTTTACGTTCAAATATTCTTAGGGCATTTTCATCCAATTTAGATATAGTCCAGGTTTCAGCCCCGTATATTACTACGGGTCTAATGATTGTTTTATATATATATTAATTTTGACTGTTCTACTGGTGTTTCTTGATTTTATAAGATTTAGAAAGCTATAATAGCATTTATTTCCCAGAATAATGCGCCTTTTAATTTCTTCATTGATGTTGTTTTGGTTGTTGATTGACGATCCCAGGTATGTAAATTCGTTAACTATTTCATATGTGACGTTATTAAACATTATATTTTGGATATTAATATTATTTCTCGCCATGCTCATTATTTTAGTTTTATTTTCATTAACATTAAGGCCGAATGATTTTGCTGCAATGTCAATTCTCGCCCAGATTTCTTCCATTTCTTGTAGATTTTTACATACTATGACTATATCATCCGCGTAAGCTAGGACCATATGCGCTTTTTGGAATATGGTTCCTTTATGTTAGCTTGGGATTGTCTTAGTGCCATCTCCAGTGATATATTAAATAATAATGGTGCGAGCGCGTCTCCTTGTTTTAGCCCGGTATTAGTCAGGAAAGGTTCTGAGGTATCACTTTGTACTCTTACCATAACTTCTTGATCTTCTGTGCAGATCTTGGCTAGATATATCAACTTTTCTGGGTATCCGAGTGTTTCCATAGCTACCCACAATTTTGATCTATTCACAGAGTCGTATGCGGTTTTGAAATCCACAAACATAAAGTATATTTTCAGGTCGTGTTCCCAGCACTTCTCCATTGTTTGCCGAAGGTAAAAGATATTGTCGGTTGTGGATCTTTCTTGTCGGAAACCTGCTTGGTAGTCCCCGATGATATGTTCTGTTAAAATTCTCAGTCTTTGGTAGAGGATATACGAGAAGATCTTGTACACTGTATTTAGTAGAGATATACCACGGTAGTTTTCACATCTTGATATGTCTCCTTTTTTGTGTATGGGTTGTATGATGGTATGTTTCCTCTCTTGAGGCATGGCTTCGTTCTCCCATGTATGTTTGATAATTTTGTGTAATCTTGTAATAAGTTCCTCGCTTTGTATCTTCAGAAGTTCGGGCGCGATTGTGTCGTATCCTGCTGCTTTGTTTGAATTGAGAGTTTTGATTGCGTCTCTTATTTCTTCTTCCGTTGGGGGTGATGAATTTTGTTGCGACTCTGTGATCTGTTGTATAGCACGTTCGATCGTGCTTTCGTTCATGTTTTCATTTTCTGTCGTTTCTTTGTTAAGTAGGTTTTTAAAATAGGTTTTCCATCTGTTTACTATTGCAGCGTTATCATTTATTAGAGTTCCGTCAGTGTCCCTTATTATGGTATTTCGTGATTTAAACGATCTCCTGGAGCTGTTAACTAGTCTGTAGAATTCTCGCACCTGTTTTGTGTTGTACTGCGTTTCTATTTGTGCCAGATCGTTCGTTTGCATTTGTCTTTTCTTATTTCTCATAACTTTGAAGGCTTCTTTTCTCTTTCTTTTGTATTCTTCGTTGTTGGCCCTTGTGTTTCTTTGTATGACTTTTGCGCTGGCTTCATTTTTCTCCTTTATTGCTTTTCTACAGTTTTCATCAAACCAGTTCTTCGTGTTCGTTTTTCTTTGTATGCCAAGATGTCTTTCGGTGCAATCTTTTATGGTTTCCTCTATTGTCTTCCAGTTACATACTGTAATACTGTTTATATCTGGTAGGTTTTCTGTGAGTTTTTGATCTATATCGGTTATGCGGTTTTCTTTTATAACTTCATCTTTTAGTTTTTCGATGTTGTATCTTTTGATTGGTTTTCTGTTTTGGTGATCTCCATTTGATATTCGGTATCGTATTTTTATTTTCACCAAATAATGATCAGAGTCGATATTAGCCCCTCGGTATGCTCTTATGTCGAGAATGCTTGATGCGTGTCTATTACCAATCAAGACGTGGTCTATTTGGTTTTCTGTTTGACCATCAGGTGATCTCCATGTCGCCAGATGTATATTTTTGTGAGGGAATTGTGTGCTTCTTATAATCACATTTCTTGAGATTGCGAAGTTTATTAGTTTTAATCCATTTTCGTTTGATACATCGTGCTTGCTGTGTATACCTATTGTAGGACGATATATACTTTCTTTCCCGATTTTGGCATTAAAATCGCCAGCGATAATAACTATATCATATCGGGGTATTTTATCTAGCGTGTTTTCTAGTTTGGGGTAGAATTCCTCTTTTTCTTCTTCTCCCTTGTCTTTTGTTGGTGCGTGGACATTTATAATTGAAATGTTTTGGAATTTTCCTTTGAGTCGTATTGTGCACAAACGCTCACTGATAAGTTGGTAGTCTAATATAAACTTCTGTGTTTCTTTGTTTATAACAAATCCAGTTCCAAACATACCTTGTTTCGCCTTGGTGTGGTAATAATAATAATAATAATAATAATAATATTTATTATGGTTAAGACATTACAAAATGTATCCCAGGGTCATATACAAAACAGAATTAACAACAAATAATAATATTACATTTTACAATAATCTAGAAATTCATCTATACTATAAAAGCAGTTTGAAAGTAGGATTTGTTTCACTTTAGATTTAAACAATTTTGGTGGGTTATTTTTTAGCTCGCTATTTAGGTTATTAAATAAAGTTGGTCCCCAGTATTCAACACTGCTTTTACATTTGTTAAGTTTAACAAATTTTGGTCTAATATTGTTTTTTGATCTAGTCTCATAATTATGTAGATCAGCATGTATTTGATATATATTCATGTTGTTTTTTACATAGAGTAAACACTGATATATAAAAATACAAGGCAGAGGCAATATTTTAAAATTTTGAAACAATGGCTTACAATGTGTTTTGGGATTTGCTTTAGCAATAATTCGCACAGCTTTCTTTTGTATCCTGAATAGATTGATAGATTGGTTGCAAGAACCCCATATTAATATTCCGTAGGTAAGATGTGTATGAAAAATTGCAAAATAGGCTGCTAAAAGGGCATCTTTAGGAGAAGCCAGAGATAGTTTGCGTAACGCATATATAGAAGAAGTCAATTTATTGCAAAGTTTGTAGAAAGTACTATCTCGTTGTTGTAGTACGCCGTTGTCTGGCCATCTGGTTTCTTGTACCGCTAGAATATCTATATGGTATTTGATCATTTCTTCTTTCAGTTCTTGGAGTGCTCCAGGTTTGTACAGGGTTCTAACGTTCCAAGTACCTATGTTTATGCAGTTTGCCCGTGTCTGTAGCTTAAGTCGTTTCCTATTTTTCCGTCCATTCCGAGGCCTAGTATTAAGAAATGTATATATTAATGATATTTACAATTATTTCTAAGTCAATCGTTATTTCTTTTAACGGTATATAAAATTATTTGAAATAATTGTAGTTTATTTTCATACCATACGTTGGCACTACTGAGAATGATCATGCTGTGTCAAATAATTTTATATTCCGTAAAAGGAACAAGGATTGATTTAGAAATAATTGTAAATTCATTAATATATACGTTTCTTTAATGCTAGTATTTGTTTTTTTTTTTAAAGTAAATAACAACTTATAATTTCTACAATTTATATTTCTTTTTATAAGGTTTTTTCAGGTTGATGACATGAGTCTTCTGCTTAATCATTTTCACCATACTTATTAATATATACCAATCGGCTTCTACTTTCAAATTTGGGCAATGATTATATATTATTATGAAGGGCGCATACCAGACATAACGTAGCGAGCATTCAAAACTATTGTAGAAAGTAAACCGCATGGATCACTTTTTACCTCTCGTTAAGAGAGGTATTGCATTCATGCTAAAATCGCATATCCAGATTTTATTGAATAAGTACGTTTTAAGGTCCCTACAATCCGATTTTAACATTTTTACGATGATGTCTGTGTGTGTGTGTGTGTGTGTGTGTGTGTGGATGTGTGTGTGTGTGTGTGTGTGTGCATGTGTGTCTGTATGTGTGTGTTTGTGTGTGTGTGGGATGTTGGAAGGACGATTACTCAAACACTATAAGACTTTTATTTGTTTAACTACGTATTTCCCAATCGGACATTCATGGGAAGATCTGAAAAGGTTTTGGTAACAATTGGACAACCGGAAGTAGAAGATTCTTGAAACAAAATCTTCTAAATAATATTTTTTGAATTTTTCTTTTGGTGATATTAAATAAAATTAAATTCTCTATCT
Source organism: Harpalus rufipes (assembly GCA_951394225.1). Classification (NCBI taxonomy): domain Eukaryota; kingdom Metazoa; phylum Arthropoda; class Insecta; order Coleoptera; family Carabidae; genus Harpalus; species Harpalus rufipes. The sequence goes on along the minus strand of OX596282.1, from coordinate 16,371,298 downwards.
GATGCATTTAATTATTTTATTATATATTCTATATATTTAGAGATAAAATAAATATAATATATAAAATAATCTGTTTTAATAAATTTTACAGCCGAAAGAATGCCATGGAAAATAGTTGAAAATTTGAATGTTTGTAACTGACTGATAAATATCAGTGTCAGAAATCCGGAGACATTACTGAAGATTTTTTCTGGGAAGTACATACATTATATTATTTCTTATTGTATTTATAGTTAAATATTTAAAATTATAGGTATATTACACATACCCTTCAGAAATACTGTTAATGCCAACAATGAATTGGAATCATCTCGAAAAATTAGAAGAGTAAGACAAAATTTCTTCATAGAATGAATTTATATATAAAAAATCTAAATGGAAAGAATAGATATAAGCGAGACTACAGCTCGAAGGAAGACGATATTGAAATGTTATAAATACAAGGTGAAAGTGAATATGGTCTCCAATCTGCTACGTAAAATACAGAAAAATTGTATCTCATCGAAATAATGAGTAATGAAAGAAAAATGTACTTGGAGAATCTCTTAATTCTTGATCTGTGACTATTATGGAGGTGACAAGTCTAAGTTGAAGGACTTAAATTTGTTTCAAACATCATGGGACAATGTACACCAGCACTGTAGCTAGAGTAACATTGAACTGCGAAAAAGCTATGAAATTCTTCTCAAGTAAGTTGTAAATATTGACAAAATTACACATCGATATAAGAAAATAATCGGAGTGCAATCTATCCATCACTTTATTAAAGGGAATTAGTGTTATTTAGATACAACATGTATGAAAAAATAAAATGTAAAAGAAGATATGTAAGAATAGATGCACAATTCAGATTATACATTTTAGACCGCCGAAAATTAATGTTTTTACTACGTTGTTCGAATTGAAAATCCCTGTTACCAGCCTAAAGTTTATATATGGTAAACTCTACTTTGTAATTTATTGTACATAATTTATGGTAAAATATCCTATAAATTTTGTAAATATATGTGAAAATTGTTTTATGTTGACACATGCTCTTATTGAATAATAAAGAAGTTTATACGTCATAGACTTATATGAATATATTATTTGTAATTCTAAAAATATTCTTTGCTTTATGAATAGAGCCAGGTAAAATATACGGCGAGAGGTTATGTGCTGGCCACATCAGATTTTTTCGATTTGAAAACTTGAATACTTGAATTAATTTAATCAGATATAAACCCACCATCAAATCCACCACTGGTTACTCACTCAGATACATGCGCATTTCCGTTTAAAAATTATTTACATTATTCATTCTGTTCTATTCCATATTTGAACATGTTTGAAACATCATGAGAAATTACTCCAAGAGTAAAATATATTATTTACTAAAATACAAAGTTACTATACTCATTAATATTAATAAAAGACGTAAGTTCCTTCATGAATTTTTTAGCAGTCACTCTGTCATTTATGAATTTTGTAGACGGTTCCCCGTTTCAAGAACTAATTGTATATGTACATTTCGATTCCAATTTTCCGCAAATTTAAATGAATCTTCCTTCTGCGAAAAATGAAAATTTCATGCTTCTATGAGCGTACACTTCGGGAATTTTTTGATGTTGATTCATTTTTAAAAGAAGGAGCGTTGTATTATAAATATTTTATTTGATTCTTGAAACTGAGTTCTTTTGATGTAAATTTATGTTAGAAATGATTTGTCATTTTTTATTTAATAAAAATACATTTGAAACATAAAAAAGTAATATAATAATATGAACCGACATTTGAAAGGCATTCACATATGAAAATAAAAAGTATGTAATTTTGCGAGCGCTTTGTAGGAGGGGAGGACTTTCATTTCATTTCATATTTATTTCCATGAGGGGAAGATTATTTCTAAACAAAAAATAAAGTTTTACACATGAACATGAATTACCCTAATTAGTGTAAATATAAAAAAAAATATTTGTAATTACGTTGAGAAGCGTTTTTTACCTTCCATTTCCCTTACATTCATGCTAAAATTGGCATACTGAGATTTCAGTAAATAAGCACTTCTAAGCTTCCTACAATCCAAATTTAACATTTCCATGATTATGTCTGTGGGTGTGCATGTGTATGTCTGTATTATTTCCTATTATTTATTTTTTTAATTACATTCTTACTGAAAACTCAAAAAAGCAAATACATAGTTGATTAAATTTTCATGCCAATCGAAAAACCGAAAGTGGTATTTTATTTGAAAGCTCTAAATATTTTACCTCGAAAACATTTTTTCGCCATTCCTTTGAACATATTGAAATGTGAGCAACCCACAGGCCAAAAAAATTAATCCACTTTTTTTATAGTACCAATTGCACTTGATTGCTGACTATCGTTTTATATTTAAGATAAATAAAATAAATAAATATTTCATCACGTCATATTACCCATTGCTGGGTGTGTCAATTTGCTTTATATATACACAGATTTCAATTATGATAACAATATATTTGTACCGTGTGGGCGTTTACCTGGCGTCACCTCACGGACACTCATTGATGGCGTGGAGAGTGCACCACAGGGGTCAATTTTGTGCCATTTAAAATTAAAAATATTTGGCGTCGGTCGGGATACCCAGATTCGCGAGCAGACACTCAGGCACGCGACCACGAGACCCCATATATTTAAGATAAATTTTCGTTATATGAAAGCTACGGCTATAATAATACATTTTGAAAGCAAATTTTGAAAAACATTTAATATTATTTTAACAATTCTCTATACTCTACTTTTGGTTTTGTGGAGTTAATCGATTTGGCAAATTAACACAAATATGTATGTACGAGTATTTGACAAATGATTGTTACTGTGAAAAATAAATAAATTTTAATTACCTAATATTTATGGTTTTAAATAAAAAGTAGGAAGTTGGATTAAATGGAAATACATATAGGATTTTCTTGTTATATTTCCCAGCATTGGATTCTTGCTAAACATCGCATATCCAGATTTTAATGATTAAGCACTTTTTAAGGTCCCTACAATCCGATTTTAATATTTTTACGATGATGTCCGTGTGTGTGTGTGTGTGTGTGTGTGGATATGTGTGTGTATGTGTGTGGAGACATTGAAAGGACGATTTCTCAAAAACTATAATACTTAGTATCTGTTTAACTACGTATTTCCCAATCGAACATTACTGGGAAGAGCTGAAAACGTTTTGGTAATAATTGGACAACCGGAAGTAGCAGATTCTTAAACAAAATTCTTCTAAATATTATTTTTTGATAAATTTTGTTCTTGCTAGTAAAAGAAGAATAAATTCTATATCCGATACATATAAATATTATACTATATCTTTTATAGATTTAGAGATAAAAAAATATAAGGTATATAATAATCTGTTGTAATAAAACTCACAGCACAAATAATGTCATAGAAACCAATTGAAAAATGAAAATGTTTGTAACTGACAGATATATATCAGTGTCAAAAATGCAGAGACATTACTGAAGTTTTTTTTGTGTGAAGTACATACATTACATTATTTCTTATTGTAAACATTTCGAAAAATTAGAAGAGTAGGACAAAATTTCTTCATAGAATGATTTTAAAAATAAAAAATTTAAATATATAAAAAATGTTAAATACAATAGGCCTTGACAAGCAGATATGGGAGCCCGTGTCTGAATGATAACTAGTAATTATGTACATAGATGCCAAATATCATTATTTTTCATTTTAAATTTAGTGAGTTTCCAATTCCATGGTTTATTTTCCTCGATAAGTAAATTCCACACTCCTGGTGACAAATTAACTACGTGAATTTAGAAAATCTTGAAATTTTGAATGAAAAATTCTGTCATTTGACATCTATGCACATAATTACTAATTGTCATTCTGACACGGGCCCCATATCTGCTTGTCAAGGCCAACAATGTCACATGACTGCTCGCGCCCTATACTTATGTAACCAAAAACGGAAGTGGCGAGAGGTATTGTGCTGGCCACAACAGATTTTTAATTATGAGTTTCCAATAACTAAGAAATAAAATTGTGAAATATGCTGGCTATTATATATATATATATATATATATATATATATATATATATATATATATATATATATATATATATATATATATATATATTTCAAAGCAGTTATCTAAATGTTAAATCTTATGATACGGTTGCATGGAAATTATTTTTATTCAACATAGGTATAACGTAACCGAGCTAGTTACGGTAACATTAGATATCTCCCCGTGGTCTTTTGCAGTACCGTCACATACATGGTTACTATAACTACCTTTATCTAATTTTTAACGGCCACTACCATTTTACGAGAAATCAACGTCGTTTCAAATAAGAAAATAACGTTGGTTAAATAGGAAAAGTATATTACTAACCAAGGTGGAAAGTGTTTCATTACTGTCGAGAGCGAAGATAGCTAACAAAGGCGCGAAGCACCAAGATAATTATAGCCCGAGACGTAATGAAACTTTGGGAGCATGGAAGCACATCATAAACCCAAAGTCTCATACTCCGACTCTGCACAACTAAAAATTGTCACTTGTCGTACGCATATCTGATCCCCTGCGCAAAATTCCATTTACACTGAGAAAAAATACATACGTATGCAGTAGAAAGATAGGCTCAACATTAAGAGAATAGATGTCTCTCTTGTTTCTTTAAAGAAATTTATCTAGCGATCTGTCAGATATTCCAATTTGTAATAAAATATTTAATAGAGTGACAGGGTCCAACAGAATGAATTTTTGTCTAACATTAAGTTCCAGCCCCTCCTTCATCCCAATTAAAACCATGGTTAATGTAATACTTGTCGTCCCTAAAAGTTAAGGATGTTATATTAAGCATCGGTCCGTATTCATATGGTTGAAAAAAAAATTAATTTAATTTATTTCACAAAATACTTTTAAATATTACGTTCAACAATAGTCATGTCACAAAATTTTAGATGAGTAATGCGAATTTCAAAAGTTCCTCAGATAGAAAACGAAGCGTGTTCGGCTGTTATCGTTTTCGAACTTACGTAAACAAACTTCAAATTTGTCTCCACCTATCTCCCTTTAAAGCGAACAGATAACTAATTTTGACCTTGACACAGTTAGAAGAAGTAAGAAGCAACATATGTTTTAAACAAAAAGAAAACATAGCAGAGGAGGCAAGAACTCCGAACAATAGCATCACTTCCTAATAGGTGGGGATAGTCAGTGTCTCAGTGCAGATGCAGATTGCAGAATGCTGTTTTCAGTTTCCAAGCAAACAGTGACTATGCGAATTGTGCGATCTGCAACATTCATTCACAGTATTTAGGTTTGTTCATAGAACGGTTTGAAACCGTCAGCAACCGTCAGAGGCATGCGCAGTTACATAAAAGCGTTCGCAGAGTCACAAATTTCCAACTCTAATTATTAGTTCAATGTTCATAGAAACTTTCTGACTGGTTGCTGATCGGTTGCCAACTATCAGAATAATTTCCAACTCGGAAGGAAATTTTAAGTTTGAGGCATGCGCACTTACACTGTTTTGACAAGACATTTGTATTTGTTTTGATTACAGGTTTTGATTTCATTTAATGTTTGGTTATATACAGTATAGTTGTCTGTCAAGAGAGAGAGTCTGTGTGAATTTCAATGCAATAAAATCGCAAAATTTTCATAGTTTTAAGAAGATTTTATTTTGTTTTATACATGCAAGTGATAGTTAAAGTGGTTTTTATCAAATATTAGTTTGTGATTCTTGCTAATTTTAAACATAGCAAGCTAAATTTGATTGATATTCTGAAACACGTGGGTCTTTAAGGCTAAAAATCGATTGTTTTATTCTTAATTAAATAAATTGAGTGTGTACGACTACACTTGTCTTGTGAACTAAGATCTCAACGCTTCGAGTAGTGTCGGTTCCAATCGTCGCTCACATGGCTCCAATCTGCCCAGTTTGTGATAAACCAGCAAATGATGATCAGAAAACAATCGACTGTGATGGATGCAAGAAGGCAACGCATCTTTCCTGCATAAAACTCAATACGGATGTTGTAAGTCGTATTACTCGTACAACTTCTAATGCAATTCGTATTTTCTGTGATAACTGTAGGAATGAAACCGATACTCTCACTGCATTAAAAAATCTTATACTCGATTTGCAATCTAAAATTATAAACCTTGAAGATAAAGTTAAATCGAATAAAGCGACAGCTTCAAATGAAATTATTTTAATTGATAAAGTCATTAATGAAATCAGTGATAGACAAATTCGTGAAAATAACATAATAGTTTCGGGCATCCCTGAAGCAGATAGCGAAGATCTTCCAACCGTCATCTCTGATTTGACAGCTGCGGTAGCCCCTCCTAACTTTCGTCCTGTCCACTAAAATACATAGACTTGGTTCACGTAACAATATCGACAATACACGACCTCGACTTATTAAAGTAGTGTTTAACAGTGCTGAAAATGCTAAGACAGTAATTCGTAACGCTAAAAAACTTAGAAATCATGATCAATATAAAGGTGTATATATAAGTACTGATAAAACACGTTTACAGATGGACTATTTTAAAATCATCAAAACAGAATTGAATCAGAGAAAAGCAAATGGCGAAACTGATGTTTATATTAAATATAAAAACAATGTTCCTTATATTTCAAAAAACTAAGTAATTCTTTGGCTAGTAGTCTTCCCACTAATAAATCTAATTTAACGATTTACTATCAGAATATTCAGAGCTTAAAAAATAAAATGGACTCTTGTTATACTGCCATGCTTTCCTCTACATATGATATTATCGTATTTAGCGAAACTTGGTTACATGATGGTGTTTTAGATTTAGAGTTTTGCGATACTTCTCATGTTATCTATAGATCTGACCGTAATTTTTGTGATACTGGTACTTCTCGGGGTGGTGGAGTCCTCTTAGCAATTAAAAACTATATTAATTCAACCAGTGTTAATTTAGATGAACTGAATTTAAAAATACCACCATGTGTTGATATATTATGTGTTAAACTGCATTTTAATATTAAAGATGTTTATTTATTTAATGTATACATTCCTCCTGCTTGTACTGCTGATGTTTATAATGATGTACTAGAAAGTATTCAATCACTTACTTTTCTATATGATGCTTATACATTAATTGTAGGTGATTTTAATGTACCTGAATTTATCAACAAAACTGATACAATTATTGTAAACTGTATGAATAATTTTCTTAACTTTTTTGAATATGAACAACTCAATTTTATTACCAACTCAAATAATCGTTTATTAGATTTAGTCATTTCGAATATTGATTGTAACGTTACACATGCTGAAGACCTTTTACTAAATATTGAATATGCGCCTCATCCGGCTCTTCACATTGAAGCTAAAATCAACACTCGAAATGATGATAAATTCAAAAAAACTATATGTTATAAGAAATATAATTTTAAAAAAGCCAATTATCCAAAATTATATAACTTAATTGATTCTTTTAATTGGAATCAGCTTGAGACTTTTACTGACGCAAATGAGGCCTGTAAATTTTTCTATAGTGTTCTATATAACTTTTTCGACCAATGTGTACCTTATCGTCCTATATATAAATCCTCTTATCCTGCTTGGTACACTTGTCAAATAAAAACTGATCTTAAGAAAAAAGCACATTTTCATCGGCTATATAAAAAATATAATAACACATATTTCTTTGAAAAATTCAAATACTATAGATCTAAAATAAAATATGACATTAAAAAAGCTTATATTAATTTCATAAATTCCTCTGAGTTAGCCATTAAGTCGGATCCAAATAAATTTTGGGATTTTATTAAAACCAAAAGGAATCAAACCTCTTCTCCAACCAATATGACATATAATGATATCAGCTTGAATACTCCTCATAGTATAGCCAATGGATTTGCAACTTATTTTCAAAATACGTTTATATCATGTAATATTAATAATAATCTTAATCTAGATCAAACCAACGCACAAAATCAGTGCATATTTCTTAATTATGTTTCTGAAGATGACGTATTAACAGCTATACAAGGACTTAAAGAAACACTTTCTTCTGGCCCAGACATGATTCCCTCTTTAATTATAAAGGATTGTGCACAGTCATTCAAAGTAGGTCTTTCTAAAATAATAAATATATCCTTAAAAACTAACACTTTCCCTGAAATCTGGAAACAGTCTAGAATAGTTCCTATTCATAAGTCAGGTAATCGTTCTGAAATAACTAATTATAGGCCAATCGCAATTTTATCACACTTCAGTAAAGTTTATGAGAATATTATTTACCGAACAATATATAAACAAGTTCATAATAATTTATCATTTTCTCAGCACGGTTTTGTTGAACGTCGATCAGCTGCTACAAATTTATGTTATTTAACTCAGTTTATCTCCGAATCTCTAGATAAAAATTTACAAGTCGATGTCATTTACACCGACTTTACAAAAGCGTTTGATCGAATTGATCACGATATCATTATCCAGAAATTACATTCATTCGGTTTATCATATTCACTAATTAATTTAATTTCCTCATATTTAAGTAATCGCCGTCTCTTTGTTCACTATCTTGGTTATGATTCATTTCCTTTTATTGCTTCTTCAGGAGTACCTCAAGGCTCCAATCTTGGCCCACTCCTGTTTCTCCTATTTATTAATGATTTACCGGCTTCTATTTCAAATCACAAACTTTTATATGCAGATGATCTCAAGATTTTTCGTTCTGTTTCAAATACCGCAGATTGTGATTCACTTCAAAATGATCTTGATAAACTACTTGAATGGTGTGATAAAAATAAACTGCAATTGAATATTACAAAATGTAAAACTATGTCTTTTACAAGAAAGATTTCAACAATCACTTATTCCTATAATATATCAGGTATTTCGTTAGCACGTTGCCTTGAATTTAAAGATCTAGGTGTAGTATTCGATACAAAATTAAGTTTCAATGCTCACATAAAAAGTATTACTTCCAGTGCTTATAAAATGCTCGGATTTATTATACGGAACTCAAAGAATTTTACCACCATTGATCCAATACTCACACTTTATTATGCTTTCGTACGTTCTAAACTTGAGTATTGCTCAATAGTTTGGAATCCGTTGTATGCTACGAACATTAATTTATTAGAATCTATTCAGAAGAAATTTTTGCGCTATTTATATTTTAAAAAGAATAAGGTGTATCCCGACTTCAACATATCATATGAACTTTTATCTCAATATTTTAATTTTGCTAAATTATCAGACCGCAGAAATACTTTCCAATTAATACACTTATTTAAACTATTAAACAATTTAATAGATGATCCCTTAAGTTTAAATTTAATTAATTTTCGTATTCCAGCATTCAACTCCAGAAACCAGAATTCCTTCTTACCCACGCGTGCTCATAAAAACATCCTTTTACATTCGCCTCTATACCATATGTATACCCTTCATAAAAACATTGAGTCAAAAATTGACATTTTTCATGTCTCACTTAATAAATTTAAAACCTTTTTGCGCAATACAAGTAAATCAAACTGATTTCGAGTTGTACTCCTACATTTTTCTTTTATAGTGTTTGTATATAAATATTGTTTATATCTAAATTGTTATTTTTGATGTGTATTTATGTACTCTTTTTCTGTATTTTTGTACATTTATTCCTGTCCAAATAACTGGGTTCGCCTGTCTGGACATGGTATTATAAATAAATAAATAAATAAATATACTTACAAATAAAATAAATTAGTAAAATAAACATTTTACGGTAAGTAAATTATTGTAAATTAATGTAATAAAATAATAAAAGACTGACTCACTGACAAGTGTCACTACAGTGATCGATAATATCGATATATTTACTACCAAAATTAAGCAGAGACATTTATTATTCATTTTAAAAAGTTAAGTGACATAATGCTGTTCACAGAAGAATTCAAACAGTTTGATTTGCAACCAGTTTGAAACCACGCATGCGCACTCAAACTCAAACTCCAACCGTTGGAAATATGTTCTATGAAGAAACCTATTACTTAGGGTAGCTGTTCTTATGTTTAAACTTTAAAATAGTAAGTAACTAAAACTTAAATTAAATTAAGAGAGTTTATAGTGTTGAGTACAAAAGTTACCTCTTCATTCCTAAAAGGCACAAGCTGCCACAGGGTTAATGATAAGTAACTTCCCAACTTTTAAAAGTCAGAAATCGCCATATTTCTAACGGATTGTGAATAAAATAAATTCTGCCCTCTAATTCGGCAGTATGCACACCGAGTTTAAAACAGAGTCAGCTTTCAATTGTCAAATAAAATCTACAGAAATAAGTGATGTTTAACCGTATTATATATTTTACCTGTGTAATTTTTAAGAATTAGGTAGTGTATTTTTTCTAAAAGACAAAAAATACATACTATCACTGTCACTTTCAATAGAGGTTAGATATGGTAGAAGTGGATCTAAGTGTTATTTTTGACATTTCTCATCACCTTTGTCTTTCTGTATAAATTTTCATGTGAAATTTTGCCAATTACTGTATATTATTCAATTATATATTCCTTTGCAATTATATTTTCCATTTATTAGTTCCTCTTCGCTTTCGCTGGTAGCCAATTTTAGCATTTCGTTCTCGAAAGCACATTTTGTTATTGTATTTGTAAATTCAAGATTCAGATGACCCAATTTCATTTCGTTTAGTTAATAAGGTATATGATATTAATATATTTTTGTTGCAGGAATATTCAAAGAATGGCTATGGAATCGGTTAACATTTCTTCAACTGATTATACAGGTAATAATATCACATTTACTCGAAATCTCACCCAAACAGCATTTATTCTTACAAGACCGATGTTTCGGGTAGTAAGATCTTACAGATTATTACATGTCATGTACACAAAATACATTCGTACTCAACATTTTGTTGTCGATTTTGAGAGTAAATAAATGTGTACATATAGTGGCGGACAAAAGTATGGACATTTTTAAATATATCATTCTTTAAATATGTTTATACTAGTTCTTGCAAATTTCAATCTTATTTTCTAAAATCAGTATACTGCATAATAAATTCAAATGAAATCTTTTCATATTTAGCTGTACAATTTAATTAAAATAATATATACTTGTTTCTTTGGTGGATATAAGTATGGAAACAATAATATGATTTTAATCGTTTTACTTGCAGTGGTATTTTGTCATTTATTCAGTGAGTTGATGTTAAGATGGGTAAAAATAAATATTTTTCGGACGACTTACGAGAAAAAGTAGTACAGCTACATAAAGATGGTGTGAAGCAGTGCAATATTTCAAAAAACTTTAAAAACCAGTGAAAATGGCGTATCAAAGATCAAAATTCTCAATATCGGAGTGTTAAAACTAATATAAAAGTCTAGAACTGACAAAACCATTCAGCGTCTTTTAGTAAGTGATTCTACTTTATAATAAAGGTATAAAATAATTGCTGGATGTTCAGTCAAAAATATTTATTTTTCGGCACCAACTATGCCTTCATCAGGAGCTGTTTGAAAATACAAAATTACCAAAAAAAAATTAACAACTTATCAATTACTGAAAATTTTTACAAAGTTATAGAACACATGTAGTTACACAAATTAAGAAATGAATGTATTATTGTACACATCACAATGGTTGTTATAAGGTTAATTTAATTTAACTTTGGAAATATAAATAATGATGTAAACTTAAAAACAGACACTGCAAACATTAACAAAACAAAAATCTTAAAACACAATAAAAATATATTAAATTCAATCACATTTTTACCTCCCGCTCCCTTGGTAAGGGAGGTATAGGGATCGTGCTAAAAATCACATGTCGAGAATTTGGTAAAGGACCACGTTTTAAAGTCCCTAGAAACCAATTTTAACATTTTCACGATGATGTCTGAGTGTATGTGTGTTTGTGTGTGGTCTTTACGCTCTAACTCAAATACTATCGTTCAGAAAATTTTGAAATCTTGTATTTCCACCTTATTCTAATATGGAAAGAAACCATTAGATTTTGATGTAAATCAGAAATGGCACTTTACTGGAAGCTCAAACTAGTTCTTCTTCGAAAAATACCTTTAAATGTTATTTTTTTGATATATTTTTAAATATTATTAAATTTTCTACAGGTTTGCACTAATACTTTTTCTATATATTTTATGGATAAATCTATAAAACTATCTATAATTTTAATCCCGGCGCTTACGTTTTAACCGCAACTCCATGGTTACACAGTTTAGATCTCAAATGCATGTAACTTAATCTAACCTAACCTAACTGACAAATATATGTCATCAAATTAAACATTTCACATAATAACCAAAGAAAATAAAACAATAATTATATGGAAAGGAACTTAATACAGTTACCAGCATACGTAAATGTGTAGGAATATAGGTAAGTATATAAAATAAATAAAATGAATATATCGTCACGACATATTACCCATTGCTGGGTGTACCAATCTACTTTGTACCCAGATTTCGGTAACGATGATGACATATTTGTACCGTGCGAAAGTTTACTAGGCGTTACCTCACGGGCACTCATTGCTGGCGTGGAGAGTGCAACACAAGGGGTCATTTTTGTGCCATTTAAAATTCGAAATATTTAGCGTCGGTCGGGATCGAACCTATAATTTAGATTTAATTTAATTTTAAGTATTTACATGAATAAAAATTAAATTAAACGGGAGGTATTGTGTTGGCCACATCAGATTTTTAAAAATATAATTCATAAAAAAAAATTGACATAATTATACTACAGAATAATTGCAAAAAGAAGAGTAATTTGACTTAAATAATGGCGGTATTTAGAAACTTGTCCTTCGGAACTCTACATGTCATAACTGTTATTGTTTCCGTACATTTATATATTTTTTCAAAAAAATCTACAAAAATTGTATCTGTTGACATCAATACATTTATTATTTTTTTTACATTATGACAACCATTGTGATGTGTATAATACATTTATTTTTTAATTTCTGTAAAAAATTCACGTAAGTAATAAGTTGTTATATTTTTTTATGTTATTGGTAATTTTGTATCTTGAAACAGCTACTGATGGAGACATAGTTGGTACCGAAACTGGTCGTGGTTGAAAATAAATATTTTTGACTGAACATCCAGGAATTATTTTCTACCAACAAAATGTAAATGATACATTAGGTAAATGTCAAAATATTTCCCCAAACCAAAAAGATGCAAATGTTATGACAAACTGATAATACGTACATTAAAATTTCACGATATTCTGTAAATTTAACCACTTACAAAATTTGATATAAATACTAATATATTTGGACCATGTAATGATGACAAATAAGAACAATATGTACAAAGATGTCATTTATAGATACAGATCTTAGGAAATCACATTTACACAAATTTTTGTGTTAACTTGCACATTATCTTTAATACTTTGATCCATACAAATAACCACTGCTTAATATCACAACAAACTGCTAACTTGCAATTTTAACTTGTTTTGTTTCATTAGGTACACGGTAACCACTGATCATAGCGTAGAATCAAATTTCTTTTAAAAAAATATTATAAATACTGTGAGATTTTTATAAATTACATTATATTATTTTCAATTTGCAGAATTTACAAAATTTAGTGTTACACAAACATATTTCACCACTTACCTACCTAACAAATCGGTTTTACACGAATAAAAATTCTGAGTATAAGTTAATTTTTGATAGCAATACAAGGTACGGAGACGAAAAAATAAAAATGTCTGTAATTTAAAATTTCAATGTTATTTCTATGGAAAGCACCTAAAAATGACTTTTGAGATTTAAACCTACCCTAACCTGTTTGACAACGTTTAAAAGCAATATTTTAATATATTAACCGCACCGGTTTCATTGGGGATCCGCCGGAAACTAATCACTCCACTTCGCTTCATGTTGGATAACTTTTAAAGGACAACAAGAAAAGAACTTCATTAACTGTGGTTTTAACTGGGATGAAGAAGGAGCTGGAATTTAATGTTGGATAAAAATTAGTTCTAATGAACGCGATTTTTACACAAGTTTTGAAGTTTTTTATTTTGCATATCCTCACTTTTGGAATGATACCAATCAGTCCATAAATATAATGGGTTCATATAATTTTCACATCCCATTAAGTAAATGTCAGCCCAAGTACCCACCTATTTATCATCACTGTAATCCTCCTCGTTTCAGAAAATATAAAAAATAATATATTCCATAAAAACTCAACAATCATATTGCTTCCACCAAAACCGGGAGTAGAATTCAGGATTTTTTCACACCAGTGTCATTTAAATAAGTTCGCCCTCAACTTTTTATTTAAACTATAGGTCTAAAATTTATAATAAAGAAAATAGCCATTTTTTCAATCAACCTGTAGGTTGTAATTTATTTATTTGTAGTGCTACTTTGCTCATGTAGTTTCAATTAACTTTAATATTTTCTAATGGTCGTCAACGTAGTAACGACATATTCAAAACAAAAATTGAAAAATATTTCATTGTTGAATAAGTTAAGAATTTGAATGGAAATAAATAAAATAAACTTGAAAACAAACATTGATCATATTTAACTGATAATTTAATTTAACTTAGAACCACGAGCCACGACCATTGTTTTTAACTTATAAATTTGTTGTATTTTTGCTATCTGAAAAGATGAAACAAATAAATATAGATAAATTCCAGAACCTTGAAAAAGATTTTTTTTTTCTAATTGTGTTCTCCCCCGTTCATATAAAAATTAAAACTATGGCATCATAACTTGAAAGCCATTAAATATGTTGTTCACAATTGCTTGACATGGCATAGAAGTAGAAATCGGTTCTACTTCTGTGTCATATTAACAAGACATAAACCATCGACATAGGCTATGTGACGGGTTCCATTAAAATATACATGTTGTACCTAATGACAGCACTGACATAATGTGGAATGGGCTATACGGCTCTACCTTAAAAAATAGCATGATATGTCCAGTGCAAACCAAAATTCAGTATTATATTATACCTGCAAAAAATAAATATAAAACTGCATAATTTACATTTTCATCAATATCTAGTGACTGTTGTACTATTTCCGGACAAATGATAGGCAGTAATGGGGCAATTTTGACTAATTTAACTAACTTCGTATATATCTAATAGGTCTCAAGATCTTTTATATGATATATTAAAGTTGTTAACAATTACTTGACATCTCAGTCATAAACAGGTGCAGCTCGTTAATGAGGCCGCCTGGCCGCACGCTCCCCTACTAAAAAACAGTAAAAATAACTTCTTATTTGATATAATAAATTTAATTATAAAGTAAAACATAAAACGGTTATACTGTAACGTTAGTAGTTAATAGTTAAATATTATGACCGCTAGAATGAACATCTGATTAAGGGTGATTAGCGAGTATTTGATTAGCATTATTTTATCTCTGTCAATCGTTTATAGATTATTTTAGACAAAAATACTTCAAATAAGAGTTATAGAAAAATTAATTGTACCTACGTATCTTTTATTTGAAGTATTTTCTTCTAAAATAATGTATAAACGATTGACAGAGATAAAACAGTGCTAGTCAAATGCTCGCTAATCACCCTTAATCACTGTTCATACTAGCGGCCAAAATATTTAAACTAGACGCGAGATGGTTACTACACTGAAGCCTTGGTCGCTCAACGTACTGCGGTCCGCGTTGTTGTGACACGTAACGTAATGTTTATGTGACCGGCGTGAACTAGCCATCTCTCGTAAGCGCTTTGTGGCCGCACTTATTTTGCGACTTCAGCTCAGTTTTAAAATGAATATCTTATTGTAGTGCATTGTTTCGCGGTACGACAAATCACAAATAAATTAATATATAATTTGTTAAACACAAACTTTAATAGACTTCCTTTAGAAGATAAATAAAAATTAAATAATTAGGTAGGCCATTGCCTGATATAGAAAAGCCCAGAACAGAATATTTACTCTCCATTTTTCAATTTATATCTACGAAAGACAGAAGAGCTGAATTTACTTTGAAGAAGTGATTTTTGATTAAATTTCTTCATCTACTTGCCCAGTTTAGGTACAAAAATAAAAATACTCATAATTATTTTAATAACTGCGCCCCTCCGATTGAAAAAACATGAGCCGCCACTGAGTGATATAGAATTTATTCTTTTAAAACCGACATTTCGAAACCTTCATCGCATCAGAGTCTCTCTTAGGGCAACAAAACAGATATGTATGAATGTATAAACATTCCCTCCGATATATGAAAGATTTTCATAAATCAAATAATTAAAGACATACAGGAACATAGAATTGTACGTGATGGTTGATATGTAGTAATATGACAAAACATTGTCTGATTTATTCCACATGTTGTAACAGTTTGTTCTAATTGAACTGAAATTTGGATTTAGTGCTTCTCCATGGTGCGAGATGTACATTTCATAATCAAATTATGTCAACGCAATTACTATACACGTACCACAATACGTTCCCTCATTACCATAAATGTCTATTTATTTGTTTGCCATCAAGAATCATTAAATCATTCAAATCATCGTTTAACATTTAATTTTAGCAAAAAAATATTTAAATAGCTTCTAAATCGCGCTGTACCACTCTATAAAAAAATCTGTTGTGGCCATCACAATACTTCTCGCGCCCTTTCCATTGTGGTATATATAAAGTATGTATTGTATTTAACATTTCTTTTGCGCATAAAAAATTCTAATTACACCATCACAATACCTCTCGCGCCCTTTCCATTGTGGTATATATATATATATATATATATATATATATATATATATATATATATATATATATATATATATATATATATATATAGTTCGTTTCCACGACTTGATCCCCACGTCATCATTCGTAACCATATGGATCAAATCGCCAGGGGCGGGAGGGAATTGATGACGTCATGTTTTCCGGCTTGCACTTTTAAGTATTGGCTTTTTCCGCGTAACATTCATACCAGAAGTAGAGGCTGCCATTATGAAACACTTTAAATACTAAATATAAACTCACTTTAGATACTAAATATAAACAAATAAGAAATGTATTGTATTTAACATTTCTTGTGCACACAAAAAATTCTAATTATACCTAATCTTTATATTTACGTATATTCTATAATTTTAAATTCATTCTATGAGCAAGTTTTCTCCATTTCTTCTAAATGTTCGAGGTTTTTCCAATTCATTAACGGGAATGGCGTTATTTCTGAAGGGTTCAAGTAATATACCTATAATTTTAAATATATAATTAATAATACAATAAGAAATATTAAATATCGTTCCCAGAAAAAGCCTTCAGTACTATCTCTGAATTTTTGACACTGACATTAGTGACATTTATCTGTCAATTACAGACATTTTCATTTCTCAAGTAGTTACCATGGTGATGTTTGGGCTGTGAGCAGGCTGTGAGATTTACTACAACAGATTATTTTATAGATTATATATATCTATATCTTTAAATCTATAGAAGGTATAATAAAAATTTGAAATGTGGCAGATAGAGAATTTTGTTTTTTTAATATTTGCAATAACATAAATTTTCAAAAATAATATGTAGGAGATTTTTCTTAAAATACTACTACTCCCGGTTGTCCAATTGTTACCAGAATCTATTCAACTCTTCCCATTACTGTTAGATTGAGGAATCCGTAGTTACACAGGTCTTTAATCTTATAGAATTTGTGAAATCGTACCTCCAACAACCTCACACACATCCAAACACACACACAAACACACACACACACACCATCGTAAAAATGTTATTATCGAATTCTAGAGACCTTAAAACGTGCTTATTTACTAAAATCTGGATATGCGATTTTCAGCATGATTCCAATACCTCTTTTAGCGATAGGTAAAAATAAAAGCGATGTACAATGTAAATTTAAATAAAAGAAACCATAGTACTGTGCGCTTTCAACAGCCGCTGAATTAAAATCATTTTCCTATTGCTAAATAAATTAATATAATTCAGTATTTAGTACGTATGAAGGCATAAATTTTATAGGTTAACCAGGATGATCAGGTGAAATTTTGAAACATGAAACATTGAATTGTTTTCCCAGTGACGGCGTTTAAATCGAATTATTATTTCATGGTTTCTGTCAAGTTCATGTTTTTGTGTCTTGCAAAAACTTAGGTGAAGAACATAAATCTTTGAGAAAGGCATTATTTACAAAGAAACATCATTTTCAAATAAATTACACTTATTTTTTCAATTAAAATGTATCCATAAATATTTCATATTGCACGTCTATGAATACGAAATGCAGTGAAATTACCTGCAAGTAATATTACACCAGACGGCTTATAAATGACCTTGAATAGTCATTTTTTGAGAACAAAACTATAGTAATTTTACTAACAATGTGCAAGAAAATCAAGGTTTTAGTTTGAAGCAGTTTTAATGGAGCATTAATTTACAATTTTATGAATAGAAATAGCAAAATTATTCTGATATAACACATAACTTTGTTACGTTACCAAAACGACCCAAATCTTTTATTTTTGCCCGATGTCGGCGCCGACTACTTTTATGCACACCGCCTATACATAGATATACATCTATTAGATGTTTCTCTTTCTGTTGGTTGTTCTTACATCAATTTAAATAATATCTTCTTGAATGGAGTGTGGTTCCTAGAATTTATATTGTCATTTTATGTAAATAAATACATATAAATATGTTTAATACTTTACATATATTTTAGAAAATATAACATTTCTGCAATTTGCTATTAAATTCGTACAATAATATCCAAAGTTCCTCATTGTTGTCAAATAATTAACAATAAAATCTATCTTACAAGATCGGTGTTTGCGCTATATTCTTATTCTGTCAAAATATTTTGTCAATTTGACACATGAACCTTAGCCAATCACCAAAGGTTTATAATTTCAATGTTACTTATTTATAATTAACTGTAAGTTTGTTAACCGACAGATAGTTTCATATTGATGAACAATCATATAAAGTTATCTGACAGTTAACGTTAACTTATAAGTTCGTTATCTGACACTTTTATCATTGCATTAATAAACCGGCCCTTAATAATAAAACGAAAAAAATTGCGAACTGAAGACAGGTTACCAGTGCAAAACATTTATAGAACTAAAAAATAGACATGAAATAACAAAATCAATGTAAGCTATTGCTTCCATCCTATTATAGAGGCACTTATTATTGCAGGTTATTGCATCTATTTACAATTAGCTGATTGTAACGCAGATATGATATTAAATTTAATGACCTCAAACAGAAATGCTTTTTTTAAGGGTAATATTTAACATTTTGGTGCATGTTTTTACATACGATAGAGGTAAATGTAAAACCCGGCTAGAAGAAAAAACAAGTTCCTAAAACAAAAACCTAGTCATCGGAAGCTTAAAAACAATTGATACAACCATTGCCTTATTGTCTTACACCTGTAATTTCATCATTTTTTACATGTATTGTTGTTTAAAACAAATGAACACAAGTTAAACATAACTAAAAAGCTTATCTTTGAATATGTCATCCACACAAATATTACAACTTTAACATCTTAAATCTAACATCTAAATAAAAAAATAAGCATCACCATTCGGAAGAGCATAAAAGTGCTGTAAAGAGGTGCAAACTAAAATCCAGTATTCTTATGTGGAAGTTGTTTACAAAAATAAAAAACTGCAACATTTACGTGAAAATTATTTCGAATTTTAATTGGTAACAATTGTGACCCCTTTGGGGCACTCTTTCGCCATCACTTAGTGCCCATGTGGTGACGCCTGGTAAAGCCTATACAATACCAATATGTCATCATCATTACCGATATCTGCATATAAAGCAGATTGGAGCTGGCGTTAGGTTATCCTACGAAGTGGTAATGGTCCTGACGGTTCGCCGCTTTGGCTTAGTCAGAAAGACTCGTAGTCTAGCGAGCATACAACCGACGCCACTGGTCGAACGCTTCGAGAACATAATCGTTTCTCGCAAGACCATAACATAACTGTCGCACGCCTCAGGCGGATGACGCGAGCGTAAACAAATAGGAAAGATAAGCTTAATTACTATCGCTCGTCTGATTCTTTTGTTCTATTGTTCTGAAACGTTACTGGAATGTTGTAGAATAATGGAGAGATATAAAAGCGACGCAGCTCTGTGCAGACAGGCAGTTCAGTTGAGTCCAGTATAGAGTTCATGAGTTCAATGACTGGACAGAGTTGGTCAGTGGAGCTCAGACAGTTGAATTGTGAAATAAATATCATGTAAATAAATAGTCTTGTGTTATTGTTTAAATAAGTAATCCTAGTGTTAAGTGCTTAATAATAGTCTTACGACAGGTATTATCAACGGATTTAAACTGGAATTTAACGTTAAATGCTCCTTTTAGCACAATATTCGGTATTACCAACGTTTTTTTAAATGCCAGCTATCATTTAATTCATCGTTTAGTTAAATTTTGCTTCCGATCACATTTATCTGTTTAAAGGGGCATTTACTTGAACCATTCTGCGTATTTATAAGTGAAAGAAATCATTTGTACTGTTTATGTAAATATATAGGCATTTATAACACATATGGATACGTTAAGTGATTCAATTGACTCACAGAGTTGATCTACAGAAGAAGAAATTAATGTTATTATACAAATAAGAAGACAAAAAAATATAAAACTAAGACAAAATCATTTTAAAAATATTACGAATAAAGAATTCTTTCAAAGGTATCGATTTACTAAATGTACAAATGTTTATGATTCTAAGCCATAATTGAAGATCAAATTTAATTTAATTCCGAACGGTAAACATTTCATAAATAACCTCTTTAGAGATAAAATTTACATTCTTGTTAACTTTTTGTTGTATAAATTATTCTTTAATATCCATTCAACAGCTATTTTTAATACTTTTTTGTTGTATGCAAATAACAGTAGGTAATTTTATTGGTGTTGCAAAAGCTACAGATGTCGCAAATATCAATATATGTTTATCATTATTTAGGTTAGATGTAGATAGTAATTTCCCTAAAAAGTCACTAAAAACCAATTTTACACTGCACAACTAGTTTTAAATACTCCTTTAACTAAATATTTCCTCAAAATGTTTAATAATATCTACATACAATTTAAATGCGCATTTAATATAAACACTACTTAACTAAAGGGTCTTCTTGATAAATTTGATAATACTGGTAATAAGGTTTTTCTAATCGTCAACTTTTTTAAAGTTTTGCAAAAAGAAACTAATTTATGGGCCAATTCAAGGCTCGAAATGTGTCAAGCAATTAATCAGTTTTTATACGAGATCTCTATTTGTATTAATCTAGTATTTATTTATCTTTTTCTAGACTCTTCGAGTGTCTGGAGGTCTAGCTGCACTTCTTGTTCTTGGTCTCCTGTTGGGTTTGGCTCTCCCTCCTGCTGTTTTGTCCCATATTTCTTGCAAATGTACATGTTTTTCCAAATCTTCGGACACGCACGATCTGCCAGTTCCTGCACAAGGAAGAAATGCAGGAAGAGCCAAACTTATTTTCCTGCTACTGTTGTTACATGTACTTCTACTTTCAATGCCGTAAGTAGAACGAATTTACCCCATTTAGACCACGTTTACACATATGAGTACAATTTAGATACGTTACTTGTCCTTCTTGATGATATCAAAGAAAGTTTAGTTATGTTGAATACGAGTACCTACTAATAATGTAAGATAATTATTTATCTATATTATGTTAATTATTAATAAATTATTTATAAAAAAATACCTAGGATAGTAAATAAATAAAATATAAATAAATATGTATATAATCATGGCATATTAAAATTTCGGGTAATATTAACGATAGAGCAAAAGCGTTTGCACATTCCAGGGTCAACTTTTCGAGAAAAGTCGCCACAGGAATTTTTGATCTTCTTTTGTTTTTGAGCTACAGGCAAAAACTCGTTTTTCGCTAATTTGGAAATTATCTCATATCTTATTTATCATGATAGTTTAGACAAATTTTGTACCGTTTTTGCGTAGAATAAAAGGGCATAATTAACTTCATAATTCTCGAGATATAACACAAACTTATATATTTTTTAAATGTGAACCATCTCATCTTTTTTGCTCTTATTATAAGCTTTTCGATAATATATAATAAGTTTACATTCTCTTGTTTTAAACATGAATAAAAGACAAATTATTAATTTTTTGGGGTGCAAAAATTGAAAATTATTAAAAACCAAATGAAAAAAATCTGTTACATATGCAATATTCTAAAAACGGTTCTTCTAACCTCCACGTGCATTCTTTTCATCTAATTAACAAGGACAGAAACCGGATTCATATATGAACAGTAAGGAGCTTCAGAACGTAGTCGCTATTGACAACTGACAAGCTGCGACATGACATCTGGTGGGAAAAATATGAACTTTCCGATTTGGTACTATATTGTAACTGTATGCTTGAGTTACATGTGGTTTGATCATTTGATGTGAATAAAAATGGGAAAAAGTCGTACAAATTGTTGTGTATTCTGATATCACTCAAGATCTGGCCGAAACACATGCATTGGGTTGTATAATTCTCCGAAACATGGGCAAAATAAAGTTAAAATTACGACAAGAGCAGGTGTTGAAATGGACATGGATCGACGAAAAGCATGGGAATATGCAATTCGTGGTGCAAAACATATGAAAGTTTGTTCTCGTCATTTTAAATCGGATAATTACATATTTCCTGGTCATTGCCCAGCTTTACACGTGCATTCTGCAATAATAATTTTTAAATCTTCTCTAAATGTATTTTGATTTCATGTGGCTTTGCAGAAATTGCACTGGTTTGCAGACAAAGTGCAAATATTACCCACATTATACCGTCATTTTTTAATACTCCACATGATATTATGTGGTTAGCGTTTATAATTCGTTCACCTGCGATCATCAATTTCGATTGATTAAATATATGTATATAAATATATAAAATTATAAATACATTTTAACATATCTTCTATAATACATCTAGAAGTAGCTGTTGCTTCCAGAAATCTAAAATGTTCTGTGATACCAAGCCCCATTTTAAGTGAAAAAATTGCTTTTGTTGTTTGTTTTCATATGTCATAACACTGCGAGTACCAATTCAGAATCAGCTGATCGGTCCGATGGTGCCGCCGCCATCGGACATGTCAGTTCTCAATACTCGATATGCTACGAGCAAAGCTAGGCAAGCAATGGGCCTCCTAGTGCTTAAATATTCGCATAACCTTAGGCGAACGGTTCGTATAGAAATTTTAATTTCATGAATATGTGCCAGTGCCACTTAACAACACAATAGCTGGTAGTACGCACCATTCATGTAGTACAAATATTGATATAAATCGATGTTTAACTGAATTTGTAATACATAGTGTTGCTGATATCCGCATCTGATGTATTCCCCTGTTTGATAATAGCGCCGAGTTACATTTTAGGCAGTATTTCTAGGAATAATCAAAGCTACAGCGATGTATTGTATAATGTGATTATCTTCATCCAAAGTTTCTGCACAGCCTATATTTTCGGGTGGTATTATAACAAATTTATTCACAATCAGTACTATAAGTACTAAGAGTGCAATAAACTACACACCAAGAGTCATTAACCAACGATAATTGAAGAATTCATTGTTATTATTAAATTTTTGAAAAAATTATTTTGTACATAACCTACAAAATACTGTTCTATCAGAAAATACATACAGTATGTATTGCCAGGGGCTAATATATTATTATTTTTTCCAAAATAATGTATGTACAAAACGTCAAAAAACTATAGTGTAGCACATACACTAATATGCACAGTATGTTCGATTGAAAGTTTACTAATTTTACACTGAATCAAAAACGCTAGCAGGCACGGGGCCCCATAGAAATATTTTGAATTTTAAATGGCACAAAAGTGACCCCTGTGGTGCACTCTCCACGCCAACAATTAATGCCAATTCATCATTCCAGAAATCTATGTATAAAAAAGATTAACACACCCAGCAATAGATATATGCCGTGATGATGTATTTATGTTTAATTATTTGCAAGTAGACAATAGTTCATCCCACATTAAGCTGTATCAACTTTCATGTCACATTCTGTTTCAATCTCTTGACTTTTTCAAAATATTACACAAATTTCAATAATTAATTGTAAAGTATCTAATGGATATTTGGTAATATTTTCAAATACAAGGGTATTTAAAAAAAAATCTGTTGTGGCACAATACCTTCCGTCAATCCTGTGTATTACGTATAAATTCCATACATAAATTTTCTTGCAAATGATTATAAAAATCCAGTAATATTATTTCATGCAAATGGCACTTGACACTGACATCTTCTTCTTCTTTAGCTTTTCCCATTCGTTAGGGGTCGCTTTTTTATTTTCGTCTTTCATTCATTTCTGTTTTGCGGGTCACCCTCACGTCAAAATTTTTCATTCAAAATTTCATTTTTTGGTATTTTATGATTCCTTTTCTCGGCAACTGAATTCCACACCCCTGATAATAAATAAACCACATGAAATAAGAAAATCATGAAATTTTGAATGACAAATTATGACATTTGTCAGTTATAGACGTAATTATTAGCTGTCATTTTGACACGAGTCCACATTCGTATCTGCTTGCCAAAGTCAGTAAAGTCACGTCACTGCACGCGCCCTACACATAAAAGATCCTATATTTCCAGTTAAATTATTTAATAAAACTATGCGAATTGCACTTGACACTAACATCTTCTTCTTCTTTAGTTTTTCCCATTTGTTAGGGGATCGCTATTTTTTATTTTCTTTTTCTACTAATTTTTGTTTTGCGTGTCGTCTTCATTCAGTTCCTTTTCACTTCTTTCATCTTATATTTGGTCTTTCTATGTTTCTTCCACCTTCTGTTAAGCTATTCATTCTTCCAATATACTCATCTGTCCTCACGACATGTTTAAACCAATGTAATCTTCTCTCTTATATCTTTCTAGAAATGTTCAACACTACAGTTATTTCCCTTAGTCTTTCATACATTTACTATTTATTGATACTGACATCTGTCAATTTGAATTACCTGAATATATTAGCAGTTTCCATGGTTAAGTTAGCATAGCTGGCTGAATTATAAAATTTATTATCTTTAGAATTCTTTAACTCTATATCTGTTGAATATGAAATATAAAATGCAATCAAATCGTATAGAGAATAATATATTCTTTAAGTTATAATAACATTTAACTGAGTTTTTCAAGAAAAACTGTTAAAATCTTCAAATGAGGGTACTTCCGGTTGACCAATTATAACCAAAATCTAATCAAGTCTGCATATGGTTGTAAGGAAGAGGAATACGCAAGAATTGTAATTTTTGGAATTCTAGTATTGGAGATATCGTGCACAAAAAGCGGTCTACACACACACACACACATACACACACACACACACGCACACACACGAACACACACGCACACATACAGACATCATCGTAAAAAAAGTAAAATCGTATTGTAAAGACCCTAAAACGTGCTTATTCAATAAAAACTCATCACCGAATTTTTTGACCAAAGACAATACCTTCCTTACCTATAAGTGACGGAAGGTAACAATATTTTTAAAAAAAATCAATACTTAGAAGGCATATAATTTTTTTTGCAACAGCCCTATTATTCATAGTGCAAAAATATATTTAAAACATGACGTATTTTAAATGACGGCTACAGTATGTTCATGAGCATGAAAAAAATAATAATAATCATATTATTAGTCTTACGAGTATATCAAATACTGTTTCAAGTCTAGTGTATTAATTTATGAAAGCAGACATTGTTTTACAAAAAAAAAATATTCCTACATAGATCTGTAATTTTTGTTACAGAGTTTGTATCGGAGGCATGTTCATGAGCAATGAACATCTTGCCCAATCTGTCCAAAAATCTCCAGAAGTTTCCAGAGCAATTTTGGATGACCTTACGACATTCGTACGAAATACACACCTCCAGATTCGTTTCGTGGCGACAACAGCAGTGGACCAAGCAGTAGACGCTGCTATAGCTGATTTAGAAGGTAAGAAAATTGATAATCTGCTACTACCTCAGTAGTACATATTTTGTCTTAATTTAATAGAACCGAATGGAAACTAGTTTCATTATTAGACAGACAAAATTACATGCAAAAGATATTTTTCTCTATTGTGAATGACAAAAATGGACAAAATTATATCAATTTGACCCTGGTTTTACCTTTTTCAGAAGGTATGAATTAAAGGGCGGACTGACCATAAGCCAAAAGAATAAGTTTATCCTGGTCAAAAAAAAAAATCTGTTGTAGCCAGCACAATACCTTCCGTCAATCCTGTGTATTATGTATAAATTCCATACATAAATTTTCTTGCAAAAGATTCTAAATTTCCAGTAAAATTATTTCATAAACAAACTATGCAAATTGCACTTGACGCTAACATCTTCTTCTTCTTTAGCTTTCCCCATTCGTTAGGGGTCGCTATTTTTTATTTTCTTCTTCCACTCATTTCTGTCAGTCCTTCCATCTTATCTTTGGTCTTCCTCTGTTTCTTTACCTTCTATTACTAAGCTATTCATTCTTCATATTCTTCATTTCTCCTCATGATATTTTCAAACCAATGTAATCTCTTGTATCTTTCTAGAAACTTGTAACACTAAAGTTATTTCCTTATCGTATCTTTCCGTGTCTTCCCCAACATCTACTTCAACATCCTCATTTCTGCCACATTATTTTACGTTTTATTGATACTGACATTTGTCATTTGAATTATATGAATATAGTAGCTGTTTCCAAGGTTATAGCATAGCTGGCTGAATTATAAAATTTAATTTCTTTAAAATTCTTTAACTCTTATCTATTGAATATGAAGTATTAAATGCAGTCAAATCGTATAGAGAATAATATATTCTTTAAGTTATAATAACGTTAAATGTCAATAAATCAAATTTAACTGTTAAATCTTCAAATGAGGCTACTTCCGGTTCAACAATTATAACCAAAATCTAATCAGTTGTTCTTCTGGATGTAAACTTGAGGAATACGAAAAAAATATAATTTTTGGAATCGTGTTATTGAAGTTATGCGATCCGATATATAGTTCCATTTAAAATAACAAAGTTGGTCTCTATAGTTTGTAAACCACTGGTTGAAAAAAAATCATTTTACCCTCATTAGTATAGCCTAGTAAAAAATCTGTTGTGGCCAGCACAATACCTTCCGTCAATCCTATGTATAATGTATAAATTCCATACATAATTTTTCTTGCAAAAGATGCTAAATTTCCAGTAAAATTATTTCCTAAACAAACTATTCAAATTGCACTTGACACTGACATCTTCTTCCTCTTTAGCTTTTCCCATGCGTTAGGGGTTGCTATTTTTGCGTGTCGTTTTCATTCGGTTCTTTTTCTCTCAAGTCTTCCGCAATACAATCCTTCCATCTTATCTTTGGTCTTGCTCTGCTTCTTCAACCTCCCATTACTAAACTACTCATTTTTGTTCAAATATAATTCTTCATTTCTCCTCATGTCATGTTCAAACCAATGTAATCGTCTTTCTTGTATCTTTCTAGGAAATTGTAACACTAGAGTTATTTTATTACCGTATCTTTCCGTGTGTTCACCAACATCTACTTCAACATCCTCATCTCTGCCACATTAATTTACTTTTTACTCATACTGACATCTGTCAATTTTAATTATATGAATATAGTAGTAGTTTCCATGTTTAGCATAGCTGGCTGAATCATAAAATTTAATTTCTTTAAAATTCTTTAACTCTGTATCTATTGAATATGAAGTATAAAAATCTGTTGTGGCCAGCACAATACCTCTCGCCACTGTCTTTTTTTGATTACATAAGTATAGGTCGCGAACAGTCATGTTTCATTGTTGGCCTTGACAAGCAGACGTGGGGGCCCGTTTCAGAATGATAATTATTAATTATGTACATAAATGTCAGAACTTTTCATTAAAAATTTCAAGATTTTCTAAATTCACGTAGTTAATTTGTCATCAGGAGTGTGGAATTTACTTGTCGAGGAAAATAAACCACATGGAATTGGAAAATCATTAAATTTAGAATGAGAAATTATGATATATGACATCTATGTACATAATTACTAGCTATAATTCTGACATGGGCTCCCATATCTGCTTGTCAAGGCCAACAAAGTCACATGACTGCTCGCGCCCTAATGTATTTAACATTTCTTGTATACTTACAGTCTACACCAAAAATTCTACTTATATGTATTCCATATATTTAGATTTTTTAAATTATTCCATATATTTAGATTTTTTAAATTTAAAGTCATTCTATGAAGAAATTTTGTCCAACCTTTCTTTCTCGAGATGATTCCAAATCATTGTCAGAAATAACAGTATATATGAAGGGTATGTGTAATATACCTATAAATATTTAACTATTAATGCATTTAGAAATAATATAATGTATGTACTTACCAGAAAAAGTGTTTAGTAATGTCTCCGGATTTCTGACACTGACATTTATCTGTCAGTTACAAACAATTTCAATTTTCATGGCATTCTTTCGGCTGTCAAATTTATTACAACATTATTTTATATATTATATTCCTTTTATCTCTAAATCTATAAAATATGTATAAAAATATTTAAATGTATCAGAAAGAGAATTTATTTTTCTTTAATATTATCAAGAAAAATTTTCAAAAAATAATATTTAGAAGATTTTTTTTCAAGAATCTTCTACTTCCGGTTGTCCAATTGTTACCAAAACCTTTTCAGATCTTCCCAGGAATGTCCGATTGGGAAATACGTTGTTAAACAAATTTTAAGTCTTATAGTTTTTGAGTAACCGTCCTTCCAACATCCCACACACACACACACACACACACACATCCACACACACACACACACACACACACAGACATCATCGTAAAAATGTTAAAATCGGATTGTAAGGACCTTAAAACGTGCTTATTCAATAAAATCTGGATATGCGATTTTTAGCATGAATGCAATACCTCTCTTAGCGAGAGGTAAAAAGTAATCAAACCGTATAGAGAATAATATATTCTTTAAGTTATAATAATATTAAATGTCAATAAATCAAATTTAACTGTTAATTCTTCAAATGAGGCTACCTCCGGTTCACCAATTTTAACCAAAATCTAATCACTTGTTCTTCTGGATGTAAACTTGAGGAATACGAAAAAAATATAATTTTTGGAATCGTGGTATTAAAGTTATGGGATCCGGAACTTTTGTCACACACACACAGACACACATACATACATACAGACATCATGGTAAAAATGGTAAAATCGTATTATAGGGATCCTAAAACATGCTTATTCAGTAAAAACTCATCATTAAATTTTTTGACCAAAGACAATACCTTCCTTACCTAGAGGTGACGGAAGGTAAAGAAGAATTTGTTTGCTAATTTAACCGACCTAGTAGTTCTCGAGATAGTAATATTGGGCAAAATAAAATAAACATCTGTATATAACTACATTAGATGCGTTCGGTATTTCAATCTGTCGAGCACTGTGAGTAATGTGATCATGTGACAGATTCATCTGCGATTTCCGATCTGTAGCTTGAATAACCGAATGGATATGGCGTTTAGCTGCCATTTTGACACTTATTAATTTGCGCCAGAATAAAAACGAAAAATAATAAAGAACTATTAACATGTGTACTGTGCGCGATTTATGAACGTTTTTTTTTTTTGCTGATAACATGAAAATGATTATGGACAACTTAAAGCTGAAAATTATGTAGAAAAATGTTTCCTAAAATGACTAATTTAAACATTTGAAACATTTTTGATAGATATACGAAAATGTCAAGATTCATTCATAGAATAGACACTTTTCATTGCCGGCGACAATAGTATATTGTGCAACAAGTGCAGAAAAGCACCTATTGCCCACGAGGTGTGAAAGTTTCAGCACGAGACGAAGTCGAGGGCTGGAATCACACAAGTGGGCAATAGGTGTTTCTGCACGAGTGGCACACTATACTTTTTCTACGACCACATTCTTTTGTAAGATAAATAATTTATTTTTAATAAAAAACATATAGTTGGCAAGTCGTGGGATAAAGTGTGAGAAATAATTTCTCACACTTTAACCCACGAAATGATTAACTTTCGGGCTTTGTAAAGCAAGGGAATGTGTGAGAAATAATTTCTCACACTTTATCCCACGGCTGTGGGAAATTAATAACTTTCGGGTTATGTAAAGTATGGAAAAAGTTCAATTTTCTGTAGTGGTCGTAGGAAAACATTTTAAATTTGCGCTTAAATACGCATGCGCCAGGCAACTACTTAACATACTTCATGGATAGAGAACGAGAGCGTACAGATCGGGCTCTATGCGCTCTGTGAGCTAATAACTGAACGCAGAGCTGAGCAAAAAGATCGCTCAGATGTAATTACCAAACGGCATCGAGCATTCAGACCGCTCTGAGCGTACAACCGAACGCAGCCTGTATTTTTTTAATAACTATTATTGAATCTACTGCACAAGATAAAATTAATATTATTATCTATTTTTGTATTTCACATTAAGCATTTTTTTTATCTTGGATAATGTTTTTATCAAATTGATAAAGAAAAGTATTTTTTAAACCCTTGATAAGATTAAATCCCAATTACATAGTGCCAAAAACAAAACACAAACATATATATTTTAGTGGTATAGTGGGGTTCGAACCCAGAACCCCAAGCGCACTCATGACTAAAAGGCGTTGCTCTACATCTAAAACCAAGTTCTTTCTATGGCATTGTTTTGGTTTACAGTTTAATCAATTACTTATACCGCTATATGCTTTGTGTTTTATAATACGCGGAATTCCGAATCGATTAAAAAATAGAAAAAAAAACGATAAAAATAAAAACCCAATAACTCCTGAAATCCATTAAAATATTTATGTTATTAAATCCGAAACGAAATTGCTGGCGGCATGATCGGGTCAGATATACCTATACCTACGCATATCCTGATTTTAATCAATAAGCACGTTTTAAGGTCCCTACAATCCGATTTTAATATTTTTACGATGTCTGTGTGTGTGTGTGTGTGTGTGTGTGTGTGTGTGTGTGTGTGAGTGTGTGTGTGCGTGTGTGTGTGTGTGTGTGTGCGTGTGTGTGTGTGTGTGTGTGTGTGTGTGTGTGTGTGTGTGTGTGTGTGTGTGTGTGTGTGTGTGTGTGTGTGTGTGTGTGTGTGTGTGTGTGTGTGTGTGTGTGTGTGTGTGTGTAATCGCCCGCACGGTACAAATATGTCATCATCGTTACCGAAATCTGTGTACAAAGCAGATTGACAGACCCAGCAATGGGTAATATGCCGTGATGATATATTTATTTTATTTATATATATATATATACTTATCTCTATTCATTGCTGGCAAGGAGAGTGCATCCCAGGGGTCAGAACAAATATGTCATTATTACCGACATCTGCGTACAAAGCAGATTGGCTCACCCATCAATATGTAATATGCCGTAATGATATATGTATGTTTTTATTATCTTACCTATATTTTTACATATTTACTTATGCTGGGAACTGTATTAAGTTCTTTTCCATATAATTATTGTTCCATTTACTATTTTCATTTTAAAACGTTAATATTATTATTTGAAATGTTGACAGTGACATATATCTAGTTACAAACATTTGAGATCCGAATTGTGTAACCATGTGTATGAGTTGTGTTTAAAGCGTAGGGCCCGGGATTAAAATTATAGATAGTTTTATAAATTTATCCATAAAATATATAGAAAAAATATTAATGCAAATTTAATAATCTTTAATTTTTATATAACATAAATCTTGAAAAAATAACATTTAAAGGTATTTTTCAAAGAAAAACTATTTTGAGCTTCCAGTAAAGTGCCATTTTCGGTTATCTGATTTACTCCAAAATCCAATGGCATCTTTCCATATAAAAGTAAAATAGAAATACAAGATTTCAAAATTTTCTGAACGATAGTATTTGAGTTAGAGCGTAAAGATCCACACACACATACACACGTAAACCGTATTCTTTCGCTGGGTTGTATCAGATCAGGTCACGTGGACGCAGATGAATTTATTCGAAAGAACACAAGTATCTATCAAAATCAGTCGGAAAAATGAATTTCAATTTTCTATATTTACCATTGTTTATTCTTGTTTAAATTTCTTTTAGAAATGTAACCTCTTGTCCTGATTGACTTATAAAATGACAGATTCTTCCGCCGCTTCCGCCATTTTTGAATCTTAAGTGATATTTATTTATTTCACTTTAAACCTTACAGACAGCAGTCCAAAAACAGGTAAAGATAATAACAATGCCTTAAAAATAAGCAAAAACATGCACATGTGTAAAATGTATATATATATATATATATATATATGAATATGATTTAAAGTTCATGATAACATACATTCCGCAAATTGGTGATGGAACAATTAAATATATCACAAACGTGGCTAATTTTATTGTAATTAGAACACATAATGTGAACTGGAGACTTTTGTAATAGACTAGTATTAGCTTTAGGTTTATAAAATGTACTAACTTTACGAGACGCAATACGAGGTACCGAAAAATTAAGTTTAGCAAATTAATAACTACAGTCAACTTCGTTATATATAAGTTTATATAAAAAAGATAGGCTTTGTGCAGAACGTATGGTTTCCAGAGAATACAATTCAAAAGTATGAAGTAATTCTTGATGATTATATTCTCTAGCAGGATAAATGTTATAGGTTTTGAACCACATGTACTTTAAAAGTTTTTGCTGTACCTTTTCAATTGCTAATTTCGAACTATCAGAACGCGGATACCAAACTAAAGAACAGTATTCTAAACTACATCTTACAAGCGTGAAAATGATATGACCTTTCTAATCCAAGTTTTTGTTGGAGTAGGTGGCACTGATCTGGATTACTTGGACTTGGGGTGGGGATACTGATCGGAATTCGAAAGAACATGCAATTTGCTGATCCATGTAACATAGATCTGATCCAACGCAGCGAAAGAATACGGCTATACACACAGACATCATCGTGAAAATGTTAAAATTGGATTGTAGGAACTTTAAAACCTGGTCATTTACCAAAATCTCGATATGCGATTTTTAGCACGATCCCTTTACCTCCCTTACCAAGGGTAGCGGGAGGTAAAAATTGAAAATTCACGGAATTACAATTTAATAGTATTAGCCATGGAATTATCGAAACAAGAGACGAACAAAAAAGCGTAAAGTTTTATTACGTCAGTGTCAGAATAATGATTGTCAAAATAAATACTAATAATTTGACGTATAAAACATTACGCTTTTGTTCATCTCTTGTTTCTAATTCCATGGCTAATATTATTAAAAAATCTTCTAAATATTATTTTCTGGAAAAAAATGTTCTTGCTCGTATTAAAGAAAAGTAAATTCTCCATCTGATACATATAAATATTTTATTATATCTTTTATAGATTCAGAAAAAAAGAAGTATAAGGTATATACGAGTATTAATCTGTTGTAATAAATCTCACAGCCCAAATAATGTCATGGAAACCGATTGAAAAATTAAAATGTTTGTAATTAACAGACATTACTGAAGATTTTTTCTGGGAAGTACATACATTATATTATTTCTTATTGTATTAGTAGTTAAATATTTAAAATTATACCTATTGTGACGTGCGCCCCGAGAGAAAAGTATGCATGCGCCGCTACTGATAGCATGTTCGCGAAAAATGACGTAATCCCTTCGAAAGAACGTACCAGAGCGATAATACAATCCCCGACGCGCCGAGACAGGTTAATTGCGCCGTGACCTCATTCCTTTGTATACGGGTCATTGTCGCTTTAGAAGAGTTCTAGAATGATAGGGACTGTATAAATACCGTCGGGAGAACAGCGGAAAATAGTCTCATATATACCAGTAACCAGATATGAACCCGGTGATATAAATAAACAGTTTAACAGTTTTTAACATAAATAAATGTAGTTATATAAATAAGTGTTGTGATATAAATGTTAGTTAAATAAATAATCGTAGTGTTTAAGCATTTAATAATATTCTTAGTGTTTATAATTATTTAATCATAGTGTTAGTTGTTTTTATTATCTTTTAATATTTAATCCTTATTTAATTATCGTTTAATAAACGTATTCTTTTCGTTAATAATATTTGTCTATGTTTTACACTTCACCCATATAAATAAAAACGTTACACTATATTACATATACCCTTCAACAATACTGTCTATCCCGACAATGAATTGAAAACCATCTCGGAAAATTAAAAGACTAGGACAAAATTTCTTCATAGAATGAATTTAAAATTAAAAATTTTAAATATAAAGAATAGATGTAAGTAGAATTTTTGTGTAGGTTGTAGGTATACAAGAAATGTTAAATACAATAGAGCTCGAGCAGTCTGAACTAGTAATTATGTACATGAATATCAAATATCAAAATTTTTCATTCTAAATTTAGTGATTTTCCAATTCCATGTGGTTTATTTTCCTCGGCAATTAAATTCCAATCTCCTGGTGACAAAGTAACTACGTAAATTTAGAAAATCTTGAAATTTTTGATGAAAAATTCTGACATTTGACATCTATGTACATAATTACTAAACAATGTCACATGACTGCTTGCGCCCTACTTATGGAACCAAAAACGGAAGTGGCGAGAGGTATTGTGCTGGCCTCACCACATTCCTACTCTACTTTTAAATATGCTAGACTCTTTAATATGTAAAAAATTGCTGATGCCAGCACATTCCTCCTGTTGTTTTTGTTTAAATTTTATACAGATGTCCCAATTAAGTGGCCTACCATTGGGATCTCGAAAACTATAAGAGCTGCGACTTCGGTTAAATAGGACATGTAGTGCGCCTTTGAGGGGCCGTCATAGATGTGCTTTTGTTTTGTTAACAATTCTCCTAGGTTATACTAGATAATGGCAGAAAATGAATTTGATTGTTTTTTTTTTCGAAATTACTTCTAAACCATCACTAACTTTTTAACCTTTATACCAATCGAAAGAGTAAAAAATAAGTATTTTTTTAAAGTAAAAATCAAATATGGGTTCCATTTAAAAAAATGTAAGTTTGTGTTATATCTCTAAAATTTACCGATAGAAAAATTATTTTTATACGACCATAGTGATAAGTATAATATATCAACGTAGTATCCCAACACTGAAAGTTGAACTTATGACATTAGTGTTACGACATATTTCATATCGTAATAGTTGACACGGTTGCTAGGTAATATGTCATTATTTTTTAGCTATACAAGGTCGTTCAAAATTAATTATTTATTATGGATACATAATTTTATTAAATAAACATTTGTAATAGATAAATATGTATACATTATACATTTGTCAGCTGTCCATACGTTGGAACCTAAATTTCAGTTTTATAAATAAAGTCAAATTTATTTATGCTCGTCTAA
This sequence comes from Harpalus rufipes, assembly GCA_951394225.1. Taxonomy (NCBI): domain Eukaryota; kingdom Metazoa; phylum Arthropoda; class Insecta; order Coleoptera; family Carabidae; genus Harpalus; species Harpalus rufipes. Next base: position 16,335,871 of record OX596282.1, on the reverse strand, counting down.
AAAATAATGTTCGTAACTTGTATGAAATTCAAATATCTTAGCTCGTGTGTATTGACTTGCACTCTATTTCGTACTCTATTGAATAGACGGTAAAAATATCTAACTTTTTAATTTAAAACATTTTGCCTTAATAATAGTTTAGAATTTCAAAATGAATAAATCAACCAAATTCAGTTTTCCGCCATTATCTAATAATCTATGAGAATTTTTGGCAAACAAAAGCACACATAAGATGGTCGTCCAAGGCGCACTACATATCCCATTTAACCGAAGTCGTAGCTCTCATAGTTTACGAGATCGCAATGGTAAACCAATTAATTTGGGACACCTGTAAGTGTACCTACATACTTATATGTTAATTTAATCTATTGCATTATTTGTATTACCAATATTTTTTCTCAAAATACTGTCAATCTTAATTGAAATTATTTATTTCTGATAATGATATTTTGTTTTCCTGATTCCATTTCATACCGTCAACTTTATTTTGGTATTTTACATATCAAAATGACATTTTTAATATGACAATTTAATAATGTTTATTCACAATCATTATAGTAATATGTCGATTCCTAACCTTTTAGAGGTTGGGATATATATCGTTACGGAAAATATGTAATACGAGTGAGCTCAAAAAAATACCTAACTCGGAGTAGGCTATGAATAGGAAAACGTTCGTCTGATCATTATTCGATTCAAAAGATGTCAAAATTAATATTCAAATGTAATTTTAAGAAGAAAAATAATAAAGTAGGATACAGTATATTACCATTCGCCGTTATCTAATTTGTTTCCATTTACGAAATAAAATTCAAGAAGAAAAGCTTTGATTTCTTTAGAGGACATTTTTGACAATATCTCGTGTCAAATTTAATTAAATATTTTTCTTTGTTTATAGCTTGCTCCGCGTTAGGTTTTTTTTTAACACACTGTAGTAGAAGATTGGGTACTTCCCTTATAAACCGTACCGTGATAATAAGTTTTAGTGCCGTCTATGAAAAGGTCAGAGAACTAAATTTAACAGCCGGGAAGCTGGCGGGAAATAAGAATTAATTTTAAATTATTCTGAAAATTAAATTTCATTTCTTGATAATATAATGAAAAAATCTAATCTAATTGGTAATTTATTAAAGACATTATCAAGAAATGAGAAATATATGGTGCCCTGTACAAAAATAATAAAAGTATTTAATATGTTAATGTCTTTATTTAAACTTATATACATTAATTATTTAAATCAAATAATAAATAACTACAAATCTCAAACTACACGGCGAAAACTAATAAAATTTAAGCACATACTACTAACAAAACAAAAATTTGAATTATTAGTATTACAAAAGGTAATTTTATTTCGAAAAAGGGATGTTACTTTACATGTCTGCCAGAAATACTCTAAGGTTTGATCTCGTCATCGATGTTCGTCCAGTTTTAACAAATTTAAAGGATTGTGGATACTCCTTTTTTATTAAAACTGACAACTTTAAACGATTTCAACATTCTTTGTTGCACCTTATGAAGATTCATGTCTTTTTGTCAAAGAAAATATATTGAACGATAAAGCACTATATTGCAATAAAGATACATATTCACATATAACAGTTTTAAATGTCAAAGAATTTCGAACGATGCAGTAGAGAAGTGTAGGAAATTTAGAGCAATTCTCAAACATATGTTACCTTTTTATAGTATTCTAACATTAAACTTTGAGAATTGCTGCAAAATCTGTACCACTAAGGACATCTATAAAAAGATCAGGAAGTATTTCCAAACGCTACTAGACTGAAAACTTGTTATCACGTTTCTGAATGTAGATTCGAGCCCACTCCCCTCCCTTCCCCACGGGTGAGAAATGAACCTTTTCGTACTCACTACCTAGAAACTAATGTTTCCCGCAGCCAGCTTACAATCCGAAAGGCCATATTCCCGTTATTGTTTTACTTTCGCGCACTAGTGTTTCAATGGAAAGTATTTTGATCGAGTAGCTTAAAAGTGTTATTTATATTTTTAATTTTTTTACACATTACAACAAATTTAATATAAGAACAAGGTAATTGAGGAAAATTAGTTGAATGAATAAAAATTATCTAAATTAAATTAGAAATTTCATTGCTAATTTTGACATTTTAATACTACTAGCGCTATCTATTAGCAATTAAAAGAATGAAACGAGAAAAAATATAGTTTATAAATTTTTCAAAAATTGACCATTTTCAAGCATTAAAAACCAATAAGAATAATTAATTTATTAATAAATAATCAATTTGCCTACCATCAGTGCAATCTGTTTGAGAACAATCTGTCATCTGTCCAATATCAAAATAGTACATAACCTTAAATTTAAATTATCAGATATTACACTTACACTGACAATTAAACTACCAGTAAAATAGAGGCATGTGCCGGACATTGTACTTTATTTAATTATTTGAAAAGTTGGTAAGTACAACATACAATATGTGTTAGAACTTCTGCTTAATTTAGTTTATATGTTATTTACATACTGAATTACAGGCGAATTAACACATTTGCCATTATGATAAGTTAAAAAAGCGTTTATTCGTTGTCTCCAGCCTTAAATTTCGGGAGGCATACAAGAAATATCAGACATTTTGACAACTTTTAAATCTGAAAAAATATGCAAACAATTATGTTTCCGAAATCAACAATTTACTTAACAACCGTTGCTATGAAATTGCTGCTGTGCTATTGTATATTTGCGAATTTTGTACAATTATCTTGACATTTATACTCTATTAATAATGATTTTGTTCGTTACAAAAAGTATTGTACAAACTTCTTGCGGGAAGACGTCATCCACGCATTCGCGCAAATGAAGCCCTCGCTCGCAAGCTCGCTCGTGCCTCAAATAAGCGCTCATGCGGGATGAATGTCTTCCCGCACTTAGTATGTAAATAACTATTTACAACAAAAGAGAGAGATTGATAAAAAGGACATATATGTAGTGCGCAGTAGTTTTTTTGCGCATTGAGGAGGCCAAATATATTTCAAACGAAATTTGAAAGGGCGGAAAAAGAACGTAACTATATTATATAAATTCGCACAAAGAGTTTGTGGTGATTAATATTTGAAGACAAGAGGACGGGTAGATGGGAATCAGAAACGCGGTTATATGTTCTAAATACGCGAAATAAACACCACATAAAGGACAGATAATTGCGTAGTTGCCAGTTAATTATTAAGAAAGTTACATACAAAAATAAAACAATTGTTTTTATTTTTAAATAAATTGTTTTGTCTTTATTAATAATTTCTTTATAATCAAAGTCAAAATAATTTAAGTTTTTGTGTTGTGTGTACTGGTAGAGTATCATTGTGGCGTCAGAAAGTTCCAGAAGGACACTGGGCTGTATAAATACCGTCCGAACGACAGCGGAGATATGGTCTGATATATAGAAACAACGAGCAATGAATTCGGTGATATAAATAAACAGTCTACGAGTTGTGAACATAAATAAATGTAGTTATATAAATAAATGTAGTGATATAAATATTGGTTAAATAAATAATCTTAGTGTTTAAGAACTAAATAATATTCTTAGTCTTAAATTAGTGTTTATAATCATTTAATCATAGTGTTAGTTACTTTTATTATCTTTTTAATATTTATCGTAATTATTTATCGTTTAATAAACATATTATTTTAATTAATAATATTTCTGATTTTTACACCACCCATATAAATAAAACGTTACAGTATTTAATATTTATTCACTATGTTCTCATTTCATGTAATTTACTTTAATATTATTCTGTAATTGGGACAACAGTCCTGTTGAATAATAAAGCTTATTATTATTATTATTATTATTATTATTATTATTATTATTATTATAAACCCTCGGTTGTAATAAAACATATCCTCGGATGTAATATGCTATTTCTTCTAAATTTTGAATCTAAACGCAAGTAGAAAAAATCTGATGTGGACACCACACGACTTCCTTGTACGATTATTAAACTATACATATTTTTTTTAATAAATAAATTACAAAATATTAATTTTAACTTCAAAACAGTAAGATATATAGCGACCATAATCTAACCCGGTTCTTTTTAAAGAGAGTTTTGATTACAACAAAGAAATATTTGATTACAACAATGAATATGACTAATTTCACAATAAAAATATAATATTTGTTATTGTACGAATCATAAAATTGTATTTAACGTAATTTGACATGAACATTTTTTTATGTTTTTGTCCTAATCTATAGCAAGCTTTATTACAAAAACAAAAAATCTGATGTGGACACCACACGACTTCCTTGTACGATTATTAAACTATACATATTTTTTTAATAAATAAATTACAAAATATTAATTTTAACTTCAAAACAGTAAGATATATAGCGACCATAAAGGTAGTTTTTAAAGAGAGTTTTAATTACAACAAAGAAATATTTGATTACAACAATGAATATGACTAATTTCACAATAAAAATATAATATTTGTTATTGTACGAATCATAAAATTGCACGTATTTAACGTAATTTGACATGAACATTTTATTTTTTTGTTCTAATCCATAGCAAACTTTATTACAAAAAAATAATTTTTAAATTTACATATCTCGCTTATACAAAGGGCTAATTTAATAATACTTGATGTGCTAGACGCAGAAATTAATTCTCTAAAACTTTTATTTAAAGCATTTATTTCTAAAATCAAAATAAAATAATTTTATTCAAGAAAAACTGTTAACAACTTCAAGTAATGTACCACTTCCGGTTAGTCTATTTTAACCAAAATCTATTATGTTATTTCGATTGACATAAAAGTCTTTTATACCAAATTTGAAAAGTTTTGGATTATATTTCAAAACAGTTTTTCATTAAAATCTATTATAGGCTTCAAGTAAAGTGCCACTTCTGGAAATTGTGTAATAACCAGAAAGGGAGGTGCACAACTAGATGTTATAGGAGTCCTAAATACAAAATTTCAACTTTCTACGGCTTACCGTTTTTGAGTTATGCGAGATACGTACGTACGGACGTACGTACGTACGTACAGACGTCACGACGAAATTAGTCAAAATGGATTCAGGGATCATCAAAATGGATATTTCCGCTGAAATCTGAAAACCGAAATTTTTCGCGATTACAATACTTCCTTTACTTACGTACAAGGAAGTAAAAAGTATATAATTTTTAAATTTACATATCTCGCTTATACAAAGGGCTAATTTAATAATATTTAATGTGCTAATTGTAGTATCAATTAGAAATATCTTATAGTGCATGCACACAATATTTATGTAATATGGGTTAGAAATAAAGGGCTATTATTATTATTAATGTGCTAGACGCAGAAATTCATTCTCTAAAACTTTTATTTGACGCATTTATTTCTAAAATCAAAATAAAATCATTTTATTCAAGAAAAACTGTTAACAACTTCAAGTAATGTATCACTTCCGGTTAGCCTATTTTAACCAAAATCTATTATGTTATTTCGATTGACATAAAAGTCTTGTATACCAAATTTGAAAAGTTTTGGATTAGTTTTTCATTAAAATCTATTATCATGTAAAGTGCCACTTCTGGAAATTGTGTAATAACCAGAAAGGGAGGTGCACAACTAGATGTTATAGGAGTCCTAAATACAAAATTTCAACTTTCTACGGCTTACCGTTTTTGAGTTATGCGAGATACGTACGAACGTACGTACGTACAGACGTCACGACGAAATTAGTCAAAATGGATTCAGGGATGATCAAAATGGATATTTCCGCTGAAATCTGAAAACCGAATTTTTTCGCGATTACAATACTTCCTTTACTTACGTACAAGGAAGTAAAAACCATTTTTTTAGGTCACAAATTATAGTAGTTAATTCATTTGTATGGGTTATACGTAATACACTATTTATATAGTTTGGAAATAGTAATTTGGGAGTTGTATTAAGCTGCGTACATACTTGAGCACGAATACGAATGAGGCAGATCGAGGCTGAACAGAATGCCTCGTGTGGGATAAACGTTTTCCCACATAGCAGCGCATGAGGCATGCCGCGGCAGTGCTCCAGTGTTGTGCGGTGAATAGGCGAAATGTCGAATGAACACTTATGGTGGTATTCTGAGCGTTTTCATAACTTCTATAAGAGTTATCTTAAGGACTTATAGATCTTAAACGTCAGAGTGGTATTCTGAGCGCATCTATAGCTTATAGGATTATCTTAAATGTCTTAAGATATCTTAAAAACTTACGGTCACTGTACAGTTCGCTATAACTTGTCAGAGAAACAAATAGAAGTACAATTTGGTTTGAAAATGAATAACAATTTGCAAATTTTGTATTTTGCACATTTATTATCAGAAGAGGAGTATGAACTTTAAATATTAATTAAATTATTTAATTAAAATATTTATACATTTGTCAATATTTGAGGTTAATTATTGTTACATTTTTAGTAATAACATACGATATCATAAGAAAAAATATAAGGGATGAAATTAATACATTTTAATTGCCAAACATTTTAAACAAATGTTTTATCTTACAAGGGAATGTGTGAGAAATATAATTCAGACTTTGCAGCTCCATTATGTCGACCGCACATCTCCAATATCATTTCATAGCAAGATACTTTTGCTACATTACATTTTTGTGCATCTGGTTCATACCAAAGCAGTGTTAGAAATAGCACTTGGGTGACTATGAGCCAGCCAACAATTAGCAAGTTTTCTTGTCCTGTAACATAATTTTACATTCTTATTTATAATATAATTACAATTACCTATCAAACATTTTGAATTCTTAACTCATTTTAAACTGACTGCTATGTGACCATGCGTGACTGTTTGTAAACAAGTTTGACGTAAATCTTCTGTCAATTTCTTACTGTAACATTCAATCAGTAAAGTTAACCTCAGAAAAATAAATGCTGTGCATATGCAATTAAGAATTTGGAAAACTTGTATTTTTTGTTTATTTTATAGTAATAATTCAATTTCAAATGTAAATAACGTTAACTAAAATAGTTATAAATAAACTATTACTCCTATTTTATAAATATTAAACCATGATACATGTTTTATTTTCCAATGAGTGGCAAACTTGGTTTTAAGGTATCTTAAGGGAGTGTTATAGAAACTCAAGGTTATAGACTTTCGCTCAGAATACGGATTTATGAAAATCTATAAGCGTTCAAGTTATAGATTTGTCTTAAGCTATAGATCTTAAAAGTTACAGATTTTTAAGATAATGCCCAGAATCCCACTATTACTACCCGTGGCTTGTTTCAGTGTTATACTACTTTTAACGTTAATAGTAATCAAAAAAACGTAAAAAACAGAGGCGAAGATGGTCTTCACAACTTTATTTGAGACGAAGCCGCATTAATAATGTTAATAGTACTTTTTTTATTAAATGACTTACGTGCTGACGAAGATTTTGGCAAATTTAAAAATTTCACCAGAATGTCAAAAGAAGATTTTAATTTTCTTTTAAATGGTATTAAAAGTAAAATAAAGAAAAACGATACAAGATTCAGAACCTTTTAAACTATCCATTTTTTTCTTTATTTCTTCTACACTTTTTTCTAGAGATGCTGCTATTTCTGCCCACGCATCTTCTTTTCTTAATTTATTGTAAAAATTGGAATCCCGAGGGTTCCATAATATTTCCTTCTTTCTATATTTATTTATAAGATCGAAACATAACTCTTGAGTCCACTCCATTTTTACAATGTATTCAAAATCATGTGTTCAGATGTTTTGAATACGTCCACACTGAGCACGAATCCCTTTGATAGACCGACAGCAGTTGGCTCGTTCCGAACTGTTCGGCGAACAGTTCGTCGTGCCTCGGGACAACGTCCACACTGCATGCCTCGTGCAGCCGCGGCCTGCCTCATTCGTATTCGTGCTCAAGTGTGTACGCAGCTTTAGATATGCGACTAGAGAAAAAGTATTCGAATAAAATAGTGGTTGTTCAATTTTTAATTTTTTACTTCCTTGTACGTAAGTAAAGGAAGTATTGTAATCGCGAAAAATTTCGGTTTTCAGATTTCAGCGGAAATATCCATTTTGATCATCCCTGAATCCATTTTGACTAATTTCGTCGTGACGTCTGTACGTACGTACGTCCGTATGTACGTACGTACGTACGTTCGTACGTATCTCGCATAACTCAAAAACGGTAAGCCGTAGAAAGTTGAAATTTTGTATTTAGGACTCCTATAACATCTAGTTGTGCACCTCCCTTTCTGGTTATTACACAATTTTCAGAAGTGGCACTTTACATGAAGCCTATAATAGATTTTAATGAAAAACTAATCCAAAACTTTTCAAATTTGGTATACAAGACTTTTATGTCAATCGAAATAACATAACAGATTTTGGTTAAAATAGGCTAACCGGAAGTGGTACATTACTTGAAGTTGTTAACAGTTTTTCTTGAATAAAATGATTTTATTTTGATTTTAGAAATAAATGCTTCAAATAAAAGTTTTAGAGAATTAATTTCTGCGTCTAGCACATCAAGTATTATTAAATTAGCCGTATGTATAAGCGAGATATGTAAATTTAAAAATTATTACTTTTTTGTTTTTGTAATAAAGCTTGCTATGGATTAGGACAAAAAAATAAAAAAAAAATGTTCATGTCAAATTACGTTAAATACGTGCAATTTTATGATTCGTACAATAACAAATATTATATTTTTATTGTGAAATTAGTCATATTCATTGTTGTAATCAAATATTTCTTTGTTGTAATCAAAATTCTCTTTAAAAAGAACCGGGTTAGATTAATGTTAATTTAAAAATGATAGTAGTAAATGAATTATTTTTTGTTTTATATCAAAATATTTCTCGGGCTTGGCTTAAGCCTGTCAATATTTTGTAATTTAATTATTAAAAAAATATGTATAGTTTAATAATCGTACAAGGAAGTCGTGTGGTGTACACATCAGATTTTTTATTTTACTATTATTGTAATAGTTTATTTGATACGATGCAAAATCGTATTTTTCTTATATAACTTGTTGCCGAAATCATTTCGACGTCTAGTGCGAAAAGCACCATAATTTTTCAGCTTGTAATAGAAATATATATTATTATTATACGGAGTACCAAAAAGTAAAAAATTATTTGATGTTATAGAGTTGGTTAGGGTTGTGTGCGGTAATTGAACAGTTGTGATCTATTCCGATTAATGTCAACTTGAAAATTGTATCTAATTTTCAAATAGTACAAAATTGATCCCTGTGGTGCTCTCTTTACAACAGCTTTAATGGCCCGTGAGGTGAAACCTGGTAAACATCCTCAACAGGGCAACTATATCGTCTTTACCAAAATATACGAATAAATGTAGATCGGCACACTCAGAAATGGGGAATAATAATGTATCTTATTTTTCACTGATTTACGCCAGCAGTTAAATTTTGTGTCCTTAATTCCTAAACCTCGTAAACGGTTACGTACTTTTGTACACATATATTTCATATATTATTCCTTGTGCAAAGTTGCATAAACCAGCCTTAACCAAGGAGTTATGTTTATCTTAAAATTAAAGGTTGCAAGATTTTCAAGGCACTGAAAATTATGAGTTTTATCTTTTATCTCATCGGAATTAATTAGTTCGTTTTTCTTGCACATATTTTTTGTCATTTTACGTACAAATTTACTATTGTATAACGTACACCTGCACAAATTATCTTAAATGTACAATAATTATAATAATGGCAACACTGCATTTGTATGAAATCGTCGTATAATGGATTGCTTTTGTACCGATTTCTGAAATTTTAATAACGATTTTTGTGCACTTTAGTGACGAATTCAAATAAAATGCATTATTTTATAAATTTATATTTTAAAATATTTGGGAAGAGTACCTAGGTACCTGAAGAAAATTCAATAATCTTTAATTTTTATAGTATAGAATAATGATATTCCTACAGAAACTATTTAAAGCTTCAAGTAAAAATTATAGTGTGCCGGATATCCGTAACCACGGTTGATCCGCTGAAAATAAAAATCCGTATCCGTTTTTATTAAGACGAATTTTAAACGGGCATTTCATAGGTAAATCGAATTATTTTTCATTTAAACAAGTTCAAAAATACTCAAGAATAAGAACTACTAAATTTTTTGTTGTTCCGTATCTGAATTTTATATAATTCGATACATCACTAGAGTAAAAATCGTATGTGAGCAACACAATACCTCCCGCCATTTAATTTTCATTAATTTAAATACATATACATATGGGGTCTCATGGCCGCGTGCCTGAGTGAGGCGAAGCTTGGTAAATGCCCGCACGATACAAATATCTCATCATCACTACCGGAATCTGTGTACAAAGCAGATTAGCACACCCAGCAATGGATAATATGCCGTGCTAATATATATATATATATATATATATATATATATATATATATATATATATATATTTATTATTTAAATACATCCCTGTATATTTACTAATGCTGGAAACTATGTATGTTAAGTTCCTTTCCATATAACTATTGTTCTATTTACAATTTTCTTTTTAAAGTGGTACTATTATTAATTTGAAATAATTATTTTCTTGACAGTGACATTTATCTGTCAGTTATATACATTTGAAATATGAACTGTGTAACTAAGAAATTGTGTTTATCTTGGAAACATACACTGCGGTATTTATAAAATAGATTATTTTATTAATTTATCTATAAAATATATAGAAAAATTATTAATGCATGCCTGTAGAAAATTCAATAATCTTTAATTTCAATAATAGCATAATCGCGGAAAAATGACATTTCAAGGTATTTTTGGAAGAAAAACTATTTTGAGTTTCTAGTAAAGTGCGATTTTTAGTTATCCTATTTACACCAAAATCTAATGCCTTCTTTCCATATTAGAGTAAGGTCGAAATACAAGGTCTAAAAATTCTGCGATTGATAGTATTTGAGCTAGAATGACCAGAAGATCCACACTCACACACACATATATACACCCACAGACATCATTGTGAAAATGTTAAAATCGAATTCTATGGACCATGAAACGTGGCCATTTATCAAAATCTCGATATGCGATTTTTAGCATGATCCCTATACCACCCTTACCAAGGGTAGCGGGAGGTAAAAATACGTTTCCAATTTTCCGATTAAAACCAAAATAATTTGTTTCAAAACTATTATAATTACATTTACTAAAAATATTGTTCCATGTAAATAATTTGGAGGAAAATATAAACTGTAACTGTCTTGTTATAAATTTCCTGAAATACATTTGTTACTGAACCAAGTGGAATTTGTTTCCAAAACGTCGCACACGAGATCATTTCTTTAAATATTTATAGATCTCTTTTCTTGTTTTTTATTCAAATCACAGGGGTATGGGCCTGTTGCGTCCCATATGCCGCACTGCATTTCAAATCTAAGTTAAATCTTTTCGCGATAAATTTAAATGTAGCCAAACAGTTCGAGTTGCTGCCCTAAAGCCGCCACAGGTAATATAACAATCCCCGTTTGTTTAGTAAATAAACATGAGAATTCTGGATTATATATTGAACACATCAAAAGCATTTGATACCCAAAAGGAGATAAAAATTGACGGGTAATGCATATTACTCTTTTGGATCAGAATATTTATTACATGATTTTTCTTAAATATAAAATATGGGGTAGATTTATATTTGTTTCAACAGTAATTTTACACGCAAATCGAATGCCCTAAGGCTCGGCCCCAGACAAATCATTTTAGGAAACAATAATCTTATTTCGTTGCTGACCTGTTAAGACTGCATGTTTTGGGTTCCTCTTCCATAACTTTAGTTTAAGACCTTGGATACAGATACGTTATCATTTGTTTTTGGCTTATCTCAAATGAAACAGATTCTTTCACATGAATATTTTTTTTTATAATTTTAGTTATTAAATTATAGATAATAAAAATTGATTTAATAATTAAATATTTTTTTTATCTAAAAAGAACCTGTAGTTAAAGTCAATCATTAATTTATGATTATGTATGGTACACTGACTGGTACGCACACAATTTTTGCCTCTTGCTGAGAGAGGTATTGGATTCATGCTAAAATTCAAATATTTAGATTTTAGTGAATAAACACGTTTTAAGGTTCCTAGAATCCGATTATAACATTTTTACGATGATGTTCGTGTGTGCGTGTGTTTATGGATGCTTTTTGTAGGAAGTACATTTAATATTTCTTATTGTATTATTCATTAAATATTTAAAATTATAAATATATTAATAATACGTACATCCTTAACAAATACCGCTAATACCGTCAATAAATTTAAAGAATTTTGAACATATATTAGTAGGATAAAATTTGTCAGAACGAAAGAAGAGATACAATTTGAATTATATGTGTGTACAAGAAATGTTAAATTCGTTACTTATATAACATAAAATGAAAGTGGCGAGAGGTATTGTGCTGGCCACAAAAGATTTTTTTTATTTCGCAGTACCTACTTACTTATTAATTTTGATGATTAAGACTGATGATCAACAATTCCACTTTTTTCCCTCTCCGCATTCTGTTCCTTGCCCTGCGGTGTTGCCGCTTCTTCATAACTTGGCATTTTTGACATGACCACTGAATTCGCAACTGTGTTGAGATCTCCAATCCATACTGATTTAACAGAATTTGTTTTATTTTACAATTTAGTTACCACGTTAGTAACTTTGTTGACAGAAAATTGTGTTTTTACCTCCCGCATAGGAATCTTGCTAAAAATCGCATATCGAGATTTTGGTAAATGACCATGTTTTAAGGTCCCTATAATCCGATTTTAACATTTCCACGATGATGTCTGTGGGTGTGTATGTGTGTGTGTGTGTGTGTGTGTGTGTGTGTATGTGTGTGTGTGTGTATGTCTGTGTGTGTATGTGTGTGTGTATGGATCTTCTGGGCGCTCTAACTCAAATACTCAGAAACTTTTGAAACCATGTATTTCTACCTTATTCTAATATTGGAAGAAGCCGTTAGATTTTGGTGTCAATAGAATAACCAAAAATGACAGTTTACTTGAAGCTCAAAATAGTTTTTATTCAAAAAATACCTTTCCCGTCGACCGTTTATTAATAGGCTATCTTAATGTACAGAAAATCATTCATTAATGAACCCTATTAATGCATGATTTTTTATTAATAAACGATTTATTGGGTGCGTTCACCACATGGAACACAGCATGTATTGCTAACGCTAAGTTGTAGCAAAAAGGTAGACAGAATTAAAAGTCATGCTTTTGACACTTACTAGCTAGGTATATTCACGTAGCATACCTTTAAAATGAATTTGAAAGAATAAAATTCCTCAAATAACATAAAAAAACCGCTTGTGTTATCTAGCATTAAGTAAACTGAACGCACCCACTGAAAACAATTGATGACAAAACTTATTGATTTTCTGACGTAAAATTTGACGTTCGGTCAACCATTGCTAACCTAAAAAAAATTGTCATGGAATAAAATTAGATTTTCCATTTAAGTAAGATACGGTCAACGAAAAAATATTGTAACTAACACGTGTGTTAATTGGCGTTTAATGATTATACAATTAAACAAACAGTTAAAATGTCTCGATCATTAATCGCCCTCATTAACACACTTGATAGTTAAATAACTATTAAATGTTATTTTTCCGCAATTTGTTATTATCAAAATTATAGATTATTCCATTTTCTACAGGTTTGCATTCATACTTTTGTATATATTTTATGGATAAATTTATAAAGTAATATAAAAATTATATCTCGGAGCTTATGCATTAAACACAACTCCATGGTTACACAGTTCAGCTCAAATGTATTGTGACGTGCGCCCCTGAGAGAAAATTATGCATGCGCCGCTACTGATAGCATGTTCGCGAACAATGACGTAATCCCTTCGAAATAACGTACCAGAGCGATAATACAATCCCCGACGCGCTGAGACAAGTTAATTGCGCCGTGACCTCATTCCTTTGTATACGGGTCATTGTCGCTTCAGAAGAGTTCTAGAATGATAGGGGCTGTATAAATACCGTCGGGAGAACAGCGGGAGACAGTCTCATATATACAAGCAACCAGATATGAACTCGGTAATATAAATAAACAGTTGTTAACATAAATAAATGTAGTTCTATAAATAAGTGTAGTGTTTAAGCATTTAATAATATTCTTAGTGTTTATAATTATTTAATCATAGTGTTAGTTGTTTTTATTATCTCTTAATATTTAATCCTTATTTAATTATCGTTTAATAAACGTATTCTTTTCGTTAATAATATCTGTCTATGTTTTACACTTCACCCATATAAATAAAAAAACGTTACAATTGGTGTCAGGTGTGGGGTTGTTCATAACTGTGAAGTGTAAATAAAAATAAATAAAATGCCTAAACTATTAAAATTAAGTGAATTGAAAGTACGTGATCTCAGGACGGAAGTGGAAGAACTGGATTTGGATGCAACAGGAGGGAAAACAGAGCTTGAAGAAAAACTGCGGCAAGTTTTAATCGAAGCTGGTGAAAATCCTGACGATTACTTATTCGAAGTTCCGTGTTACTATTCCGAGTTTTATAAAGTATTCGCAGAAAAATTACAAGTTCTAGAAGTTCTGAGCGGAGATTGGCGGAAAGTTCTACAGAAGTGGAGGAAAATTCCGGAGCACTGGAAGAAGAATTAAAGGAACATTCTAGAACATTGGAAAGAGAATTGCATGAAAGTTCTGGAAACGTTAAGGAAAATTCCGGAGCACTGGAAGAAGAATTAATGGAACATTCTAGAACATTGAAAAGAGAATTGCATGAAAGTTCTGGAAAAGTGGAAGTAAATTCCGGAGAAGTATTAAATGAATATTCTAGAACATTGGAAAGGGAATTGCATGAAAGTTCTAGAAAATTGAAGGAAAATTCCGGAGTACTCGACGAAGAATTAATGGAACATTATAGAACAATGGAACGTGAATTGAATGAGAGTTCTAGAAAAGTACACCATGTTAAGAACGATACACTATCGTTACCTGTATGTATTAATGAAGAGCATTATACTTTTTATTTTATTTTCATTTTGTAGACTGTTGTTGACGTCAGTATGGTAATAATATTACCGTACAGATACAGTTATTATTTAAGTACCAGCCTACTTTTGTCTGTAAACAAAGGCTTAATATCCGGAAATTGGTAAATTTGATTTACAAATAAAATATTGTACAGATGTCTCATTTTTGAACTTTTTTTAAGGTATCTTGAGTAATATTAACGATAGAGCAAGACCGTTTGCACATTCCACTGTCCACTGTTCAAGAAAAGTGTAATAGTCACCACAGCAGTTTTCGATCTTCTTTTGTTTCTGAGCTACAAGCAAAAACTCGTGTTTCGCTTATTTCTAAAATATTCATATTTTATTCATTATGATACAGAAAAATTGTTTTCACAAATTTTGTAGCGTTTTTTAGTTACAATCAAATGGAGTAATTAGATTTTTTGAAAATTCAATAACTCCCGAGATATAACACTAACTTATAATTTTTTAAATGGGAACCATGTTGAAAATAGTCTCATCTGTTTTTTAAAATAGCTTCAAATAAAAGTTGTAAGGTATAAAATTCTGCATCTGAATCAATAAACAAAATCAAATTTGTATGCCTTGTAACGTCAGAAATTAGGTATGAACATGTCGAAAATCACCCCAAAAGTAGCCACAGCCATGGAATTGAAACAAAAATTATCTGTCTAGCTAGGTTAATTTATTTTTATTATTATTTGTAATTTCTGTTCATGTGAACAAATATCAATTTAAATTAACAGATAATTGTTAATCTCTGAATGAAAGTAAGACGCGATGTTCTGAACAATTATTAAATTACAAAACAATTACTGATAGGAAAAAGTAATTAAATTACTAATTGCTTTGAATAGTAATTGACATTTTAATTACTTTACTTTGAAAAAATATTCGTCTCACGTAAAAAAAACAATACTACACTGTTTAATATAAAATAAATACAACAAAAATAATAGGAGTAATAAAACACAGGTAGTTACAAATTACTTTTTGGGAGAAAGTAATTTAATTAGTAATTAATTACCAAAAATAATTCATTACTGCCGAGCTCTGATTGTAGTAATAATTATATGGGAATAACGAATAAGCCTTTTACCGTCTTGGTTAAAATACAACAGTTTCTATGGATGTAACACAGTTATACAGATTAAGAACTTTTAATTGTACCAGTGCAAATATAGTCACGAATCGAGTACTTATGACCTTACAGTTCTTGCGGCTAGGAATCAACTAGGATTACAATTGATGAACAAGTCCCCGAACTCATAAAAATTTAAGTTTAATTGTCATTGAAACATAAATATTTTACACTATATTACACATAGCAGTTAAATGACGTCATAAATTTTATACATTTGTTTTAATTTGTTCGTAAAAATTTTCCCATTTCCCTTCGAAACAAAAGACTTGATATAAATAATAGACACAGAAGAAAAACTAGTCATCAAGTCATCTACATGCGTGAACAAAATAAAATATCAAAAGGGAAAAGTTTCCAAGATTTTAGTTGGACATATGTCGTCACTTATTAACTCATACACTTGTTCTTTTCTACCATTTTAATCTAGAAGGCTGGTGTAGCAGAAAAGTTTCACATTGAAGGCATAAATTGGTAATTTTTTGCACCTTTTTTACTTTGTTACACGTTGGAGTATTATAAAAGAGAATTGTGGACGCGATTTTATCGATTTCCCGAGCGATATATCTTATTTTTAAAAAAAGGTTCTTTGAAGTTTCATTCATTTCATTTTAAATTAAAATTTACATAAATATCAAAGAATTACACTAAAAGTACAAATAACGTTACTAAGCGATAGTACGAGCTCGTTTTGTTTCAAAGTCAAAAGTGTACAATTTTAAGGAAAGTATGGTTAGCAACATTGTTAACTTAGAACGAAACTTAGATCAGGGTGTATAATGGACATTAAATAATAAAACTAGTTCCTCAAAGTTTGAGCAAAAGGCAATTGTAAAAAATCTCGTATATTTTATAAAAAAATCTGACACCACACGACTTCCTTGTACGATTATTAAACTATACATCTTTTTTTAATAAATAAATTACAAAATATTAATTTTAACTTCAAAACAGTAAGATATATAGCGACCATAATCTAACCCGGTTCTTTTTAAAGAGAGTTTTGATTACAACAAAGAAATATTTGATTACAACAATGAATATGACTAATTTCATAATAAAAATATAATATTTGTTATTGTACGAATCATAAAATTTCACGTATTTAACGTAATTTGACATGAACATTTTTTTATGTTTTTGTCCTAATCCATAGCAAGCTTTATTACAAAAACAAAAAAGTATATAATTTTTAAATTTACATATCTCGCTTATACAAAGGGCTAATTTAATAATACTTCATGTGCTAGACGCAGAAATTAATTCTCTAAAACTTTTATTTGAAGCATTTATTTCTAAAATCAAAATAAAATCATTTTATTCAAGAAAAACTGTTAACAACTTCAAGTAATGTACCACTTCCGGTTAGCCTATTTTAACCAAAATCTATTATGTTATTTCGATTGACATAAAAGTCTTGTATACCAAATTTGAAAAGTTTTGGATTATATTTTAAAACAGTTTTTCATTAAAATCTATTATAGGCTTCATGTAAAGTGCCACTTCTGAAAATTGTGTAATAACCAGAAAGGGAGGTGCACAACTAGATGTTATAGGAGTCCTAAATACAAAATTTCAACTTTCTACGGCTTACCGTTTTTGAGTTATGCGAGATACGTACGTCCGTACGTACGGACGTACGTACGTACAGACGTCACGACGAAATTAGTCAAAATGGATTCAGGGATGATCAAAATGGATATTTCCGCTGAAATCTGAAAACCGAAATTTTTCGCGATTACAATACTTCCTTTACTTACGTACAAGGAAGTAAAAAAAAATATAATTTCACCTTATTAGTAATACTCGATTACTCGTATACAGAGTGGCGACCGACACAGCCCAATGTTACCACCAGGCCGATTTTCACCCGGACGCGGACAAGCCGATTTTAAGGTTCTTGGTCCGGGTCAGTTATTAATTTGTCCGGTTTTCATAAAAATTATGAAATTATGCATTTTTAAAAATATTTAATGCATATTATTAATGGATGACTTAAACTTATCACTGATGTAAAGCTAGCTGACGTGTGAATCACACTTCACACCACTCACACATCTCAATTATTTCAAGTGACAGTTGAAAACGTAATATTTTTCTAACCTACAAATAAATATTGTAAATAATTGTACAGCTTAGATTAGAAAAATGTAAGTTGTAAACAAATGTGATAATTTGATAAGTTGATAATTCGCGGTAAGTAAATAACTTTTTAAAACTTATTATTTAGTTTATTTTATTATTAATAACATGTAAATAAAATAAACAATTAACGAAATAATATTCATATTTTTTTTCGTGGTGATGTTCAAGAATGTAATGACATGGCTAACATACTTGCAATGTTACGTTTAATGTAAAGTGGGATGGTATAAAAGCTATGAAATCTCATACGGACGGAAGGAATTAATCATAAACAAAAAATTATCTGTACTCACTCATAGATCCAATCTTAATATTTTTTTTCAACCGACAAATTCAAAATTTGATGATAAAGTAACAGCAGCTGAATTGACACAAGTTTATCATGGTGTAATACATAAAAAGACTGATTGTAATAATAAAAACTTATTTTCGTGTTCCAAGGAAAGTGGCCGTGTGCCTGAGTGTCTGGTCGCGAATCTGGGGACCCGGGTTCGATCCCGACCGACGCCAAAATTTACATCGCATTTTAATGGCACAAAATTGACCCCTGTGGCGCACTCTCCACGCCAGCAATGAGTGCCCGTGAGGTGACGCCTGGTAAGCGCCCACACGGTACAAATATTCCATCAATACCGATATCTGTGTACGAAGCAGATTGGCACACCCAGCAATGGGTAATATGCCGTGATGAAATATTTATTTATTTATTTATTTATTTAAGGAAAGTTTTTTTTTTACTCAAATGTCCAGGTCAACAATTTTCCAAAGGTGGCAACACTGGCACGGCCGGACATAGGATTTAACATGTAAAATCAGACCTTCGTAATTTCCTGCTTCCCTAATTATTTTAGGTAAAAAAGCTTCAAATAAAAGTTGTAGGGCATAAAATTGTAAATCTGAATCAATAAGCCTTGTAACGGCAGAAATGAAAACGTCGAAATTCACCCCAAAAATAGCTACAGCCATATGCCGGTCACCTACCTGTGTATGGTTATACATTTTTCATGTCTGTTCTCGTACTAACTTCAATCTGAAGGGTTAACATGTGGCAAATGAACGACTCTATCAAAATAAATGGTTAACAAAAATTTAAATTCAATATTATTTATCGTTCTATTACATTTTTTTCTACAAATCTATTAAAAGTATGCTTTTTAATGTTTGTTTTTAGGATTAAAATCTCATTTTATGACACCAGTGTTAAAAAGTGACACATCATTCTTACTTTTAACTAGAGTTAAATATTAGTAACCTTGGTAATGACGAGTGGAACAACAAATCGACGTTTTTGACATATGTCAAAAATTATTAGAAATACAAATGAAAAAATCTGATGTGGCCAGCACAATACTTTCCGTCAATTCTGTGTATTATATGTAAATTCCATATATAAATTTTCTTGCAAAAGATTCTAAATTTCCAGTAAAATTATACCATAAACAAAATGCAAATTGCACTTGACACTGACATCTTCTTCTTTAGCTTTTCCCATTCGTTAGGAGTCGCTATTTTTTATTTTCTTCTTCCACTCATTTCCATCTTATCTTCGGTCTTTCTCTGTTTCTTCAACCTTCTATTACTAAGCTATTCATTTTTCTTCCAATATATTCTTCATCTCTTCTCATGACATGTGCAAACCAATGTAATCGTGTCTCTTGTATCTTTCTAGAAACTTCTAAGTTCCCTTATTCTTTCATTCCCTACCGTATCTTTCCGTGTCATCCCCAACATCTATCTCAACATCCTCATCTCTGCCACATTCATTTACTTTTCATTGATACTGACATCTGTAAATTTGAATTATCTGAATATATTAACAGTTTCCATGCTTAGCATAGCTAGCTGATTTATGTAATTGAATATCTTTATAATTCTTTAAATCTATATCTTTTAAATATGAAGTATAAAATGCAATCAAATCGTGTAGAGAATAATATATTCTTAAAGTTATAATAACGTTAAATGTAAATAAATGATATTTAACTGCAATGAGGGTTGTTAAAACGCCTGTTAATATATTTTGAGTTGGCTACGAGAACGTTAATAAGTTACGGACAGTTTTTTGATTGATATGTGAAAATAATTTGGATTAATGTTTAAAATGTCATTTGCTACGTAAAATGCTTCAAATTTAATTATATCCTTTTGTATAAAACCGAAAGAGTTTATTTGTGTACTCAACAAGGGTACTTCCGGTTG
Organism: Harpalus rufipes; assembly: GCA_951394225.1. NCBI lineage: Eukaryota > Metazoa > Arthropoda > Insecta > Coleoptera > Carabidae > Harpalus > Harpalus rufipes. The sequence goes on along the minus strand of OX596282.1, from coordinate 16,315,354 downwards.
ACCAATTATAACCACAATCTAATCACCTATTCTTCTGGATGTAAACTTGAGTAATACAAAAAAAATATAATTTTTGGAATCGTGGTATTGAAGTTATGCGATCCGAAACTTTCGTCACACACACACACACACACACACACACACACACACACATACACACACACTTACACACACACATACAGACATCGTAAAAATGGTAAAATCGTATTATATGGGCCCTAAAACGTCCTTATTCATCATTGAATTTTTTGACCAAAGACAATAATACCTTCCTTACCTAAAGGTGACGGAAGGTAAAAATAATCACTAAATTAATATTAATTCTAAAATGAACAAAAAAAAAACTGATGTGGCCAACATAATACCTTCCGTCAATCCTGTGTATTATGTACAAATTCCATACATAAATTTTCTTGCAAAAGATTCTAAATTTTTGGTATTATGTAATTCCTTTTCTCGGGAACTGAATTCCATACTCCTGATAACAAACAAACCACATGAAATAAGAAAATTATGAAATTTTGAATGAAAAATTATAACACTTGTCAGTTATGGACATAATTAATTGCTGTCATTTTGACACGGGTCCCCATATCTGCTTGCCAAAGTCAGCAAAGTCATGTTGCTGCACGCGCTCTATACATAAATTTTCTTGCAAAAGATCCTATATTTCCAGTAAAGTTATTTCATAAGCAAACTATGCAAATTGCACTTGACACTGACTTCTTCTTCTTCTTTTGTTTTTCCCATTCGTTAGGGGGTCGCTATTTTTTTTATTTTCTTCTTCCACTCATTTTTGTTTTGCGTGTCGTCCTCATTCAGTTCCTTTTCTCTCAAGTCTTCTGCAATACAGTCTTTTCATCTTATATTTGGTCTTCCTATGTTTCTTCCACCTTCTATTAATATATTCATCTCTCCTCATGACATGTTCAAACCAATGTAATCGTCTCTCTTATATCTAGAAACTTCTAACACTAGAGTTACTTCCCTTATTCTTCCATTCATTTACATTTTATTGATACGGACATCTGTCAATTTGAATTACCTGAATACATTAGCAGTTTCCATGGTTAAGTTAGCATAGCTGGCTGAATTATGAAATTTATTATCTTTATTCTTCTTTAACTCTATATCTGTTGAATATCAAATGTAAAATGCAATCAAATCGTATAGACAATAATATATTCTTTAAGTTATAATAAAATTTAACTGAGTTTTTAAAGAAAAACTGTTAAAATCTTCAAATGAGGATACTTCCGGTTGACCAATTATAACCAAAATCTAATCAAGTCTGCATATGGTTGTAAGGAAAAGGAATACGCAAGAATTTTAATTTTTGGAATTCTAGTATTTGAGATATCGCCCCCGAAACCGCGGTCACATACACACACACGCACACACATACATACACACACACACGCACACACGAACACACACATACACATACAGACATCATCGTAAAAATAGTAAAATCGTATTGTAAAGACCCTAAAACGTGCTTATTCAATGAAAACTCACCACCGAATTTTTTGATCAAAGACAATACCTTCCTTACCTATAGAGGTGACGGAAGGTAAAAAGTACTTAAAATACGTTTTTCCACGATCAGGTTTTTTAAACTTTACCGATAGGGTTTCCAAGGCAGTAAGTTTTGTTTACAAATTACTGATCAGTAAGTGATGTGGTACTGATCAATAAGTGATGTGACTGACCGGTAAGTGATGTGACTACCTACCGATCTGGAGGCGGTGAAAATTACATAAATAAAAAATAAATGTACAGTTTTTAAAGCTTTAACGATAACAAAACAACGATTATAGCTTACTTAAAAATGACAACTATTTTTTTTAAAATATCAAAATCATTTTTAAATAATTCTAAACTTTAATTTGTTATTATTGGGACGATCGTGCAAGAAATATAATAAGCATTGGAGGCATTAAGAGCTTCTTACCGGTATCGGATGTATTGGAGATCTCGATTTCGTCTCGATCTCCAAAATAATCCTCAACCGGTAAGGTGCACTTACTGCCCTTAATACGTAAATAACTTAAAGTATCCAAAAGTATTTAAAGTAACTTAAATACAAAATACTTCATGTATGCGCAAAAAAATATTGGTATGTGTTTTGTGTACTCCTCCCAGCATGTTTGACCAAGTAGTATATTATGTACTAAAACTTTCGCTCCCTAAGTTTATAGAACTAAATAAATAAAAAAAATCTTCCTACTCAAATGCGTGAAGTAGGCGCTTCACACATTGATCACAATACGTGAAGTCTGACTTTCATAAATCAGCCAGCTATGCTAACCATGAAAATTGCTAATATATTCAGATAATTCAAATCGACAAATGTCAGTATCAATAAAAAGTAAATGAATGTAGCAGGGATAAGAATGTTGAAGTAGATGTTAGGGAAGACACGAAAAGATACGGTAAGGAAATAACTCTAATGTTACAAGTTTCTAGTAAGATACAAGAGATACGATTACATTGGTTTGAACATGTCATGAGGAGAGATATACAATATGTTGGAAGAAGAATGAATAGCTCAGTAATAGAAGGTTGATGAAACAGAGGAAGACCAAAAATAAGATGGAAGGACTGTATTGCGGAAGACTTGAGAGAAAAGGAACTGAATAAGAACGACACGCAAAACAGAAATGAGTGGAAGAAGAAAATAAAAAATAGCGATGCCTAACGAATGGGAAAAGCTAAAGAAGAAGAAGAAGATGTCAGTGTTAAGTGCAATTTGCATAGTTTGTTTATGAAATAAATTTACTGGAAATTTAGAATCTTTTGCAAGAAATTTTATGTATGGAATTTATACATAATACACAGGATTGACGGAAGGTATTGTGCTGGCCACATCAAATTTTTTTTGTTGATTGTGAAATCTAAGATTAAACCTGACAAGTGATAAGTGATATGTTTTAGCTTTTAATTAGATTTGCGTTCTGATCAATCAGAGAGCAGAATTTATTTCCATATCTACATTAACAGTATTTACTTACATGAAATGAATTATAAAATTCACATAAAGCCCATATTTTATTAGGTAATATAAATCCATTATTAATTTTTAAAGAAACGCAGTAGTTTTGCATTCGTTTAACTAAAAATAATAATAATAAATGTGGAATTCTGAAACGAGACTGTAACTGTCATCTATTTGCAATTTCATTTGCAGTTTTCGGTATTGACGTGTACTGCTGCTGCCATCTATGAACTTATCAAAATAATATAAAGTCTCCTGCAGCAGTTGCCAGATTGGGCGATTTATCGCTAATTGGGCTAAGCCCGCACTTAATAGCATTACAGCCTATGTTTGTGTTTATTCCCCTGTTTATTAATTGGTTTTGCCTTGCCCTGTGCATAGCGACATTTGACGCTCGTTGCGCGCCGTGTTGTCACCTTTGGGTTGGAACTTCCCCTGTTGATATCATGGCATGCTATACTTGGTACATGTTGGTTTTGTAGCTGGTTATATATTTTTTTTCTGTGCTTAAGCAATAAATGTATAATTTATTATTATTGTAATAAGACTTTAACTGATTATATATTTCATAACAAAAAATATTTATAGCTGTCGCGCGTTAAGTTGAGAGTGACCTTGTATGCGCAGAACTTAAAATTCGTACTTGGACAGGTCGAAATGTAATAGTAATTATAATATGCTATTAATAATAATAATAATAATTCTTTATTGCATATAAAGTGTTTACACTTATTACAATTGATTTGTATGGGGGTGAGTCACTTTTGCTGCATATTTTATATCCTTGTAGCTCTATATTTCGCAGAGATGGGGATGACATGATGAAAGAGACACACACAAACATCCATACCTTACCCAGGATTCGAACCCGGAACCTTTGGGTCGTGAGTTGGCTACGTTGCCCACTACACCACCCGGGTCGGTTATAATATGCTATTGTTATAACGAAGAAAAACTCAGTCCTCCTCTAAAATTGGTAAAAAGGAAATGGTGATTTATTTATAAGCCAAAGTATGCGCAACTTGAATCTCAACTTAACGCACGCCAGCTATACAAAAATATTTAAAATTGGGCGCCTTGATTGGGCTACTTTTATTTTAATACAGGTGGCTACTTTGGGCGACTATTAGTTCTAAAATTGGCGACATTCTATAAAAAAACTGGCAACCTTGGCCAGTATTTAATATATACGATTCTCTCATTGTCATTAAACAAGTTTAACAACTTTAAATTTAATGTTATTATGGTCTTTAAATTATTTTCCAAATACTTATAACTGACATAGACAAAAAAATTATATACATATTCGAAATTGATTTTATTAGCTCCACAACCGCAATATAAGTCCTCAAATACATACTGTAACGTTTATTTATTTGGGTGAAGTGTAGAAATCAGAGAAATATTATTAATTAAAATAAAAATTTATTAAACGATAAATATTTAAGATAAAGATAATAAAAATAACTGATTAAATAATTATTAAATACTAATTTGACTAAGAATATTATTAAATACTTAAAAACGAAGATTATTTATTTAAACAATTATTATTTAACTATATTTATTTATGTTCACAACTCGTAGACTGTGTAATTAATTATATCACCAACTGTTCATTTCTCGATACTTGTCTATAACAGAATGTCCCGGCTGGCTTCCATGGCGATATTTATATATGGGCGTCCTTTCTCTGGAAAAATCCACGCGATAACATCGAATACAAAGGATCAGGTGACCCTAAGCAATTAAACAGGTCATACTCTACCCGTGGCGGTGGTCGCGTACTCCTGGAGTCAGTGGTGCACGTTACACTACCTACTCCGTAAGACTGTTTCGTCCCGGAACAATTCTTGATGACGAAATATGCATGTATTACCCTTGGTGCATCTAGAAGTCTTGAAGAAGTGACAGTCGATGGTCCGCTCAAATTCCTCTTTCTATCCGGTAAGGTTAAAGCTACAGACGAGAATTTCAACGCCGTTGGTTGGGCAGTTCTTTTTGTCCAAATTTCGTCTTAAAAACTGAAGCTATGCCACGTGACATCTTTAAGTCTTTTGATACGCAGTGGCCGAGTGAATAATCTGAAAATACGGTGAACAGGTCTCGATGTTCTTCTTTCGTCACGCCATACCGTGCCTTGTGACCAAAAGAATACTTTTCCATGAAGTCTTCAAACATCAGTTCATAAGGTATAATCCGACGAACCGTTGCTCCATGATGGTCTTCATGGTTGTCACCAGCGAAAGGGGCTAGCCGATTAAAGTGTACTACTCTCGGCTTTCCTGTTAGTGTTTTTCTAATTCTGTATATCACGTCGTTTATTCTCTTAAGTATCTCATAGGGATGGGGACTTTCCCAATTTCTTTGTAACTTCGGTGATGAGCCGTGACGACTTTATGGATTGTAAAGCCACACTAAATCCCTAGGTTGATATCCACCTTTTTCAGCCTAGATGTCATATTGGTCCTTCATTCGGCCGCTGGCAGCAGAGGCGTAAATAGTCCATGGCCGATATGGCGGCGGCCATAGACGCCTTATTGAAAAGGCGCTGAAATGATTAAATTGCGATTAATATTGTGATTGAATTTGGAATTAAATGCCATACTTCCGCTATCGACTGTACTCAACATAGTTTCCCGCATATTGCAAATAATAAATAAATTCTCAGCAGGTAACCTATTTATATTTATTTATTTCAGAATATTTTTTATATTTTTTAAGAATCTGCTACTTCCAGTTGTCCAATTATTACCAAAACCTTTTCAGCCCCATACACACACACACGCACACGCGCGCGCTTTCACGCACATACACACACACACACACACACACACACACACACACACACACACACAACACACACACACATCGTAAAAATATTAAAATTGGATTGGGTTCTTAAAACGTGCTAATTCATTAAAATCTGGATATGCGTTTTTTAGCATGAATCCAATAGGGAGAGGTAAAAAAACGTTGTTGGAAGTAGATCTCAAAATTCTCGAAATGAAATATGAGAAAATTCTACTTGCTTCCCTTAATTATTCAAGAACTCTTTTCGTGCCACTAACAATTTCTTTCTTTTAGATGCGGAAACACTTCTTGGCAGACCTCTCCAACGATCCCTAACTCTCGATACCGGCATAGACGTAGCCATGGACGCTTTGACCGATCTCTGTTCCTCGAGTTCGGACATAGCCACCGAAGTACTGACACTAAGAGCGGAGGCCCAAGCGGCTAGAGACGCGTCTAAGGGGGTTCAGGAACGCCTAAAAGAGCTCCGCAGACAAGTTGATCAAGCTAGGAGGCAGTGTGGAGAGGAGGATAGAATAGTATGTGAGATGCTGGATACTGGAGGGCTAGAAGTTGTTTTCAGTGTAGATAAGGTGAGGAAAATTAGATATTCTTCTGAATAATAATTATAATTAAATAATAGTTTTATTTATTGCCAATAAAAACAAAGCTTAATTTACATTAGTGTTACGATATGGTGAAAATGATTAGGCAGAAGACTCACGTCATCATCCTGAAAAAAACCTCATAAAAAAATATAACTTGTAGAAATTATTTGTTATTTATTTTTTAAAACATACCAGTATTAAAGAAACGTATATATTAATGAATTTAAAATTATTTCTAAATCAATCCTTATTCCTTTTACGGAATATAAAATTATTTGACACAACATAGTCATTCTCAGTAGTGCCAACGTATGGTACGAAAATAAACTACAATTATTTCAAATAATTTTATATTCCGTAAAAGGAATAACGATTGACTTAGAAATAATTGTAAATAGCATTAATATATACATTACTTAATCCTTGTACATTTTTTTCTTCTTCTTTTAAAAATAAATAACATCTAACAATTTCTACAAGTATATTTCATTTTATAAGGCTTTTTTTAGGTTGATGACGTGAGTCTTCTGCCTAAACATTTTCACTATAACTATAAGATGATGATATTTTCACAATTCAATATGCAGATGTCCAAGATAGTGGATCCAATATGGGAATCTTGAAAAATGTACTATTTATACTTAGGGGCGGACTGGCTGTGTGGAGAATGTGGAAAATTCAACATGGACCGGTCCCATGATAATTTTTATGGTTATTATTATTTTACTAGCACTTACCACTATTAAATCTCTAGAATGTTTGAGAAACTTCATATTGATAACGTATGCAAGTTTTGGCACAACTTTCCACATTTTTTTTATAATATAAAATGCATTTACTTAATATTTTGTAATATTTAATAATTAACTGTTTCATAAGCAACAAAATTATGAATTTAAATAATGATGGGCGTATTCTTCCACAAGGAGCAACTTTCTACGTACACCTAGCATTGAGTACTGGATAAAAGTTGCGCCATTAAGGGGCCTTTTCAGTGGTATATTGTTTATCCGGAAAAATGTGAAAATTTTGAATGTAGGTAACTAGACAATCAAAATACTGGTCTGCAAAAAGTGCAAAGTACCAACTTTATATCTATTGAAATATTAATTATACAACAAAAAGTTAAATTTATATATAATTTAGCATAAACAATTTTTTCTTCAAACGTCATAAAAGTACTATCTTTTGTGACTTGATTCACAAGGTAGAAATAAAATAAATAAATATACATAGAAACTATACAGATCAACGAATAATAAGTAACTTGCATAAGAAACCTATAATATCGCCCTAAATGTCACTATAACATGCTAGGTAACCTAAGAATAAAGTTACTAAATACCAATAGCTGTCAACTTTAAATATATAACCTTTGAATATATAATACATATAAGAATGGCAACGTAATGTATTTAGATTAAATATTTCGAGAGAAGGTGCCATCTATCCCTCCATATACGAATTATTTCTGAGTTATTTCAAAAAATACATAATAGGTGGATGTTGCACAGTGTTGCCACGTAGCTAGAACAGAAAGATAAGATTTTATAAAGGTTTTTAAGTTTGCTTTGCATGAATTCAGATTCTTGCTCCACGCATTATGACAAATTCAGTAGTGTCGTATGCTTAGTTTTTATGAGGGTATATAAGATACTACTGTTATTTTATTATTATAAAAATATACGTTACAATAAAAGCATTCAAAATTCAAAAATAAATCAACTGGTAAGTTTATTAGCAAATGTAAAACCAAATATGTCAAAAATAAATGTCAGTGACTCTGACAGAAAATAACGTTATTCGTACGGCTATGAATTAAGGTAATGTATCTGAATTAATAAATGAACTTACGTTACAGCGAAAGTATTATCAACAACGAGCATCGTTTTAAAGTGGAATGTCCTAGTTTAGTCAAAACAATATGAATTTTTGAAAGACAAGCATGTTATATTTATCCTTATCGTACACGTTTATAGCCTTTGCAAAGGAAAGAGATAAATGTATGCCAATTTGTTAATTCGTTCATGAGACAGATGACCTTGATCTGACATCTTTCAAAATTTTTACTGTAAGTGTTTATATTTTAATTATTTCGAAAAACAAAACTATTACTTTCTGTCTGTACAGAACGCAGCACACTTGTTACCTGTGAATTGTACGATTTGGCAATGCTGCCAGCACGATTCATCGTAGTTCACAGTTTTGTGGTAGGAGTCACTAGCTATTTATAATAAAAAGAGACAGATATAGTATCTTGCTAGGCCATATGCGTTGCCATTCTTATAAAAATCTCCGACATTATTGGTTTTAGGCATGGGATACCCTTAATAACATATGAAGATAATACAAAAATACACACAACTGAATAATAAAATATAGGGTGTTACATTTGAAAATGACGAGTTATGGTCATTTGAAATTGAGCACATTTGATTCGTTTTATTGAACAGCCTGTATAATTACATTTAAAAAAAAATATGTCAGAACATAGAGTATAATTACAGTTATACAGAAAATAAAATTCTTAATTCTTACTATTAAAATAACTTCAGTAAGCCTTTATAAAGCAATGCGTGTATTCGGTCTTTTTTAGAGAAAAAACGGAATAACTTGGCAACGCCGTGGAAAACTAAAACAAAATTCATATGTTCGTATAGGTGAATAAAATATAATTCAAAATATATAAAAATATATAAGGTGTTCCATTTAAAAAAAGACAAACAATTCTCGCCGAGCCGTAATGCAACACCCTGTACATGTGAAAATAATTTTACGTTATGCTCCTTGAGTAGACGAATAAATTCTGTTAATAAACTTATGCTGTATTTCTAACGACAAGGGAGATATCGAAAACGGCGATTTCGGTGACTCACCCTGTATATTCAAAGATATAACCTATGAATTGAAATATAAACAGAGTTCACTTTTGAGGAAATAACATTATTAAAAAATAGCAGACTTACAGATTACAATTACAGGGACGGTAATGAGCATAAGAATACTTAGAATTAAAGTGATAAGAAAAGTTTATATTGTTTTGCAGTGATTCCTAGACATATCTTTCAGCCACACTGTTAGATTTCCATCCAATTGAACAACTTCAGGGGCGTACATTATAATACTTCAAATTCCGACATAATTGCAAACAAGGAGGATATAAAATTGCACAGTTTTTATGTAAACGCCAAAACGTGAAAATTTTCATTTCAATGTTTATAACAAAAAGTGAACAAATAAGTATCCATAGCTACAAGGCTATTGAAATCGCAAACGTAATTTACGTAAAATGTAACGTCAGTAGTAGATATTTTTCTTTAAATATCTACGTTTGAAGAAAAAATATAATGTGTCATTCGGAGAAAAAGTGTCTTTGTGTGCCTCGCGCATTTATCCGACTCGCTTCGCTCGTCGTTTAAACTTCCACGCTCGCCACACAAAGTGTCACTTTTACTCCTAATAACACGATATACTATTTTCCACGGCTTACTAATTTTCCGGAAATAGTATATTATACGCCAAGGTTGAGAAGATAATCATTATTGACATTGACCCAACGCCAAGATTGTAAACCGGAGGGCGAAGACCGAGGGATACAAGGCGCCTAGTCAATAATGATCTTCTCAACCGTGGTTTATATACTATTTTTTTCACTACTAGCTCTTAATTCTATTTAATGAATTTTATATTAATAATAACATAAGCATTTTGACATGAATACTTATTAATATCTACAAAAACTAAGCAGGCAGAAATAAAATTCTTTTGTTTTTAACATTATTTTTATTATCTGACATTTCATTTTGATAACAATAAGTAAACAAGTTTGGAAAAAGTGATACGGAAAATTGTACTCCTCCGGAAATTAAAGAAGCAGCACAAAATGTGCAATTTGATACATTGCTGCCAAAAAAATCTAAACCGATATATATGAATGTGTATACAAGTTTTAACTAATGGTGTCTAACAAAAAAGGTGACTAAAATCTCGAAAAATCTGCTCCTAGCATATTTCCAGGAGCAAGCACACAATAAAAAGGCTTCAAGTTTATGGGCCATATTTTCCATGCTAAAATCGACTATTTCATTAAAAGAAAATGTAGACATTTCAAGATATTTTAAGTTACTTGCATTTTTAAAGCTCCAAAATGCTTCATATAAGCCAAAAAAGTCATCTTTGTTCTCTAAAGAAGAAATTAATAAATTTCTAATAGAAGCGCCAGGTGAAGTTTTCCTATCAACGAAAGTATATTGTGGTAATAAAATTCCAAAAACTTACTAATTTATACTTTCTTAAGCTATTTTTATCTTTGGGGTGTCTGACGCTTGTAGAATCGATGAGCTTTGCAATATGCACATGAGAGATGTCGAAGTTCGGAATGACATCATAGTGTAACGTTTTATTTATATGGGAGAAGTGTAAAAATAAGAGATATTATTAGTTAAAATAATACGTTTATTAAACGATGAATAATTAAGGATAAATAATAAAAAGATAATAAAACTGATTAACACTATGATTAAATAATTATAAACACTAATTTAAGACTAAGAATATTATTAAATTTCTTAAGCACTAAGATTATTTATTTAAACAATATTTATATCACTATTTTTATTTATATCACTATATTTATTTATATAACTACATTTATTTATGTTCACCACTCGTAGACTGTTTATTTATTTAAACCAATATTTATATCACTACATTTATTTATGTTAACAACTCGTAGACTACTTATTTATATCATCAACTTCATTGCTCGTTGCTTCTATATATGAGACTATATATTCGCTGTCGTTCCGACGGTATTTATATAGTCTAGTGTCCTTCAGGAAGCTTCCGATGCCACAATGATATCGAATACGATAGATTTAGGTCAGCGGTTGTAATTAACACGTCTAGTCGTTCCGCCGCCGGGGATTGCGTCATCTGGGTTATTCCGGCGAGGGCATTACGTTATCGCTCGGGAACATTCTTTCAGAAGCGGCGCTCGTATACTCTTAACTCAGGGGTGAACGTCACAATAGTCATAAATATACGAAAAGCAAAAATGAATCCTCGAGAAAATTTGTCCTGGTAGAATCTTTCTGGGTTGAAATAGTTAAAAAATATCTAAATAAGAGGCCCACTCCTAACATGGCAAAAGTGTTTATTAGTTTCCGATACGGAAAACCTACAACCCAAAATATAGGACACAATACAGTCCGCATGGTGCCAAAATTAGTTTTTGAAATTAGAAAATTTATCATTTTGGCTGAAAATGGTGGTGACATACTATCTCTAAAACGTCATGGTGTGGAAGTCTGCCACGGTAGCAGAAGGCTACATTGAAGAGACCCTCGCTGAAAAAATGAGGAGTACTGGAATGGTACAAGGGACATCGCTCCTTTCAGTCACATCAGAACCAATTGTTCTTATAGCCAGTGAATGTGAGGCTACGATCCCTTCAAAGTGGTATAACATTAGGATCTCGGAAACCATAAGGGCTACGAGGTCGGTTAAATAGCTAATGTTGTACAGTTTAATGGCTCATTTAGATTCTGCTGAGAAAAAATTTAAAATTCCGAACTAATATCTTGGAAACCGCCATCTTGAATTTTATTCTGACATCACTTTTAAGTTTGTCTTATCAAATCATGTAACTTTTATATAAAACATTTTTTTAAATATTTTATAATTACGGAGTTATTTGACATTTTTTAAAATCGTGATTTTCAGTTTTATTTAATAACTTTCAAACTATTCGGCATTTTAAATTTTTCTCAGCGGAATCGGAATGAGCCCTCAAAACTGCACAACATTGCCTATTTAATCGACCTCGAAGTTCTTATAAATAGTTTCTGAGATCCCAATGGTATACCACTGAATTTGGGACACCTGTATACTTCCTCGGAGTAAGATAGTAAATCAATTTCTCTTTAGAATGATGTATAATAAGTATGGGTTTGCCATTAAATTATGTCTAATAAAGCAAATAATAAAATGATAACAGTCGGCTGTGATATTCTATTGTTTATACTACTTGTGCACATCTGTTATAGATCTGATAGTAGTGTATGTATATTATTAGCTTTGACTATATAAATAGTTATTACCCGTATATATTCAAAGATATTAGTGAGAAAGGTGTAGAGCAAAGTGTAAAGGTTCTTATTTAATTAAGAAAAATGAACATCGGTTACACAAATAGTAAAACAGTTGATATGTTTTGCTGTTTTCACATATAAAATAATTATAAACAATAGAATATCACAGCCGACTATTATCATTTTATTATTTGCTTTATTAGACTAAATTTAAAGGTAAAACATTACTTGTTTTTCATCAATGTAAAGCGAAATTGATTTAGAACATTATTCCACGAAAATATACAAGGTATTTCCATTTCAAAAATCAAAGTAAAATATTTTTTCGGAAAAAAATTGTTTATGCTAAAACCCTTACATTTAACTTTTTTCTTGTATCTTTAATGTTTCAGCAGATATAAACTAGACAATTGTGAGCTCTTTGCCATAAAAACACACACGTTTAACATATAATAAACAACTATTTATTCGCTCATCATTATTATTACAAGACACGCGTTTTTCATCCCGCTGCCGGATCGTGAGTGTTGCCTATATGGTAAACATCTAAACAAAACTAAGGGTTGCCAACCTCACAACAATGAAAAACAAACCAGCCTGTGTACTTTTTTATCGATCGAAAAATAGTATATTATCGGGTGGTTTGCAACACTCGCCTTCGGCTCGTGTCGCAATCTCCACCCTCATGTAAAAATTTCAGCTTCACACACGTGTTACATACTATACTTTTTCTACGACCTTGCAATAAAATATATTTTTTTTTTATAAATTAATAACCCATTTCTCATGAAGTTGTTATTTCTACGGACCATTTGTCAACACATGATTTACGTGTATATAAAGATATTCATTGTATGTGTTAAAACTGAATTATTTACTTCACGCACACTATGCGTGAAGTGACACTTCACGCACAATGTACAAAAAATCAAGCTTCACACATAAAAATTGATACGTGAAGTATTCACTTCACGCATGGGAGTAGAAAAAACATTTTTACTACGTCTTTAAATTAAGTTTACTTGAGCACTAAAACCGTACAATTTTGGCAAAGGTAACCTTTGTAAAGAAAATTGTTTTTCCTTGTTAAACGCTATTTTTTAATATAATATAAAATAAATTACCAAAATTTAATAACAGCAGCATCTTTAACTATTATTTTTATGTATTTTAGTTCTATAGCTGATGTCATCAAATGGGAATTAATTATCTAGTTCCGAATACTCAAGAAAATTTTAATTAACAAAAAAGTCTATTATTTGCAGTACATACTGTCTCAATTTTTTTTAAATCGATACCCCAATAATTGCTAACTAATAATTGATCACTGTAGATACGATGTATGATCCATTATTATTACATTGTAAAATTAAATATGTAAATCATGCATAGAATAAGAAAAATGTTTTAAACTTATTTATTATGAAAAGGAAACAAACAAAAATTTAGAACTGACGAACATAAATATAACATGTTTTCCATTCCCAAAGATTATATTGCATACCTTTGTACTGCATTTACAATTTGTGTTACATTTGCGACATTTACGTCCATTACCATTCTTGTTGGATATTATTTATTCAATGCCTGTAGTGCTTTGTAGAAAAATTTGAATCTAATTCCAGTTAACTTTTATTTATGGTAGAAAATAACTCCTGTGTTATTTATATTTATGTATAACTCTCTACCTACGTCAGTTTTACGTTTCTGTGAGGTAACATGAACGTGTAGAAAAAAGCTTCCTTCCCACGGACTATTATATTGCGGGCCGCGCCGTGCCAGCTCACACCAACACGCCGTGGGAAGGGAACCACCCGACGCGGCGCAGATTGACCTGTAACGGTGCGCCCGATCCGCTGCAAGTTCATTTCTTTTCAATCGTATTGTCATATGCAAATATGTACTGCTTGTACGAGGTTATTTTTGAGTTTTTGAGTATATGAAAACGAACCAACTTTGTGGAACACAAAAACTGCAGAGAATAAAATGTAAGTTAAAAGATGGTAACATCCGAATAAAAGAAAAAGGACAACTTAATGTCAACTTATAGGAAGTTACGAAGTAGAATTAAAGAATCTATGAAGACGGGCAGTGGTGCAGATGAAATTTATAACCCTGATTGGCCATTTTATAATATCATGTCCACATTTTGGATGATGTGTACAATCCGAGAAAAACATTTTGGAATGGCACTTCAAACCAAACTGGGCATCACGCCCAGACGCCCACACGCGTCGTTGGAAGGGTTCGGGCCGGGCTCCCCTGCGGCGTGTGCTCGTCGGCACAAAATGGCGCGGCGTGACGCGGTCTGTGTAGTGTTGCCAATTTAGCGATTTTTCCGCTAAATCTAGCGGTTTTTATATATCGTTAGCGGAATCCTTTTGTTTTTGGCGGTTTAGCGGGTTTTCTAGCGGTTTCATGTCTTCAGTGTTGTTATTTAGGATAGTTCACGTTTAAAATTTTCATATATTTACTGTTTCGCTTTGGTACTAGCGCCGCCTGTTATCTTTTGAGCATATCAATTTTACTGCCACTTCACTACAGCTACCAACTATTCCGCTACTCATAAGTGCGACTTGCGTGTTACGCGTTGTTAATCTATAAATGTGTACATTATATTTTCCCTTCTCTAATAAATATATTATCTCTTCTATTTAGCGCTTCAAAATTTTCTTTCAAGCAGTTATTAAAATATAAAAATATACAATCACAACTATAGAGCGCGAGCAGTCACCAGTCACGTGACTTTGCTGACCTTAGCAAGCAGATATGGAGGCCCGTGTCCCAATGACAGCTGTTAATTATATCCATAACCGACAAATGTCATATTTTTTTATTCAAAATTTCATGATTTTCTTATTTCATGTGGTTTATTTGTTATCAGGAGTGTGAAATTCAATTGTCGAGGAAAATAAATCATACAATAGCAAAACAATCATGAAATTTTGGATGAAGAAATATGACATTTGTCAGTTATGGACATAATTAATAGCTGTCATTCTAATACGGGTCCCCAAATCTGCTTGCAAGCAGGGACCTGAACCGAAATTTATTTATGGTTCAGGTTCGGTTCAGGTTCAGGAAATAAATGTCGGTTCAGGTTCAGTTTCGGTTCAAGGAAATGAAAATTATAACGGTTCAATTTTTAAATAAAAAATCTGATGTGACCAACACAGTACCTCCCGCCATTTACCTATGTATATAGCCTTTGTATTACTTTATAAATTTATCCATACAATATATAGAAAAAGTATTAAAGCAAACTTGTAGAAAATGGAATAATCTTTAATTTTTATAATAACAAATTGAGAAAAAATTACATTTAAAGGTATTTTTTGAAGAAAAACTATTCGTGAGCTTCAAGTAAACTGCCATTTCCGGTTATCCGATTGCCACCAAAATCTAATCAGATATTTCCATATTAGAATAAGGTAGAAATACATGGTTTCAAAACTTTCTGAATTCTAGTATTTGAGTTAGATCGTATACAGGATCCACACATACAGTAAAATTATTTTGTCTCACTAAAGTATTATGCACTGTTTATTGATAGGATACGGTGTATATAAACATGTCAATAACAACCGGGGCATAATGGGAGGGCATAATGAACTCATTATGCCCTCCCATTATGCCCCGGTTGTCTTGGATATGTATATATACACCGTACCCGATCCTCAATGTTGATGTTTTAAAAATAAATAAACGTTGATAATAAATAAAACAATTAAACAACATCCTTAGCAACGCCAAAATTTGAGCATTATTGTAATCAAAATTATTATCAATTAAAACTTGTTTCAGATATTCTAGTGAGACATAAAATCTTGTATGCACCACGAGCGTTACTAGATGATAATGCCCATCGGACGACATCTATCCCTCGGGCCGGAGGCCCTCGGGCTAGATCCTCGTCGCCCTCCTGGCATTATGATCATAGTAACGCCCTTGGTACATAAAATACTATAAAGATGTCCGATCAAGGTTATTTGTATCATGAACGAATTAACAAATTGGCATACATTTATCTCTCTCCTCTGCAGTCTATAAGCGTGTGCGATAAGGATGGATATAACACGTTTGTCTTTCAAAAATTGATACGGTTTCGACTAAGTTAGGACATTCCACTTTAAAACGATGTTCGTTGTTGATAATACTTTCGGTGTAACGTAAGCTTATATATTAATTCAGATACATTACCTTGATTCATAGCCGTACAAATAACGTTATTTTCTGTCAGTATTACTGACACTGACATTGTGTCAGTATTTTATTTTTCACATATTTGGTTTTACATTTGCTAATAATCTTACCAGTTGATTTATTTTTAAATTTTGATTGCTTTTATTGTAACATACATTTTTATAATAATAAAATAACAGTAGTATCTTATGTACCCTCATAAAAACTAAGCAAACGACACTACTGAATTTGTCAGAATGAGCGGAGCAAAAATATGAATTCATACAATTCGTAGATTACCTTGATCGGACATCTTTCAAAAATTTTGCTGTACATACATACATATATACACACAGACATCATCGTGAAAATGTTAAAAATGGATTCTAGGGACCTTAAAACGTGGTCATTTACCAAAATCTCGATATGCGATTTTTAGCACGATCCCTATACCTCCCTTACCAAGGGTAGCGGGAGGTAAAATTGTAGTTTTAAAATTTAGGAAATTTTGTGTCAGTTGGTGATACTGTGACAAATGACGTTCAGCAACGTAACCTTATTTTTGTAACATCAACTATATACGATATATTCTATTTTTTTCTAACTTTACTACTCTATTTCGTCTCTTCTTATTATTACTATTTTTAAATTCATAATTAATAATATAATAATATTCTTAACAATCGTTTGTGTTCGTTGTTCGTTCATTTAGCGAAATTTGACATTTGATAATTTTTGACATTGATAGCCACCAACCTGAAAAAAATTAATTATACTAATTTATTACAGCACTCAAATGAGCTATTAACGAACTCTTTTGGGTGCTGTAATAGCTTTGTTACATATGCAAAATAGAAATAAGTAAATGTTCTGCACAAACCTCTTTAGTACAAACAATTTATGTGTGATTTTTTATAATTATATTGAGAGTGCCATTTACTTGCATTTTTTAATGTAAAAATAATTTTTTTTCAAAAATATCTAGAACATTTCGACGACTTGTCCCAAGACTAAAATTTTCAGAACTTTCTAATCAATGTTGCGGCAACATTTTTTTGTAAAAACTTAATGCAATTCCATTAATATAGAAAAAAATTCTGGCGTTTTTCTAAAAAAAAATCCAACTTTTAAAATTCATATTTTCTAAGTATTTAAATCAATTTTTATAAATTCGTAGACTATACAGGTGTTAAAAAAAAGAGTAATTTTTTTTTAGGCTCCACAGGTTTTTAAAGTATTTAAAGTAGCACACCTTAATAGGTAGGGATTTTTTTTGTTGAAAAACAGGCGAGGAAAAATATATTAAATTATCAAAATTTGCTACTTTCTGAGAAATTCATAAAATCTAATATTCACTAAACTCTTAAACAGGGACCCGAAACTGAACCCGAACATGAACCGAAAACCCCAATTAACCAGAATTTTTGATGAACTTGAATCCGAACCGAACCTTTATTTGCCAAGGTCAATAAACCTGAACCAAATTTAAATCGTTTTTGTTGAAGTATTATTTTATATAAATCAAGAAACCTTATTATATGTATATATATATTGTAATCTAGTTAGTTCATATGTTGTTTTGTAGTTGTCACGATTTTTTCAAAATAAAAATAAAGAGATAAGTGTCACATTTATTCTTGTTCATCTTACATATAATTATCTTTGCAAATACACGTTATATATAAATAACTTCATCAGGTTATGCGGCCCAGGTCACGCGGCATCATTAAAAGTAGTTGATTTATTTATATATAACAAAGCGACTGAAAATGGAGAAAATCCAAGGTATTGATAGACTGGAAGGTCAAAGGAATTGGGCTAGTTGGAAATTTGATGTAAATTTACAACTTACGGTACATAAAGTTTTAACGGTTGTAAAGGGAGATCATACTATGCCCATTGTCTTAGCTTTAGGTGCAAAGGAAGATGACAAGAAGAAATACATGGCTGATGTGAAAGCGTTTGAAGAAGCAGATGCTTTAGCTCGGTATATTATTGGTTCTAGTGTACGTGCTGAGCCAAAGCAACACATCCTTACCTGCAAAACTGCAAAAGAGATGTGGGATGTTCTACACTCCGTGTATGAACAGAAGAGTGAAAGAAGATTAGATCTGCTTTATTGTCAGCTATTTAGTTACAAAAAGGAAACAACTGCTGACATTGCGAGTCACGTTTCGACTTTGCAGAAGATTTGGCAAGACTTGCATGACGAATTAAAAGAAGAAAATGTTGAACTTCCAAAATCCGTGTTAATGAATAGAATTTTGAACACTCTACCTTCTGAGTATCTAGAATTCAAAAATGCATGGGAATCTGTTCCAAATTCAGAACGTACTATTACAAGTTTAACAGAACGTCTTAGACTGCATGAACAACGTTTAAAAGAAACGGAGTTATCGAAACAAGAACAGGATTCTGTTGCGTTAATAACGAAAGCAGAAAAATCTGTAGATGTCAAATCTAAAGACAATAAAAATACAAATACATTTAAGTGCTACTATTGCGGTAAAATGGGACACATTAAGAAAAATTGTCGCAAAATGAAGTATGAAAGATTTAATAAAGATACAAAGAATGACAGATCTACAAAAGAAGACAAAGGACAAGCTTTTATGAGTAATACGTCAACAAGAATGGATGGTAATGCTTCTTGGTTGATAGATTCTGGTGCTTCACATCACATTTCTACAAGATCGGATTGGTTCACAAGCTACACTCCATTTTCTAAACCGAAATCTTTACGTCTTGGTGATGGAAGAAATATGTATGCATTTGGAGAAGGTAAAATGCAGATAGAAATGCTAGTTGGAGAAAAATGGAAACCAGGTTATATGTTAAACGTTTGGTTTGTTCCGGAAGGAGGACAAAATCTTTTTTCATCAGGCTGTGCTCTGGATAACGGTTTGACAGAATACTCAAATAGCAGATGTCGAATTTTCAAAAATGAGAATAAAGAAACAGTAGCTGTCGGCATTCGACAATCAAGTGGAGTCTACAAGCTGCTAATGAAGGTAATACATCCTTCAAATGTATGTTTGTCACAAGATAATAATATTTTACAAATTTGGCACGAGCGTTTGGGACATCAGAACAAACGTCATGTCAGGAAATATTTAAAACAAAAAGGAATCAATGTACCTATGGATGGTGAGATCTGTGAAGCATGCATGTTTGGCAAAATGCATCGTCTGAGTTTTGGTCGAAGAACAGAACGTCCGAATAAACCAGGTGAACTCATTAATGCAGATGTTTGTGGTCCATTTCCAGAAGTATCATTAGGAGGTATGAGATACTTTGTCGACTTCAAAGACGATTATTCAAAGTACAGAACTGTATACTTTATGAAGGAAAAGTCGGAAGTGAAAACGAAATTAGCACAATTCTTAGAGACTGTGAAAACCGCTGGACATTTAATCAAAGAATTGCTTACAGATGGTGGAAAAGAGTTTAACAATTCAGAAGTGAAGAAAATGACAGAAAATGCTGGATTAAATCATAGAAGAAGTATGCCGTACACACCAGAACAGAATGGTGCTGCAGAACAAGACAATAGAACATTGGTGGAAGCAGCGAGAACTATGTTACATGCCAGAGATTTGCCGGAGAAATTATGGGCAGAAGCGGTGAACACTGCAGCTTATGTTATAAACAGAACTGGCCCCACTCTCATTGAAGATAAAACACCACATGAAATTTGGTTTAATAAGAAACCTGCTACAGATCACTTAAAAATTTTTGGAACAGAATGCTTCGTGCATGTACCTAAACCGAAAAGAAGAAAATTTGATAAGAAGGCAAAGAAAGGAATCTTAGTGGGATACTGTGGTGATCGAGATGGATATAGAGTCTGGATTCCGGAAGAAGATCAAGTTATTTTATCAAGAGATGTCATATTCAAGAATGAAGCTACTACGCGGTCTTGCTGCAGTCGAAATTTTAACATAGAAATTTCAGAAGAAATTAATAATAAAGAAGAAGAAATACAAGATAATGAAAAAACAAATAATAATAATAATAATAAAGATGAAGAAAAACAAGATAATGAAGAAGAAATAACCCTGACTACTGAAAGAAGATTACGCGACCGTTCTAATATCAAAAAGCCAGTAAGATATGATGATTTGATTATGCTGGCAGTATCTGAAGAGCCTTCAACGTTGTCTGAAGCTCTAACATCAACAGATAGTGAACAGTGGAAACTTGCCATGAAAGAAGAATTAGATGCGTTAGCAGAAAATAATACTTGGAACTTAGTAAACTTGCCTGAAGGAAGAGCACCAATAGATAATCGTTGGGTATTTAAGATTAAATATAAAACTAACGGAAGTATTGAGAGATACAAGGCAAGACTAGTGGTAAAGGGATACTCACAGAAATATGGAATTGATTTTAAAGAAACATTCAGTCCTGTCGTTCGTTGGGATACAATCAGAACAATTTTAAGTATTGCTGCGCGTGAAGACATGAAAATACAACAATTTGATATAAAAACAGCTTTTCTTTATGGAGATTTACCAGAAGAAATTTACATGAAACAGCCTACTGGATTTGAAGATGGAACTGACAGGGTTTGTAGACTGAATAAAAGTTTGTATGGTTTGAAACAGGCCCCGCGGTGCTGGAATCATAGATTCAGGAAATTTCTGCAATTTTGCGAATTACTACAAAGTAATGAAGATCCGTGTTTATACATTAGTAAAGATAGAAGATTATTCTTAGTTTTGTATGTAGATGACGGACTTGTCATAACTAAGGATAGTAACGAATTAAGCGAATTTCTGAAGAAACTGAAACAAGAATTCAAAGTTAGAACTGGACTGGCAGATTGTTTTCTTGGTATGCAAATTCATCGTTTGGAAGATGGCTCCATATTTATTAACCAAGAAATATATGCGAAGAAAGTATTAGAAAAATTTAATATGATAGACGCTAATCCAGTATCTACACCTATAGAAACAGATCAGTATTTTGAAAGATGTGAAAAAGATCTAGCTACTAATGTTCCTTACAGAGAAGCAGTAGGAAGTCTACTATATCTTGCTATAGTAACAAGACCAGATATTGCTTTTACAGTTGGTGTATTGTCCCAAGTTTTAAATTGTCCAAAAATAAAACACTGGGCAATGATAAAAAGAGTACTAAAGTACATTAAAGGTACAATGGATTGGGGAATTTTGTACAAAGCACAAATGAATATGAACAATTTAGAAACTTACTGTGATGCGGATTATGCAGGAGATAGTTCAACAAGACGATCAACTTCTGGAATAATTTGTAAATTCAGCGATGGAGCAGTAATATGGACAAGTACAAGACAAAAATGCGTAGCTTTATCTACAACAGAGGCTGAGTTTATAGCTGCTAGTTTAGCTGCTAAAGAGATTGTTTGGCTTGTACGATTATATAAGGAAATAGGTAACATCGCACCCATTCCAGAACTAAAAATTGATAATCAAAGTGCGATTCGTCTTATAAAGAATCCTGAATTTCATAACAAGTCCAAACATATAGATGTACGGTACAAATTTGTTAGAGAACTTTATGAAAATGGAAAACTGGACATTGGATATATTTCAAGTACAGAACAAATTGCTGATATCTTTACGAAGCCACTACCAAAGCAAAGACTACAGAATTTAAGAAACAAAATTGGATTACATGGCAAAAGTTTCTTGATTTAGAGGGAGTGTTGAAGTATTATTTTATATAAATCAAGAAACCTTATTATATGTATATATATATATATTGTAATCTAGTTAGTTCATATATGTTGTTTTGTAGTTGTCACGATTTTTTCAAAATAAAAATAAAGAGATAAGTGTCACATTTATTCTTGTTCATCTTACATATAATTATCTTTGCAAATACACGTTATATATAAATAACTTCATCAGTTTTAAATTCAGATTCGGGTCAGAGGTCAATTAAATATACAATTAAAAATAATTTTTTAATGTGATTTTAAAATTAATAAATATAATCAACTTTGTAATCATTTATTGCTCGAATCCAAAATTGGAACCCGAACCCAAAACCAATGAACCGTTATAATTTTTAATTTATTGAACCGAAACTGAACCTGAATATATTTCGGTTCAGGTCCCTGCTCTTAAATCTTGAGCCAAAATTTTAGGAATCGACTTTCATTATTTGATGGTATTTACGAAAAAAAAAAAAAAAACACCGACGTAATCTTTATTCCATGTACACACGGATTTGATCGAAAATTAATTGAAATGCTCATTGATACAGCTGCCGTAGCTTACTCGTTCTAATCGGACTTACCGAGCCACAGTTATCACTGTCGTACTGCCGATTAAATTTCAGACATTTAAGATGTATAGCTTCGGAGTGTGATAAAAAAATACAAGTAGCTCTATTTATTTTTTACAACTCACAAATTGTCGGTCAGTAGTATTTTTATTTAAACGCACGGAACATGGTTTGGGTGACGTCATATCAGACTAATAGATGTGTGCTGCTAACCCACTCAGCCACCGTACTAACTATTCTTTTCAAATAGTCTTCAAGTTTAAAACAAAAATTTTTTTTTTTCAAAATATACTTGTAGGATATAAAATTAATGTTGGGTTTTAAAAAAACTGTTCCTTTAGACGTATATTATGTTAATAATAGGATAGAGGGAAACAATTCCCTCATTTTCATTATGAAACTTGCACTAACTTCTTCATCTCGCATTCATGTATCTTACTAATTGTCTCCTTGTCAAACATAACTAGGACACAAATTCAGTTGTTATACGCTTATACAACACAAAGTGCATGTGTTCATGTTTCAGCTGCTCTCTGAGAGGAAACTATCTAGATTGCGACACCTAGGGGAGGATAATTTGACATCAGCTGCTGGAGATGCTCGCCAGACGTACTTAGACATCCCAATCAGGGTGGATAGAGACACTGCTTTAGTTAGACAAGGTAAAAAGAGTATTTAAAAAATATATTATAACATTTTCAACTATTTAATTATAACAGCTTTATTACTACAAATACATCAATAGATTTTAGTATAGTGTAAATGATTAGGCAGAGAACTCACATCATCAACCTGAAAAAAAACTGTATAAAATGAAATATAACTTGTAGAAATTATTGAGTGTTATTTATTTTTAAAAGAAGAAGAAAAAAGGGCTAGTATTAAGTATTGTATATATTAATGGTATTTACAATTATTTCTAAGTCAATCGTTATTCCTCTTATGGAATATAAAATTATTTGAAATAATTGTAGTTTATTTTCGTGCCATACGTTGGCACTACTAAGAATGACCATATTGTATCAAATAATTTTATATTCCGTAAAAGTAATAAGGATTGACTTAGAAATAATTGTAAATTCATTAATATATACTTTTCTTTAATTCTAGTATATTTTTCTTCTTTTTTAAAAAAAATAACAACTAATAATTTCTACAAGTTATATTTCATTTTATCAGTTTTTTTTTTTTCAGGTTGATGACGTGAGTCTTCTGCTTAATCATTTTCATCATACTTTCAATTAGAGGAAGAAGCCAGTTTTTTAAATCAGTTTAAAAATGTGATATTTAACCGAAAAATACTTATTTTTATTTACAGAAAAAAAAAACGGTAACTATTAACCGAAACAAATTAAAACCGTATATTTTTTTAATATATTTCTAAACAGAAACTACACAGGTGTCTCTGAAATAGGGGGACATAGCTTAACCACAGGTTTTTGGGCCAAAAATAATGAGTCGTCAATCATCTCAAATTATTTAGTACTAAGCTAACATTATTTAATCGTATTATTATAATAATGTCAATAAAGTACTCGTAGACCGAACAAACGGATGTTACTAGTTAGAATATTGCTAAGATAATTTTGAACACCCATAAACAATTATTACTGTCATTAAAAAATAATTTTTAATTTGAAATAAACTACTATAGCTCGTGCCAAATAGAAATGACCTGCGCGTAATAGTATATTACGCACCATGAACTGTAAGTGACAGTTCTTAGGTCCCGAATGTTTAGGAAATCTAGACCCTACTGGTGTCGATTTCCCAAACTACATTCTCGACCTAAAAACTGTCACTTACAATTCATGGTACGTAATATACTATTACGCGCACGTCATTTCTATTTGGCATGAGCTATAGATAAAATTTAAGCCGATTTCAAGCGACATACCCGTTCACTTAGTAGGGTCAGTTACGATATGATGTGGTCAGTGGTGTCACTAAAAATTGTCTTCTGGTACACTTTTTGAATACGATAGATTAAAACTGTCACAACCAGTTTCTTTGAATGTTAAAATGTAAATAAATAAGAAAATCAAATTGTGTTTATATTTAGCACTGGAGGATAAAATGAAGTACTCTAGTGTTAAATAATAAAGATTTTTTTAAATTCTTTTATAAAATAAAATTGTTCTGATTTTGACATTTCAAAAAAAAAGGACGACAATATAATAAAAAGAAGCAGAAATATTGAACAGAGAGGTGACCCAGCTCTCAAACCCGGTCAGCTGCCATCACTGATACAAGTATACCGGGTAAACTGATCCCAGCGTCCGAATGAGTTAAACGCTCCTGAACACAACATAACGTAAGTGAACAATTAACGATTATCACCCCAAATCGCCTTTATTTTAAAAATTACACGGCACAGTCGCTTACATTTTATATTTTTCTGTCTGTCTAGATCGTTGCAGATATCACAACTTACGCAGGGACATAAAAGTTTACTATTGAATGTATCATTCTGAAAGACAATCATTTTACGTTATTGACGTTTCCATTAAAAAGTTATGGTCTAATCATAGTCGTAACACCCAAATTTCGTACACTAGTGGTTCACTAACAATAACAAATACCATCTTAAAAGATGAACTACAAGATATCCATATGGATTATCATACCAAATTTCATTTAAATCAAACAAAGCGTTCCGTTATAAATAAATAAAATAAATATATCATCACGGCATATTACCCATTGCTAGGTATGTCACTCTGCTTTGTATACAGATATCAGTAATGATGAAATATTTGTACCGTGCGGATGCTTACCAGAAGTCACCGTACAGGTACTCAATGCTGGCGTGGAGAGTACATCACAGGGGTCAATTTTGTCCACTAAATTCGTAAGTAATTTTTGGCATCGGTAGGGATGGAACCCGGGTTCATAGATTCGCGACCAGACACGCAGGCACCCGGCCACGAAACCCCATTCCGTTATTGTAAATTATTTTTTTAGACGAACTTCAAAGCAGAAAACGGTGCACTTTCGGTTTTCGAATTATAAGTAAGTTTAATTAAATCGTCTTACTTTGGGCCCAGGAATCTGTGGTTAAGTCATGTCCTCCTACTTCAGAGACATCCTGAATATGATATAAGCCGGACAAGTAACCGAAAAAATTACAGTTAATAGTTAACTGAAATCGAGAAAAAACTAGATTACTCTTTATAAAAGGATTTTATAATCAGTTAAATACATGGATTAATCTTTCAGAAAACAAAAAACTTATATTTTTATAAATTGTATTTACTGTATCTGTACTCATTACAAAAATGTAATGTAATTACTAAAATATTAATTAAATTTAAGTTTTGTTATATAAATAGATCATTAACCCACCATTACATTCGCCAAGTGGAGTTTAAACTTCAAACGATACACGAATGCAAAGGATTCACTCACCCATGTTTGTTGATCTGAAATGAAATAATGGTTTCGTTACTATTTGTATTAATTGAATCTTTTGGTATTTAATAACTGCCTCAAAATATTAGCAAAATCTTTACGTACAGAGAATCCATGAAAAATTTTAAAAATCGAATTTTGATGATAAATTGACTGAACAGTTATCGCAATAATTACGCGATATTTTCTGCAAAGAAATTGTTTACAATTACAACTGAATCTCTATTAGGAATAATCCTATCATATACAAGAAAGATAAAATCTTGTCATAATGAGACGCATAGCGAAAATTTCCTGTATTTTCAGTACTGACCAACACACACCAGCGGGGATTTGCCCCAATTTGCAATATTAAAGAAAAAAATCTGATGTGGACACCACACGACTTCCTTGTACGATTATTAAACTATACGTATTTTTTTAATAAATAAATTATAAAATATTAATTTTAACTTCAAAACAGTAAGATATATAGCGACCATGAAGAGAGTTTTGATTACAACAAAGAAATATTTGATTACAACAATAAATATGACTAATTTCACATTAAAAATATAATATTTGTTATTGTACGAATCATAAAATTGCACGTATTTAACGTAATTTGACATGAACATTTTTTTGTCCTAATCCATAGCAAGCTTTATTACAAAAACAAAAAAGTATATAATTTTTAAATTTACATATCTCGCTTATACAAAGGGCTAATTTAATAATACTTGATGTGCTAGACGCAGTAATTAATTCTCTAAAACTTTTATTTGAAGCATTTATTTCTAAAATCAAAATAAAATCATTTTATTCAAGAAAAACTGTTAACAACTTCAAGTAATGTACCACTTCCGGTTAGCCTATTTTAACCAAAATCTATTATGTTATTTCGATTGACATAAAAGTCGTATATACCAAATTTGAAAAGTTTTGGATTATATTTTAAAACAGTTTTTCATTAAAATCTATTATAGTCTTCATGTAAAGTGCCACTTCTGGAAATTGTGTAATAACCAAAAAGGGAGGTGCACAACTAGATGTTATAGGAGTCCTAAATACAAAATTTCAACTTTCTACGGCTTACCGTTTTTGAGTTATACGAGATACGTACGTACGTACAGACGTCACGACGAAATTAGTCAAAATGGATTCAGGGATGATCAAAATGGATATTTCCGTTGAAATCTGAAAACCGAAATTTTTCGCGATTACAATACTTCCTTTACTTACGTACAAGAATGAAGTCCCCATGAAATTAATAATCTGTTATGAGTGTTTTATTCAAGTTTTTCTCGTTCATAATAGAGTAAAACAAAGCATAATCACTTATAATATAATAGTTTTTATCTTTTATCTGAAAGTTTATTTAGTTAAAATAACGTTTTCTGGAATGTAAATACGATAGTCTCGTATTTAATTTGAAGCTTTGGTGGATTTAGATGGGAGTAAAGTACCGCATGTGTGTGAATTTATCCTTAAGTTAAATTTGCATAATTGCGTGCCATAGTTCGTTATGATTCCGGATTAGACGGATTTAAAAGTCATTTCCTTGTGCAAGACACGCGCACAACGTTAATAGGGGATATTTGACCACCTATAAGAGAAACGTTTAATGCGAAGTAATAATGATTTTTGTAACCTTCTTACTCTTTATAAAATGCTTGAATTATAAATTAATGAGTATACTATGTACATACTCTGCTAAACCAATATTTTCCTGTAAGGAGAAATATGGATAGTATACGGTGAGTACACTACCGTCTAGCTGCACTGAAAAGTATAAACTGAAATTTTCTTCCTCTTGAAATAATAACACCATATTTACTCATGTTGCATGAATAATTATTTTATCATTTTCAGCAATTTTTATTTTATTTTCCATTTTCTGTATCTTATAGTTATTTTTAGTATTTGTAAATCATATATACACTCATATCGTATGTATATTAGCCCATGAAAAATGTTTAAAAAAGGTATGATTCCACGGTTTGAAATGGGTAATTATTTATTTAAGAAGGCAAAAAATAGTTTAGATGAAGTTTCATAAAAAATATGAAAAAAAATAGTGGAAGGTCCCATTGTTACATTTTTGGCAAATAAAAATGAATAAGAATGATGCAACCTTTTTTAGTTTAAATTCTGTATATATTTATTAAAATTACGACGTTTCGGCAATATAAACTATTGCCTTCTTCAGGAATTAACAACAAATCAACAAATACAAATAAATAAATAATTATAATAATAATTATTATAATGACAATTATTTATTTATTTGTATTTGTTGATTTATTGTTCATTCCTGAAGAAGGCAATAGTTTATACCGCCGAAACGTCGTAATTTTAATAAATATACAGAATTTAAACTAAAAAAGGTTGTATCATTCTTATTGAAATATGAGTTCTGAGATTTTTTAATAATTTAAAAATGAATAAATTATTAAACCGCATTGAAACCCAATTTTTTTTTTCTTCCCTATTGTAAGGTTTATTTATTTGGTTGGTGTAAAAATCAAAGAAATATTATTAATTAAAATAAAAGTTTATTAAACGATAAATAATTAAGATAAAGATAATAAAAATAACTAACATTATGATTAAACAATTATAAACACTAATTTAAGACTAATAATATTATTAAATTCTTAAATACTAAGATTATTTATTTAAACAATATTTCACTATTTATTTATCTAACTATATTTATTTATGTTCACCACTCGTAGACTATATATTTAGATCATTTCACGATTCTTGTCTATATCTGAATGTTCTCGCTGGATTCCCTGACGTGTTTATATATCTAGCGTCTTTCTGGAACATTCGACACGATAATAACATTGAATACAAAGGATTAGGTGACCCTAAGTAATTAAACAGGTCGCGACGTATTTGTTTACTACGCCGATAGCTCTCCCAATTACGTCGAGTCAACGCAGGCTGCACTATGTTTTAATTTTCTACCTACTGTTGAAACTATAATGTCCATATAAAAATCATAACTTTGACAAGGGCGATTCCCATGCAGCCTCAAAAAATTAAGGCTGTCACAAATCCAGGGCTTTAAAAAACAGTATATACAATTTTTTATGGAGGGGGCTCCAGTTCTTCATTGAATATATTGGGTGTAGTAACCGAATCGTATTTTTGCAGAAATAAAGACAATTTTACGAAAGCAACGGGAAATTCTTTACACATCATCAGAAGCCTTGGAGGATATATCACGTGATTTCACCTCATCTATAAACGTTGCAAATGATCACATGATGCAAGTTGTTCAAGCTGTTACCGATATTGAACAATGGCGCTGGTTGATCGGACTAAGTAAGTTTTACATTTTAAATTTTATATAAGATAGGTTAACTGGTAACATACGTAACATAAAACGAGAAAAAACATTAACTCAACAAACATATTCCTATTTAATTTTAACTTCTACAACCAACAGTAAACGCATTCATATATGTGAACCCTCCAACAGACCAGAAAGTGTAACGATCAAATATAAGAGCCAAATTCAAAGTTCATAACGCTAAGAAGATAATTTTAATCCCCGTGTATTTCGTACAGGAGAAATGTTTGCTCAACTTTAACGGCCGAGAAATCTCGTAAAATTAAATCTCTTATGCAAAGCATGCGTTATTTCTAGATTCGTACAATAATATTCACATGAACACCTGTGCAGTGGCGTATTATCAAAAGCCTAAGAAGCTGGGCTTCTGGTTTTACAGGGGGCGCAAAAAATTTACGAGCCCAAGATACACAATCGAGACGAACTCCCGGGGCTTCTGGCACCAAAGTACGTTAATACGCCACTGACTGTGCCCAGTTTATAATTATTTAAACAAAAATACAACACTACAAAATTCAATGGACATTCTTGATTTAATCTGTAACTTCGGTGATTCGATGCATGTTTCATAGCTTTTGTATCACTAACCTATTTACTGGCGGATGAGGGACTATCAACGAGATACGTTATTTTGGCTTGCACCTAGCATATTAATTTTTAATCATTTTCTTACTTTATTTTTTCAGGGATTTTAAACTGTTGCAATCTATTACTGTATAAACAAAATATCGAATTCTTCACAAGAGCTGTTTAATTTATTTTATAAAATATATAATTATATTTTTTTCCAACTTCCATGTAAAACCTATACTAGGGAATTCAATCTATGAACTCGTGCCAAAGGTAAATTCTAACCTGACTTTTCTGGTCTATAGACCGGTATACCGAGGCAGACCGTCTTGATGGCCACCCAAAACTAGGGGTACCCCTACACGCTCAGGTTGGCCTCACGATACGCCTTGTAGTCGACGTAAATTTTCAGTAGTGATCATGCGATCATGGCGCCAACAAACGATGCTTTTACTATTGCCGATTTGCTGATAGCTCCTGAGGCACCCCCAAAGAAAAGTTAACCAAAAAGTTTGATATAAAAAATAATTGAAAAAATAAATACTATTCATTTGTAAATTTATTAAATGAACTGAGATTCAAGCCAAAAGATTAGCATAATTATGAATGGTTGACAAAATCGACTCAAGATCGTCAAAAATAATAGTACTATAATAAGCAGACATGCCCCGGACGGCCTGGGAGAGGGGGTTTGCCTTCCGGTGAACGAACAGATATTAGATTCGATATCCGGCGGCCTCTTTGCGCTTTGGTCTCAAAGTGAATCTTCATACTCACATTTAGGTTTACCTCAAGGCGGTTCGCCTCAAGGCAGACCTTTCCGGTACATCGGAATATTTGTATCGAAATGTTCTGTCTCTTGGGTGTGACGTCAATGGGAGAAGCTGAGCATAGCTAATCGCAGCTAATCGTAGATGGCAACAGGTAACTATGGCACTTTGACTGCGTGAAATTTGAAAACAGTGGCCATGACACTGACTGTTAGTATTTGTATTTGGGGTTGGTTGGTGCTGATTGGTGACGACTACACTTTAAAAATGTATGATACATGGAATTTAAAAAGGATTAAAAGTGAATTAAAAAATCTAACATTTAGTCTAAATGATAATAAACTAGTACTAATAGATAGGTATTTTTAATATCGTATTAATCGTGAGTAAACATTGTTTTTATTTGTAAGTTGAAGGACTACGATATAAACAATATTTTCGATGCTATTGTACACAACGGCGAAAGTATCTCCTAGTAATTTATAAAAAGATGTGCCCGGAGAGACTAAACTATGTATCAAATTTACTAGAGAAACTATAGAACAATATTTAAGTTGTAAATATTTATGGAATAGAAAATGATCACTTGTCATACGCTTGTATATCAAACAAAGAAACCCAAACATAACCTAATCAAAATTGACAAGAGCAAACATGGTTTTTTTTACATATACCAGCAGTTTTTGCTACCGCAAGCTGTGTTACATGCACTTTTTTTATTACATAAATTTGAAAAGTGCTTTTGTAATAGTGATGCAACGATTACGATTAAGATTAATCATAATCGTCGATTATTAACAACGATTATTAAGATGTGCGTAGTTAGAGCAATGTGTTTGTTTATTTGTCTTTTTTTTGTTATAACAAATATAATAATATCTTGTATACTTTGTACATCCATTTTATAACATTAAAACTAGATTATAAACCATAACTATAAGAAAACAATGACTGCGAAAATTATAAGCACGAATACTTCAATAAACTACCGCATTGATATTGTGTTCTATTTCCATAGCCATCTGATTCTTGTCGAAATTATATCATTTTATTTCTAAAATATCTCATGCTGCCAATTTGCTGTTACATCAAAATTAATGTTTTTATAAGTAAAATTTAATTTTAAACAACCTTTTATTTATACAGTTTTTCTCTAAAAATAGAAGAAAAGCCAATTTCTACCTTATTTAAAATCACTGGTTAAACTGCAATGTTCCTGTTTTCAGTGCACACTCTGTTGATAAAAGAGTTCAAGTGATTTTTGCAGTACAGCAACTTAATGTTACTCTATTAGCTAGTTATTACTTTTACTTCGAATTTGTACTTTTTTGTATGTTTAATACCTAGCACAATGGGAACTTATGATTTTGACGTCATCGGCGGCGGATCGGCAGCGGACCTCCCTCCACATAATTTAGAAAGGGACAAAAAAATTTTAGAAAGAGCGAGGTGATATACCATGACCGAGTCGATCAAATGCTTTCCGTCTTCAGCACCTCCCCGTTGATCCTATAATTTGTTATTTGGTTAGCAAAGTTTGTTTAAGTTATTATGTGTAGTGATTGTTATTAATGAAACATTGCGGAATCGAATCTTTCTGATTCTCACGGAGGGAAAACAAATTCGATTTCATCGTTTCAATTTGAAAAAACACGAACTGAATCCATGTAAACACTACAAATTCCACTGTTGAGAGAGACGGAAAAATAATGAAATTTCTTTTACTGTATATCCACGTCTTAATCTTATTAAAGTCATACATAATTTGTCTCTGGATGTTAAATTATTAAATTTAGTTTTCTTTGGCGTTTTTTTGGAAATATCTGTATTTCAACTTTGGCATAACTGGGATTTAACAAATGATATAGAACATTAAAATGTTCTATTGATAAGCCGGTGAAATATATAAATTTTACAGCATCATTTCTTAATAAATTATAATTTAGTTTCCAATTATTGACAAATTTAGTTTCATTTCTTGATGTCTCTACAGCACCAAATAAATTTCTTACATAATAATTGTTGACTGTTTGGGTACTACTTTCCTTATTAATCTTTATTTCTGTTTGTGTGGAGTTGTTCTGCTTATTATCAATTTTTATATGTGTTTTTATTAATATAAACTTGTGTCTCTTTATTAGTAGACAGCTTTATTAAAGTTGCTGTACTTGTTTTTCCAAAATAAGTTTGATTATGTTTGTCCACTTTACAAACATAGGTTTGCATCATTTTATTGTTATTTTGTACATAATTAAACTTCCTTTTTATCACAGGTTCCTGTAAATACATTACTAATTCATATTCAATTTATATTAATCATATTATTTCAACTTCCGTGTTCAGTCTCGTCTCAGACATGTTCATGTTTCTTGTCAAACAATGGCTGTTGTGATCACGTGATAAACGTCAAACTTAGAGCTATCTTGCTCACTACATAACTAATTATTAAATACTTTTTTACACACTAGATGGGGACCAAAATATTTGAATTGTATAAGTCCCCATTAGATTATGTAATTTTCTTATATACATAAACACGACTTTTTGAATATTGTGTGCTAACCTGCTAACTAGTAAATGATAAAAATATTTCGCTATAAATCGTTGATTTATTTTGGTAATTTTAACTTGACCTATTTTTACTAAATAATTGTAATCGGCGATTATCAGAATTATTAATCGTAATCGTCAAAGTAAAATCGTTGCATCACTACTTTGTAACGTAACGCACAGTTGTACCATTTCGCCGCCGGCATCTCCCATTCTGTATCTATTCCTTATAGCAAACTTTTCTCGCCAATAATGTCCTTATATGACTATAAGTCTGGAAGGTATTTTAAAGACAAAATTACACTTTATGGGTAATTCTGAAAATTTTATTTTATGGACTAATTTTTTTACCTTCCGTCACTTTTAGCTAAGGATGGTATTGTCTTTGGTCAAAAAATTCGATGGTGAGTTTTTAATGAATAAGCACATTTTGGGATCCCTAGAATACGAATTTATTATTTTTACGATGATGTTTGTATGTGTGGTGTGCGTATGTGTGATAAAAATTTATCCTGCAATAACTCCGATACTACAATTCCAAAAATTATAATTCCTTCATATTCCCGTTTTGTACGTCCGTATGAAGAATTAATTAGAATTTGGTTACGATTGGTTAACCGGAAGTACCCTAATTTGAACCCGTTGTATTTCGGAAATGATCAATATAGACATTATAAACGTCTTCCAATTTATTTGTTTTATTAATATATTCAAATATTACTAAGTAACAGATGTCAGTGTCAAATAAAATTCAAATATCTGTGTGAAATGATTTTACTGGAAATATAAAAATTTAAAATAATTTAATGTGGCAAAAACAAATCGCATAAGGTAATACAACATTTATAGCCACAAGCCAATTCAGCAGATTATTATGTTGTAAATATAATGCTATATATGTTTTTATTTTTTACTCCTTATTTTAAAAAACATACTGTTATTTTTAGGAGTAGCTCAGTTCAGGTCAATACGAGGTAAGATCAGTTCATTTCTCCCCTTTACAATCGTTTGCAAAATAAATCTGTGTGGAATTTTTACAAAATACGTAAAATTGACAGAAGGTAATGTGCTGGCCACATCAGATTTTTTAATAATAATTATTGTGCTTATAAATTTTTCATTATTATTACGTAATTCTATTAAAAATTGATAATTATTCACATGAAGAAAAATTATAAATAATTAGGTGGTATTACTATTATTGTTATTATACTAGCAATGAGTGCCCGTGAGGTGACGCCTGGTAAGCGCCCACACGGTATAAATATTCCATCATTACCGATATCTGCGTACGAAGCAGATTGGCACACCCAGCAATGGGTAATATGCCGTGATGAAATATTTATTTATTTATTTAGTTATTATACTTGCCCTCAAATAAGTATGGATTGAATATTTCTACACTGTTGTCAATTCAGTATGGCAATGTTGAAAATACTAAGTTATGAAGAAGCGACAACACCGCAGGGCAAGGGACAGGCCAGCAATGAGTGCCCGTGCGGTGACGCCTGGTAAACGCCCACACGGTACAAATATGTCATCATTCATCATCATTACCGAAATCTGTATACAAAGCAGATTGGCACACCCAGCAATGGGGAACATGCCGTGATGATATATTTATTTATTTTATTTATAAATAGCAAAATAATAAAACTTTAAAATTATACACGAAAGTTAAAAAATAAATTAATTTTATTCATAAATATATTTATCTTTTTAGTTTAATTCTTTAGCTGATAGATAAAAAGTCAAACATTTGTTTATGTTTTTGTTATCATGTCATGGCTTCGCTATTAATAAGAAATTGAATCAATTTAATAATGAATTTATGGAACTAAAATATTACATAATATGCAGAAAATTTGTATTTTTCTATTGGTCAACAGTCATTGTTGTCAGTCAAAACATAGCACAACTGTCAAAAAACTGATTCCCCAGTTTAATCTCCTATGTACACCTTGGAACAAAAACACCCAGTATGTAAAATTTTATGCTCTACATTCCACAATTTTTATTTAAAAGTATTTTTTACTAAAATAATTTGGGAAGCAACAACAAAGAAAAACTGCTTTCCCTTTTAAATGCCTATGGCGCGCATTTCGTGAAACACTCTGTACCTACTCGTATAAGTAACATGAAATTTATATCGTTTTTAATAGTAGTCATTTTCACATAGAGTTGTGCAAATAATTACTTACGCACACA
This sequence comes from Harpalus rufipes, assembly GCA_951394225.1. Taxonomy (NCBI): domain Eukaryota; kingdom Metazoa; phylum Arthropoda; class Insecta; order Coleoptera; family Carabidae; genus Harpalus; species Harpalus rufipes. The sequence goes on along the minus strand of OX596282.1, from coordinate 16,279,556 downwards.
TAGTATTTTAATAATTGGTATTTCCAGGAGATAAATTAAAATTTATGAAGTATATATATATATATATATATATATATATATATATATATATATATATATATATATATATATATATATATATATATACATCCCACTATCATTGCTGCGTCCTTTCATGGCTAGGACATTGTGGCAACCACCGAAAGGAATAGAGATAGGCTTCGAATTTCTGAAGTATATCGGCTATTTTTTTCCCCTGATTATGAATATCGGTTCAAATTTCAATTAAGTCAATTTACAACGATATACGTTTCCGTTCATCTCACGATATTATGAACTCCTCCAAACTGAGTGAATCCGACGTCCAGAGTATATACTTCATGCATATCCCGTACTTTGTGACGTCCGATTTGTATATTTTTATTCATACTACCGTTACAATGACGTCCAGCAACGTTGCCAATATTAAATACATTATTTTAATGTAGAAACCAAAGCGAAATCTTTCATAGTCATATGCACACCCACATGTTAGAGATATTTTACAATCTCTGGTAATGATAATTAACAGATATAAATGTCTGATACTTATTTGATTTAGTTTAGTTCAATGTTTGAAGATTTAAAGCAGGATAGCATACTTTATTTTATTCAAAAAAAAAAATTATTATCATTAAACTAACGAAAATTGATCAACGTAATCTTCCTTTCCATAAAAATTCCTAATCTATTAATAAACCTAACGATATTTTACAAAAATAATTTTGCAGTTTTTAATGTGTAATTTTTTTTTTTTGTAATATGATTTATTTTCTATGAGAAAGGATATTTAACATAATAACCTGACCCTAACATCCGGCACTCGGTGTAAGAAATCAATGGCAAAATTTTCGTTTGGCTATAGATAATTCCCTATTATAATTTTTAGATCAAAAGTGTAGAAATCCTGTCATTAATCACACGTAAATTAAAAGTTCTATTTTCAAGCTGTTTACACAGTGCCATGAGAAATATAACAAATAATAAACTGTTGGTCTATGTGTTTATGTAATTTTTACTTTGATTTTATTATTATTAAAGATAATGGAACCTCTTAACAAAATGAAATGGTCTTTATTTGTGAAAATAGTAATTTTAATATAACTCGAGCCTTAAAGTGACATTTATTTAGGTCTATCTGCCTGTTTCATATCATCATTTCTCATGACTGTATAAGCAACATAAAAAGAAATTTTTAATTTGCTACTACTTCGTAACAGGAATGAATTATTTCAATTAATTGCCATTTTAAATTATGAGTAACTTTATTATTTAAACTTTTGTTCTAAAACTAAAATTTTACCATTGTATGTATTTCCTATAGATAGGGTATTAATCACAAAATTCCGATCACCAAATTGTTTCAATACAAATATCTGTTAATGCATTCTTGTTATCAGTAAAACCAATCAAACATTAAAAAAATCGTCTTTGTTAATAACGTTTACACTGTATTTATGTTGTATTTGGTCGGCCCTCGAGCATTCAATAAATCTATTATTATTATTATTAAACTAAAAATATATATTAACATTAAATATTTGCCATCATTTCAAAGATCTACTCATCAAAAAGCTCCGCTTCGCTCCGTGTTGGCTCCCAACGACGCTTAATATACATATACATATAACTTCTCACGGACGGCAAATATACCATTAACCGTGGTTTAAGTAGGATGAAGGAGGAGCTGGAATTTAATGTTGGATAAAAACTAGTTCTGTTGAATGCAAAATCGATTTTTACATACGATTTTATGTATTTTGTACTCACTGGAAACTGGAACCGAAACCATTGAACTCTACACCTCAAGTAGAGTTTAATAATATATTGGATTTATATAATTTTTACGATCATGTGTTCTATGCATATATTTGCATTGACCCACACCCATTGCAAATCGTTCTCCGAAGCATTTTTCATTGAATTTGTGAGTTAAAGCTGTAAAATTACCAAAACTTATTATTTTTAAAGTAACTAAGTAATTTAATTGTTGCTATTATGATGGCGACATTTGCGACTGTAACAGAATAAAAATAGATCGAACTAGGTGTTAGAATATTTTGTTTATTGACAAATTAGTAATTTTGGCGACACTATAATAATACTCGTACTAGCTTAAAAGTAGATAATTTTTGCACAAAACTAATTTCGTGCTGTTATTCGAAATAGCTTCAAAATTCGGATATCCTTTTAATATAATATATAGAAAAAATATATCATCACGACATATTACCTATTTCTGGGTGTGTCAATTAGCTTTGAACACAGAAATCAGTAATGATGCTGACATATGCGTATCATGCCGGCGTTTACCAGACATCACCTTACAGGCACTTACTGCTGGTGTGGAAAGTGAAATACAGGAGTCTCTTTTGTATCATTTAAAATTCGAAATAATTTTGATGTCATAGGCCAGGGATGGCGAACCAATGGCACGCGTGCCATTAATGGCACGCGGCACAATATTTTGGGCACGTCACTCACTGATCACAAAATTCATTATGATGCATTACGAAAAAAAGTGTGAAGTAGGTATTATATGACGAATTTTGGAAACATGGAATGCGTTACCAGACACATTTAATTGTTTGAAGAAGCTGGCTCATGCTATTTTAACAATATTTTCATCAACCTATGCCTGCGAGTCATTATTTTCAGAGATGAATAACATTAAAGACTCGGATAGAAACCGTTTGACAGATGACTCCAGTTCAGCATGCATTCTGCTAAAAGTAACATCTTACAACCCTAACATATGTTATTTGTCATCTAATCTGCAACAACAGATGTCACACTAATTTTACTTTAATTTAAATTACGCGTATAATTGAAACATTGCAAAATGTTCCTATTTTTTTGTAGTAAATAAAGAGTTTTGAGTTGATAGTATTTATTATTATTATTTTCCCAATAATCACAAACTCAAAATTATTTGATGGCACGTCTATGATCTCATTAAACATTTATTTAGAAAAATGGCACGTTGATACGTAAAGGTTCGCCATCCCTGTCATAGGCGCATGGCCACTGGCACGGCGGTCTCTATCTAACAGGCGGGAGTGTGATAGAGGGGGGGCGTGACGTCATGAGGCCGACCACGGCCGACTGTTTGCTCGTTCAACTTACAACCGTACCGTAACTTGCAAGTACGGCAAATTTCAATGTTTATTGTTGCAATTTCGCCTGAATTTTGTTTTACAACTCAAATAATATAATATGCCTCGAAAATGTTGTGTACCGGCTTGTAAAAGCAATTATGCAAGCACTTCGGAAAATATTCCAACATTTCTATTTCCCAAAGATAAAGGACTTTTTGATAAATGGATAAGGTGCATCCCCCGTAAAAATTGGACACCCTCCGCAACATCGGTGGTCTGTATCAAACATTTTAATGAAGAAAGCATTTTAACTGGTTACTCCTATAATTAGTAAATAAAGGAGAAACAAAAACATTTAATTATGATAAACCACACTTAAAACCCGACTCGTTTCCAACTATTTTTCCAGGCTTACCTAATTATTTAAATATTAAATCTATCGTTAAAGAAAAACTCCAGAAGAACGGAATTCTGAAATCCAGCAAAGGAAATTAGAAGAAGCAAAGAAGATTGAAGAAGCGCGACAAACAGAAGACAAAATACAAAGTTATGACAATCTTGTTCAAAATATTTACGAATTTGTGAAAACGATAGACGAAAATCTTTTTGTGAAAGTAAACATAAATGAAGATTACTTAATTATATATAAAATGGATTTTGAATCGGTAAGTTGTACCTTTTACGTTAAGATAAATAGAAATCTCAGCCCAAAATATTTCTTCAAAAATAAAATGCTTTCTTTAAATGAACTGCAACATAATCACTTCCAATTTAATACAAATGAAGTTGACACCTACTCTAAATTAAAACAGATATTAGAGTATCTGTTAAACAAAGTTAACTTTAACTATACTGAGTCTATTATTCAACATTTAAATAATGATATTCAGCTTGTTAAAGAAAAACTAATAGACGAAGGTGGTGAAGAGAGAATTGAACAGTTATTATTTTTAAGTGAACAGATAACACTTCTTTTCTCAAAACAGAAACGGTACAGTTCGAAAATGATCTTGTGGTCTTATGTAATTTATTTACAATCAAGAAAATGTTATGACGTCCTAAGATCGAACAATATTTTAACACTGCCACACCCGAAGTATTTACAACAACTTACAGCTTCTTTTCATATTTCATCAAATTTAGAAAAAGAAAATATTCATTTCTTAAATATTATTGCAAATAAACTGACTAAAGACGAGGACAAATGGGTAGTCTTGCAACTTGATGAAATATATGTTAATGAAAGCATTGAATACCGATCAGGTGAATTAAAAGGTTTCGCAGAAAATTCGAACAAAGTATTAGAAGCCAAAACTATCCAATCTTTTTTAATTTCCGGATGTTTTGCCAGATATGAACATATGGTTTATTTACTTCCAGTAAAAACAATAACAGGTGAACAACTCGCAGAAATAACGACAAATGTAATTTTACTTTTAGAAAATTGTGGTTTTCGTGTTATGTGTTTATCATCTGACAATAACAATGTAAACCAGAAAATGTTTGATATTTTGAGAAATAATTCAACAGATCCCGATACCATCTATTGTCCTCAAATTAACCATCCTATTTTTATCATCTATGATACAGTCCACATCTTAAAAAATATTAGGAACAATTGGATAAACAAGAAAGATTGTCAAAAAACATTTATTATTCCAAAATTTGAAAAGACCACTAAAATCGGTAATGATATCTTCTCTGAAGACGAGTCCACTACCACATTCGAAAATTCAAACGTTACTAATGATGAGAGTGATCCTAAAAACATATTATACGCTAAATTTAATGATTTGAGAAATGTATATAAGCGAGAACACAAAGAAATTATTAAAAAAGGATTTAAATTAAATTATAAAACTGTATACCCATCAAATCTGGAACGCCAAAAAGTATCTTTGGCTTTAAATATATTTCACGAGAGTACACATTCAGCTTTAATTGCATATGATTATAAAGATACTGCAAATTTTATTGAAATAATTTGGAAGTGGTGGTCAATTGTTAATATTCAAAATTGTTTAACTGGTAAATTAAAAAGGAATCAGTGGGCTGAACCATTTTACAGTTTGCAGGATGAACGATTTACATTTTTAGAACAATTTATAGAATGGATACAAAAGTGGAATTCATTAACTCTATGTAACCAAACAGCACTAACAAAAGATACTAATCAGGTAGGTACTTCCACATGTTAAGTTATTTTGTTTAATTTTTGTTTTCTTAGGCAATTATGCAAAGTACAAGAAGTCTTATTAAGATCATAAAATATTCATTATCAACAATAAAAATAAATTATGTATTACCTGGTAAATTTCAGAGTGACAAAATTGAAAAACGGTTTAGCATGTATAGACAACTAAGTGGTGGAAATTATAATGTAAGTGTTACTCAAAATTTGGACTCAGAAAGGAAAATTAGAACAAAAAGTGTATTGGGCATTAAATCAGCTCGATACGGAATGGTACCTTTAGATGTGAGCAATTTAGATATTATTGAACCACATGAAAATTATAAACCGAACTTAGAAGAAAATGAATTATTTAGCATAGTGTCCGAAAAAATTAGTGAAGCTGTAGATGGTGATATCGACCAGGATGCTCTTCTATACATATGTGGATACGCGTCTTTCAAGCTAACAAATAGACTAGAATGTCCTGTCTGTCAAGCACTGCTTAAGTCTAGTGAAGATTTTGCTAGTAATTATTTAGAAGATATCAATCGAGGTGGATTAACGGTACCGTCAAACGTCATTGTTGAAATTGGCAAAGAATCAAAATTATGCAAGCACTAATTTCAACAAATTTAGAAGAAATATTCATAAAATGTTCTGCAAATCATCATGCTACTTTGAAACATTTAATATGTAAAAGAATAGTGCATAACGGTTTAATTAGTAAAATTTTATATGATACATGTATTTGCAATACGAAATATTCAGATATTTTCCATAAAATTATTAACACTATTTGTAACATATTGCTGTCAAATTATAAAAAACTTAGAAATAACTTGGTACAAGAAAATAAGAGAAAAAAATGTAGTTCTGATGAAAAAATATCCAATAAAAGAAAAACGAGTACTTTTAAGTAATTAACAATCATTTTATCTTTCATACGAGAATATTGATTTATTTAACTTTATATAATAAAATATTTCAAATAAAATGTATTTTACCTCCTTTTAACTTTTAATATTTGCAGTTTTAGTCCAGTCAAATTAGACAATTTTACGGCAAAACCTTGGAATAATTAAAAGTGAACTGAACTTTTGTGTTCACCTTTATTTAGTGTTTTGAAACAACGTCCAAAAAGTACCCTTGATTTGACCTTGAGCTTCACGAGTTATAGGGCGCTAATGTAGCAAAAATTTGTTTTTTTGCTTATATCTTCTTTTCTATTGACTTTAGCTATAGAACATTCTACAGAGAAATTGAAGTTTACAAAATTCTCTACAAAAAAGTATTCTAGTATTTTTGTTGTAGGACTAACCCATTCTGCAAAAACTCGCTGTGAACGTTGATTTGAAGGGTAACACGACAATAATACGAGTTCCACAACCAATTTGAAGTCTGAAATTATGTATAATATACCATGAGTTGAATCGAATGGTTTTCTTCGTACAATTTTAAAACAGAAAGGTTCTCAAAATAAAATATTTCAAGGAATTTCAATAATATATAATTCACGCGCGCTAGTAGAGTACTTCCGATTTCAACAGTAAATGGTAAAATCAAGGTTCACGATCGAACAGTACCTGTGGATTCATCACTATTGTTTCAAAGAATTAGTGCCATGAACAAATCCATCGAAGAACTCCGGGGATTTTTCCAATATGAATTGGCTCCATATCCTGTATCACTCTTCGATGACACTGGCATGCGTAAAACCAAGAAGTCATCTCTCTATGACATCTTTAAACCATTGACATCTCTACCTGATTTTGAAAATGCAACTTATATAATTGACGGTGGCTTCCTCTTACACAGAGTTGTGTGGCATCAAAATGATGCTTTTAATTCAATTTGCCCAGCTTATGTACATTATGTACAGAAACATTTTGGCCCGAATACTAATATAGTCTTCGATGGATATTCCAACAGCAGCAAAAGTGTGAAAAGTATGGAACAAATCCGCAGATCTTCCAAATGAAACAATGAACGCAACGGTAAGGCAAGATAAATTTCTTGCTAACAACAGCAACAAAACCAGATTTATTTCGATGTTGGCTAAGCATTTCGAGGTTCATAATATCCGTGTCAAGCTATCTGAAGATGATGCCGATGTTTTAATCATCGAAATAGCTCTTGAAGAATTGCGGCAAAATAAAACTGTCGTTGTCGGGGAAGATGTAGACCTCATTGTACTCCTGATAGCTCGTACGCCGATTGATGGAGAAATTTATTTCATGAAGCCAGGCAGAGGAAAAGTTCCACAAACAATTTACTCATCCCAAAGTTCTTACCAACATGAATGCAGTAAACATTATCTTTTATTTCTCCATGCTGTCTCCGGGTGTGACACAACGTCAGCTCCTTTTGGTAAAGGTAAAACGACAGCTTTGAAGCTATTGGAAAAACGCCAAGATTTGCAAGCTGCAGCTCAAGTTTTCACGCAAGGAGATTCCTCACACGAATTGATTTCTTCCAATGGGATTAAATTTTTACTGGCATTATATGGAGCGCCAAATGAAGTAGCATCCATTGATCAATATCGTTACACGTGTTTTACGAAATTAATAAATAAAAGTAAGCCGGTGAAATTGGCTGTATTACCGCCAACAGATAGTGCAGCTAAAGAGCACCTTCACCGAGTTAATTTTCAAGTACAAAAGTGGCTGGGAAATGAATTAAACCCTAATGAGTGGGGATGGATATTGAGAAACGGTGTATTGGAACCGAAAAAAACAATACAAGTTCCCGCTCCGGATTCTCTTTTAAATATGATCTTCTGTAATTGCACCAAAGGTTATGGACTATTGTGTGGATGTAGAAAATTGGGGATAAAATGTTCGTCAATTTGTAGTTATTGCAACGGGCAATCGTGTTTGAATGCCGATACAATAGAAGATAACGGAGAAAACCAATTTGATGAAGGAGAGAATGAAAATCAATTAGAATCATTTTCTACGGATTATCTGGAACAATGCGACATAGAAGGAGAAGAAGACGAAGATGAAGAAGCTTAAGATAAGTCTATTTTGACTGTTTTAAGAAGTATTGAGAGGATATTTTGACCGAATGAGACTGTGGATTAGGCCTAAAGGGGATACCACATTAAAAAAAACGCGCCTCGTACTCAACCTCAAAGGTGGTATGGAATGGGGTACTTCGTATTGGATTCACACTTTTAACACCTATACTACGGTAAAACGGTTAGACTTACGAAAAAACTACTAGAATACTTTTTTGTAGAGAATTTTGTAAACTTCAATTTCTCTGTAGACTGTTCTATAGTTTAAGTCAATAGAAAAGAAGATATAAGCGAAAAAACAAATTTTTGCTACATTAGCGCCCTATAACTCGTGAAGCTCAAGGTCAAATCAAGGGTACTTTTTGGATGTTGTTTGAAAACACCAAATAAAGGTGTACACAAAAATTCAGTTCACTTTTAATTTTTCCGAGGTAAAAACCTTATTTGACTGGACTATTTATATTATTTGTGCTCGAAATAATAGGTAAGTGAATAGTATTTAAATTTTAAATTAAAAATTAATAAGAATTATTTAAATTCCCAGTTATAGAATTATATATACGTATAAAAGGACTATTCTAGTAGTTCATTTAGAAGATAATAATCATTTCTGAATATTAAAACGGAATTAAAAGGCCCAATTTTGATGTTATGCCGTATAAACACTGTATAAAGTCGGCCTCATGACGTCACGCGAACTGTATGGTAGTGGGGGCTACACTCCCGCCTGTGCCACTGGATACCATATACTAAAAGAAAAGAAAAATGAATTTCGCAAAAGTACAATTTTTATAAAATATAATTCCAAGGAAATGGAGACTAATTTTACAACAAAAAAAAATCAATTATTAATTCAGTTCATATTACGTACCTTACTAAAAATAATTATCTGTATTTTGCTGTGATTTAAATAAATATATTTAATAAGTTCATTTTTCGCTTATTTTGTAACAGTGACGCATTAGTACAATGCAGTTTGTTTTACTACACTGAATTTTTATTTATTTATACATTTATAAAGAAAATGAATACAAGTAAACTGAGGGTCTTCTTTATATTTGCTATAGTAAAAAGGAATTTATCACCAAAATACTTAATCCCACACATTTTTTTTTGTCTTAGATTAATTAAAGTATTTTCAAATTAACAGCAATATATACACTCAATAAATAATTAAGCACCTATTTTGTCCCGCACGAAATCAGTTTTGTGCAAAAATTATCTACTTTTGTACCAATACGAGTATTATTATTGTGTCGCTAAAATTACTGATTTGACACTAAATAAAATATTCCCGACGCCTAGTTATGATCTATGTTTTATTCTGTTATGGTCGCAAATGTCTCAATCATAATAGCAACAATTAAAATAGTTAGTTACGATAAAACTAAGATGTGTTGGTAACTTTACAGCTTTGACCCGCAGATACAATGAAAAATGCTCCGTAGTTTTGAGCAATTAGAAAATATTTTTATACTTACTAGTAATAACGATTTTAATTATGTATTCTTATTCATAAATATCTTTACGTGGGACTTTTTGATCCCCTTCTATGCAAAATAAAATGAAAAACCAAATGATTTAAATTCATGAAATACTATTATGGAGAACTATTCTGTTTATTTCCAAAAAGAATATTTCAAAAACCACACAAATTCGTTATTATTGCCAATAAACAAATTCATTTTCCGCGTTTCTTTCTAAGTAATGTAGGTTACAATAAAATTCAGTGTTTTTAAAAGCCATTAATTTTGAAAATTGTTCTTTTGTGCAAAGAAATATAATCACAATTTTCAAATTACATTATAATAAAAATAAAAGGCAAATAGCTTAACAATAGTTTTCACAAAATAATCTTATAAATTTTTTAGGTACCTATACCTACATTTGTAAACAAAAACTATCTAATGGGTCTATATTCTGTTCACATACGTATTTGTAAATCTGTAAATAATGAACAAAATCGCAATGAAAGCTGACAGTCTTATGTATAATTTTATATTAATCAACAAGAATAGATGTGTTTTTATGACGTTTTTAGAGATTTAGAGGTCTGTAAGACTTACAGATGTCAACAGAATCGACCCATAAACTTATGCTATTGGTTACAGGCACGTAAAGATATTTATTAATATGTGTAAATAATTAAAATCGTTATTACGAGAAGTATGAAAATATTTTCTAATTACTCGGGAACTGACTTTGGCTAAACACTTTAGCAAGTAGAGGAAAAGTCGAAAGAAGTACCTAAATAAGAGTAATTAAATTATCTATATTTTTTAATAAATATTTTATAATTTATTGAGAGTTAATTTGTTTAAAATATTTTTTTCTATTTAAAAATTATTTAGATTCTCTCTTTTTCTATTCTATTTAAAATTTCAATCTTGATATTTTAGATCAAAAGTTTATAAAGATTTTATTTTTATATTTCACTGTAGCCTAACGTCCTTATATTTATTCCATACATTTAATCATAAATTTGGTTATCCTTACAATTGGCATTTATTTACAATTTGCACAATATTTTGTAATTAATAATTCAGCTTTATGTTATTTAAATAATTATCTTTTTTTTAAATTGAGTACATTTCTATTTTGACATCATAGTTTATCGATTTTGTCTTTACTAAGAGGATTTTACAAGTATAAAATAAATGTTTGATTATTTAAATATTAATTTAATATATTATCAGGAGTTCACAATATAACTTTAAATACGATTAAAAGACTTGCGCGCTAATGTATTGCCCAGTGCCCACTGTTGCCAAGTATACGGAGTTCAGATTGTCGGTGGAATGAAACTTCTGTATATATAGTGTATATACGCCGGACGACACTAACGCCACAAGTGGAATTTTTTTGAACTACAAAAAATATACATTTTTCACTCCGCTATCATTGTGACGTCCATAACAAATTTTGCTAAACGATTCTAGGGCCCCCTCCTGATGCCAGAAAAAAAAATACAAGGCATTTTAAAGTGACGTCTGTATACCGCACGTCATATGCACAAGGACGTCACTTTGAATGTAGAAAATGACATAGGGGACGCCACAATGGTAGTGGGATGTAATATATATATATATATATATATATATATATATATATATATATATATATATATATATATATATATATGATGGAAGGCATTTTTTTTCTTTCTCGAATGTTAAATCATTTCTGACTAAACACCTGAATAGTCATGTGTGATATTCCAAATCAACGAGTTAATGATTGTAAATTCCATTTGAGAGCAAACGTTGTGGTCTTCCACTTTTTGGTAAATTCATGGATTTAGGATGCTATACCTTCTGCGTATCCAATATACGAGTAGTTCGGTAATTGGTCATTCCTCATATATTTTGATCCCTAAAAACGTTATCAATTCACCTTTTGGCATCTGTCCAACTTAATGATAGATGCCTTTAAGTATTTCAAGTTTGCAAGGCATCTTTCAAAACTTTTTCTTAAAAATTTAATATACCATATTATAAAACAACTATTACGTATTTTTTATATCAAGTGACAATTATATTGGAGCTTATTTAATATAGTTAAATTTTTCTTAAAATGACATTCCAATTTGATCATGTGATTGCAGAGTATGAATAGAAAAATCACATATTTTATAAACAACGTGCCAATCGCGATTGTTTTATTTTTACGCAGCGTTAGTTTCGTATATCGTAGCTATATGAATAATTTGTATGAGTACATGTATGACAATCAAAAATTGAGCGGTAGAAAAATATCCAAACTGTGTAAAGAAATTATTTTGAATGCTTCTGCATAATTTGAGAAAAAGAAACGTGTTAATGTTCCTCTAATTCCATTTTCGTTTGCAGAAGATGTAAAGCCTGATTTATAGATTGCATAGAATAGAAGGGAATAGAATAGTACAGGGAATAGAAATATAAACCAATGTAAATGCATGGAACCATTTATACTTGCACAGAATGGAATAGAATAGGAAATAACCAAATTTTATTTCTTATTCTATTCCATTCCTATTCCATTCGGCTTGCTCCGTTAATATTCGTGTAACTGGTGTGACTTCGTTGCTTTTGGCCCATCCCCTAACCTAAAACCTTACTGTGGACAACAGTTTTTCTGCAGAAATACTGTCTTTTTTAGCAAAAACAAACAATGATATTATTTACTCGGTTCTAAATGAAATTAGTGAAAGAAGAAATAACCAATAAATTAGTTAATTTAGTGTAAAAGTGTTACAAAAGTGACGTCATTCTATTCCAAACTATTCTATTCCATGCAATCTATAAATGGACTTAAAAAATTCTATTCCTATTCCATTCCTTATTCTATTCTATTCCATTCTATTCTGTGCAATCTATAAACCAGGCTTAAGTATTACATTTTGAGATTATCACATGACAGTTCTGCATATTTCCTATGTATGTACTTATTTCTGAATATTATTACATTTTAGAGAGTTTTTACTGCTTTGGATTTGTTACGTGTGACGGTAAATAATATCAAAAATGAATTTAAAATCTATTCTATTTCGTATTTCGTCGCCAAAGAAAATTAGTGATTCGTCAAAAATTAATGCGAAACATTGACAGTTCTACTCAATCTACAATTCGACGTAACTGCTATTTACATGTATAATTAAGGTAAATTGCCTTTTAAAGCCCTTTTTATAATCAATTTTAAGTCGTGATTTGTAATTAAATTGAAAATTATTTCTACGTTGTGTATTCAGAGCTGTATTTTTTTATATGTTAATTGTTGTAATCAACACTTATTATTATAATAATATAATTGAAAAGAAAATCATTTTCATTATATACCGTTCTCATTTAAAGTTATAAAGTACATATAGATATCAGTTCCATCGACTGGATCAATCGGCTTATATAAATTAACTAAATAACGTCATCACATTGAAATGCCATTTTTGAGTAAATTTTTGAGCATCTCAAAACTTTAGTTACATACGTTACCTATATTTTTTTAACTATTTACCTACTTGCGATATATCTACATGAAATAGATTGACAAATCCAGCAGTGATTAGAGTTAGCCGTTATTATATATCGATTTAGTAGGCGAAAACTATCATCTTTAATCTCACCTATATGTAGTTCTATAAGAAACACTATCGTGTAAATATGTTGAAAAGCAAACTTCTTTGAGTGTATCTTATAAAAAGCCCCTATATCACTTTCTTGGAGTTAGAACAATGCCTATAACATTTTCTACAAATAAATAACTTTGTGTGACACACTTTTGAAGCAGAAATGATTTATCCGAGCGTAGTAAAGACTCCGTAGCTGTATTCTATACTAGAAATTCGCCGTAATTTTTTTCCTGGGTGACCGCGTATAGTTTGATATATGACGAAAGGAGTGTCATTGAAAACACTGAGATAACTTGTACAAATTTATGACAACCAAGATAAAAATTACTGCAGGAGAGAAATAGTGACTTGCATGAATAGTTTTACCCTAATTACCGTATAACACGGTTATAAATGTAGCTAAACTTGCCCATAATAATAAAAATACGACCACATTTTTATTTTACATTAATTAACGTTGCACAATTGTATTCATAAATATTGTTATGAAAGATGACGTTAAAGATATCCAGTAAAACTGTAGTAATAATTGTACTTTATTTACTGAAAATCTTGTGCGAGAATAGTTATTTTTATAATAAATGCGAGAAGTTAACAATTCTAAAATGAGCGCAGCGAGTTTTGGAATTTGCATAGAATTTTTCGTATGTCTTGCAAATATTTGTTTTTGGTTAATCGTCCATAAAAATAAAAAATATTTCAATATGTGCTCAAATTTTTTGGCATATCATCTGCGGGCAGCAGATACATGACGCGACGTGGCACGACTCGCGTCTACTCATAATCGCGTGGCGTTGTAGTTGAGCCACAGTTTCTCGTGCTACATGCGTCAGGTTGTCTTGTGCAGTTTTTCATTATTTATTTACTATAGTTTATGCCCTTGTTTAATATTTATGGCAAAACAAAAGTTGATAGAGGCGGTGAGGGAAGAACAAAGTGTTTTTTGATACAAAACATGCGAACTACATGAAGACAAAACTGAAGAATTGAATTTTCTTTTCTGAAATATATTTATTTGGTGATTTAAATTTCTTCTTCATCAAGGAATAAAGTAAAACTTCGTCTTCAGCATCAATATCCGATTCTGATTCGGAACTCCAGTTTAATAACAAATGTTTTATTCGCGAGTCACACATTTTTGGTTGCGGCTGGTATGCGAGTCATTTGGAACTGCGTCCCAATTTACGGATCACCTAAGAGAGAACACATGAAATGTGAGTGAGAAGGATATAGATAATTCCACTTTGGACAAGTGAATTTGAAATTTACATCACTGTAAAATTCACATTTTCAAATACATGTCAAAAAATACGTTTAAATTTAATGCTGAAACGTGAAATAAGTATGAATACAACGCTAAATTAGAACACATATAAGAATATAAATTAAACAATTAATTACTTAAAATAATAATAAATTTTAGTGTTGATAACTAAAGTAACCTGTCAAACATGTCAGGCAAACTAACGACAAGTAACTGAAATAAAGACAACAAATTGAAATTATGTAAGACGATCTGGCCGGCTACATGCGAAGATTAATTTACTCTATCCAGTAGTTAACAAATTCCTGGAATACTTTGGTTTGCGGAAGATGACAATTCAAGGTCATTTGTTCGAGGAAAGAATACACAGCACTTTATACAGTAGTCTTAGCAACATTTCATGTTAGAAAGAGATAAATTATTTGACGTATGTCTATATAGTTTATGTTGTGTGACAGATATACGTAAATGGTGACATTACTCTCTAACACATTATAAATAATAATGACGTATGTCGTAGAGTTACAGATATCTAATTATCTACTGCACTGCCCTCTGTCCTAATATTTATCCAGTGACGTTGACATTTAAATCAAATTATTATTCCATGGTTTTTGTCAAGTCTATGTTTTTGTGTTTTGCAAAAACATAGATGAAGAGCATAAATCTTTGAGAAAGTACGAATATTTATAATTGCAAGTTGTATCTTGCAATTAGGCATAATTGCAAGATACAAGTTGCAATTAAGCCTAATTGCAAGATACAACTTGCAATTATAAAAAAAAATCATTCATGTCCTTTCTACGACTTCGTAAGAAAGGCATTATTTTAAAAGAAACATAGTTTTCAAATAAATTACACTTATTTTTTTCAGTTAAAATGTATCCATAAATATTTCATGTTGCAAGCTTAAGTACACGAAATGCAGTGAAGTTATCTGCTAGTAATATTATACCATACGGTTAATAAATGACCTTGAATATTCATCTTTTGTGAACCAAACTATATTAGGTATTTTAAGCGGTCATGACAACAAATAAATAAAACAAGAGTAATCGAAAATGGCTGAAGGTCCCATAACCACTTTGTTCCAAAATAATGTCAAAATTATATTTCAATTTTCCATAATTCATCAAAACCATTATCTATCAACTAATATGTTGCGGATCCCTTACTCTCCGTGAAGCCTTGACTGAGACATGGGAATATCATTGACGTATAAGTCTATCTCACACACATACCCAGGCTAGGATTATGCGAATGCACGTAATATTTGAATTCTATTAACTAAAGATGATATCTGAGTTCTGATTATTGAAGACTAACGTGAGAAACTTTAAATTTAAATCTGAGAAATTAAATATTGTACCTACTATTTATTTTGTGTGTAAATTCTTGAACAAATCTTAACAATAATAAATAACAATACGATATTATAGTGTTAAATTTGAATTAAATAATTTAATTTGTTGTACTGTAACAATAATAGGAATTCAATCTGGTCAGGATTAATTTATTTCGGTGACAGTACGGTAAAGAAGAGTTAGAGAAATCATTTATAAAATATTTATTGACTCCTAAATAATACAATTTTATTAAACTCATTTCATTTCTAATGCAATCATCTTTCTCGGAGACTAATTTAGTTTCGTGATAGAATCTAATTTTTTAAAATGTATCAATTATAATTTTTATAAGGTGTTAAAAATTACACGAAAGTTCAGTCAAACAGCATTTATTCTTACTACCAACCTTCCGGTGCACCCTTACACCTTCTTCAGGGTAGTAAGATCTTACAAATTGTTACAATTCATATACACAAAATACATTCGTACAAAACATTCATTGAATTTATTAAAAATCGTACCAAAAAATTCAAAGAGCATATACACATCCATTTGTTCTAAAAAACAACCGAATAATCGTTTTTAAGATATGTAAGAATAGATGCACATATCCAGATATGTACATTTCTGTGCAATAAAATTAAGCATAAGTTTTGCTATGTTTTCGCAAATTTTAGTTGTATATTTCTTGTTTATTTTAATTGCTTAGCATCAGTTTCAATGAATGACAAACACCATACTTGATCGCTGTAAAATTGGTAAATAAATAGATTAGCGTTTCTTAATTCTGAAGCCGGTGTCTTTACTGATGTTCATCAGTCGAGCGATTTGTCTTATGGAGTAACCATCTTCTATTCTAGTTATAATTCTAATATTAGAATTACTGTCTAAATGACGCGGTATTTTGACATTAATAAGAAAAATGTCAAATTTATATATTTTCGTTGCTAGGCATCTTATCATGTCCACTTTATAATAGTATATTATACACCAAGGTTGTGAAGAGTATATTTACTGACCGAGCGAAAAGATTATAATCCCGAGGGAACCGAGGGATTATAATTCGCGAATTATAATTTTTAATATTGAATTAAGCTGTTTAAACAACCATTTAAATGCATAAAATATTAATAAATAAAGTCTCTTGGTTATACTTAAACTTGCTATAAACATTTCCGATTTAAAACTGTCACAGAATTATCAAAAAATGTAAATTTATTCATTATTAACTTATTATCGGTTAATAATGAAAAAATATATACCGGTAACCATGGACGGGTTGAGAAATTCAATTTCACGGCACTCTATTCGGTCAATAAAGTACCTCTGTGTAGCTAGTAGTGAAAAAAATATTTTATGTGCTTCATTTTATTGCACAGAAGTGTACATTTTAGACCGCCCAAAATTAATGTTTTTACTGGAAGAATATGAAGAGAAAGTAAACAAGAACGTTGTTCGAATTGAAAATCCCTGTTACCAGCCTAAAATTTATATATGGTAAGCTCTACTTTGTAATTTATTGTACATAATTTATGGTAAAACATCCTATAGATTTTGTAAATATATGTGAAAATTGTTTTGTGTTGAGACATGCTCTTATTGGATAATAAAGAAGTTTATACGTTATAGACATATATAAATATATATTTGTATTTCTAAAAATATTCTTTGCTTTATGCATACAGCCAGGTAAAAAATACGGCGAGAGGTTATGTGCTGGCCACATCAGATTTTTTTTTTTAATTTTACTGAGAACATATCCCGCTATACAGGGTGAGTCACCGAAATCGCCGTCTTCGATATCTCCTTTGTCGTTAGAAATACAGCATAAGTTTATTAAGAGAATTTATTCGACTACTCAAGGAGCATAACGTAAAATTATTTTCGCATATACAGGGTGTTGCATTACGGCTCGGCGAGAATTGTTTGTCTTTTTTTAAATGGAACACCCTATATATTTTTATATATTTTGAATTGTATTTTATTCACCTATACGAACATATGAATTTTGTTTTAGTTTTCCACGGCGTTGCCAAGTTATTCCGTTTTTTCTCTAAAAAAGACCGAATACACGCATTGCTTTATAAAGGCTTACTGAAGTTATTTTAATAGTAAGAATTAAGAATTTTCTTTTGAGTATAACTGTAATTATACTCTATGTTCTGACATATTTTTTTTAAAATGTAATTATACAGGCTGTTCAATAAAGCGAATCAAATGTGCTCAATTTCAAATGACCATAACTCGTCATTTTCAAATGGAACACCTTATATTTTATTATTCAGTTGTGTGTATTTTTGTATTATCTTCATATGTTATTAAGAGTATTCTATGCCTAAAACCAATAATTTCGGAGATTTTCACCATTTTTCTCTAAATTTATATATTTAACTAAAAATTAAATCTAGTGTACCATTGTTATTGTTTTTTGAATAAGAAACAATTGTAGTAATGATAGTATTTTCATTAGCCAGGTTATTATTAATAACAGAGGGATTAAGTAAATTAATTTATTAATATGTCTCTCGCAAGAAGAACTTACGAATATGGTGTATGCTGGTCAGGCCAGGCGTCACCTCACGGGCACTCAATGCTGGCGTGGAGAGTGCGCAAGAAGTACTTACGAATATGGTGTACGCACTTGAAGAAGCGGCAACAAACCCTCTTTTGGCACCAAGAATTTATGCACCACGGTTTCCGGGAAGACGACATCCAAATCCGCGTTCTTTTGAAAAACTAAGGGAAAGGTTTGAAAGAACTGGTCATGTTCAGTACGACAAAAGAGGGTTTCTTTCCGCTTTTCCAAGTGCGTACACCATATTCGTAAGTTCTTCTTGCGGGAGACTCATATTAATAAATTAATTTACTTAACCCCACTGCTATTAATAATATCCTGGCTAATGAAACTACAGTCATTACTCCAATTGTTTCTTATTCAAAAAACAATATCAATGGCATACTAGATTTAATTTTTAAGTGAATATATAAATTTAGAGAAAAATGATGAAAATCTCCGAAATTATTGGTTTTAGGCATAGGATACCCTTAATAACATATGAAGATAATACAAAAATACACACAACTGAATAATAAAATATAGGGTGTTCCATTTGAAAATGACGAGTTATGGTCATTTGAAATTGAGCACATTTGATTCGCTTTATTGAACAGCCTGTATAATTACATTTAAAAAAAAATATGTCAGAACATAGAGTATAATTACAGTTATGCTGAAAAGAAAATTCTTAATTCTTACTATTAAAATAACTTCAGTAAACCTTTATAAAGCAATGCGTGTATTCGGTCTTTATTAGAGAAAAAACGGAATAACTTGGCAACGCCGTGGAAAACTAAAACAAAATTCATATGTTCGTATAGGTGAATAAAATACAATTCAAAATATATAAAAATATATAGGGTGTTCCATTTAAAAAAAGACAAACAATTCTCGCCGAGCCGTAATGCAACACCCTGTATATGCGAAAATAATTTTACGTTATGCTCCTTGAGTAGTCGAATAAATTCTGTTAATAAACTTATGCTGTATTTCTAACGACAAAGGAGATATCGAAGACGGCGATTTCGGTGACACCCTGTATATTCCACTACATTTTCAACATTTTAGAATTACACAGACAACACGTCGGCATGATATTAACAAATAAAAATTGCTTTTCACAACGAAAATAAAATACTGTATGATGAAGCATAAAGCAATGCTCACTATTCAAAGTGCAAACTTAAAATGTAACCAAACCATGTGCGCTGTATCAGCTGGCAGCAGCCGTCAGCGTTAACCAATAGAAATCAAATATTACGTACATGCGCATAATTAAGGCTTGGGTACGTGTGTGAGGTAGACTTATGCAGCAATGATATTCCCATCTCTCAGTCAAGGCTTCAACTAGTCTCTACGTCAAAGTTAGGAGCATTAGCAATATATTAAGTTAATAGGTACCTATATGATAAAAACTATATTCCACATAATGGATAACAGGTGCATGACTTTTGATTAATATTATTGCCATTCGTTGATTCATTTATTATTTGTTTCGCATAACTTCGTGAAAAATATTTAATTTCATTTCATTATGGCTTTTTATGAAGCATTTTTTTTTGTTAGGGAGAACGTAATGAAGACGGTTCTTGCTTGTTGAGACGATGAGAGCCATTGTGGCTCTCGAAATGTCTATAATATTGCTTAATAAATACAATGCATGATTGATTTTTTTTTGAATCATTTATTTACCTGGAAAAGGCGAAGCATAGTCCTTATTTTAAAAATATTATTTTTTATTATTATAATAATAATACAATCTTTTAGCTTATGTTCTGTATATTTTCTTAAAAACCAACGTTTCGTCAGCATACAGTGCTGCCTTCTTCAGGGAAAAACAAATAAATAATTATTGGAACTGTATGCTGCCGAAACGTTGGGTTTTACGTTTTATTAAAATATACAGAACATAAGTTAAAAGGTTGTATTATTATTGTTGTATTATGAGTTCTGAAAGATTTTTTAATTATTTTTTTATTTATTTGTAAATTAAAAAAATAAATTCATCATCACGGCAATCTGCCAGTCTGCTTTGTACACAGATATCGGCAATGATAAAATATTTGTTTGTACCGTGCGGGCCTTTTACCAGGCGTCACCTTACGGACACTCATTGCTAGCGTGGAGAGTACACCACAGGGGTCAATTTTTGGCGTCGGTCGGGATCGAACCCGGATCCCCAGATTCGCGACCAAACACTCAGATTACTAACTTTAATTCGAAATGATCTGTATTACATGGAGATTTTCTTATTGTCCAGTATTGCTTCATTAACTTTAATATCCGAATCCTATGATAATATAAAGTAAAAATTGCAGCTTTTCATCTCAGCAAAAAATGTCAAATGTGGCTATTTAATTTGAGGACATTTTATTTAGTAACTAAAAACTATAACTATTGAGGTCCTACGGTATATATATTTTTTAATAATTAATTAATAATTGCTATGAACGTTACACATTCAACCAATGCCACACACTGTTTCGAAATAGTAATCGTAAATTATACTTGTAAATTGTTATACTCGCCGTCAAATAAGTATGGACTGATGCACAACTTTTTCCCTTCACCGCATTCTGTCCCTTGCCTAGCGGGATTGCCGCTTCTTCATAACGTAGCATTTTCAACATAATAATTGGACATTTAAATCAGTTATGACAGCCCGGGTTCAAATCTGACCGAAGTTAAATTATTTTCAATTTTCAAATCGCAAAATAGAAACCCCTGAAGTAGGTACTCTCGTACTCTACAACAGCTTTGAAAGCCTGTGTGGTGTCTCCTGGTAAGCACTCTCCGTAGTAAAAATATATCGTCTTTACCAAAATCTGTGAATAAAAACAAATTGGCACATCCAGACATGGGTAATAAGTAGTGGTGGGATCCGGATCTGGATAGTTTCGGTTTCGGATCCAAAAATATCCGGATAATTGAATGTTGAACTATCCGGATCTCGGATCCAAATTTCAGCATTGGAATTTGAATCCTAATCTGAGTATAGGATTTTGAATCCGGATCCGAATATCGAATCTTGGAAACGGATTTGAGTGTCGGATCTTAGATTGGAATATGAGTATGAGTATCGAATGTTAGATATAGAACTTTAGTATTCGAATCGGATTGGAATATTCTCAGTATTGAACCTTACATTCAAATATTAGCATCGGACCTCATCAAAATACATAATAAATTAATAAAATTCATGTCATATTAATATGTTACTTTATATGTGTAATAAGAATAATACAAATTTGAATTTGAACAACCTGGCTATTTTAGAGAGGTATTATAAAATTGCGGATGTTAACATTCACATTCAAAATGAAGAATCGGATCTAGAATTAAAATTTGGATCCGGAACCGTAAACAAAACATCGAATCCGGATCCAAGTCCAGATCCGGATCCGTAAACAAAATATCGAATCCGGATCCAAGTTCAGATCCGGATCCAAGTTCAGGTCCGGATCGAAGTTCAGATCCGGATCCAAATTCGAATTAAATTTTCGGGTATCCGCTTCAATATCGGAACGTCAGATATCCGAGGATCCGGATATTTTGAAATCCGGATTCTCGGATCCAAGTTTTGTCGGATTCTCACTGCACTAGTAATAAGTTGTGATGATATATATTATTATTATAACATTCTATATCTCATTTTCATCCAGAATTATTACTGCTGGAGAATATAATTGTCTCTAAAACTAAAACAAGTGAAGTTCCTGTTCCATATTCCTTGTAATTAAGATTACTCTTTAAAGATATTCGTCTTCCTAGTAAATTGTAACTTCTAGCCAGATAAGCATTTTAATAAATTCCCCTCAAAAAATAAAAACTCAACATTACAACTTAATTTAAAAATTTCACTATTTAATTTCAGTATCATCACTTATCATTGTCACCATCTGGTCTCTGCTGTGTTTGGCGGTGTTTCTATCTCACTTCAACTCAGACAAGAGCTTACCCCTATATGTCATCTCTCTCTGTCTCATCTGCACGCTGTCTCTGGCGGTATGGACAGTGGCGGCAGCTGGAATTTTGTTTGGGGGCAACGGAGAGATCATAGTTTGTAAACCCCTATACGACGAACCGAAGTTTACAACGATGGGAGAAATGTTGGACAACCCTGGAATGATCTTCAAAGAAGGAGGGCTATTTTCGAATATAATGAAAGGGAATAATAGTTTGGATATCCCTGTAAGACATTTGTTAAAGTAAGTAATACAGTAATCCCCGACGTACGTAACACGCGACTTACGTAAATTCTCAGTCAAGTAAATACAAGGTGTTAAAACAGGGTAAAAAATGAGAGTATATACATTTCGATATCCTGATTCATAATCAAAAAGAATTTTTCAACATTCGGAAAATTATTTCTTATTTTTCATTTAATGAAATATATATTAAAAACAAAGAATTGTCTAATCACGTAACAGACTTTTTACGTTTATCGCATGACAAGAATTTATTATAATAATAAATTTAGGCTCATTTGATGCAGAATTGAATTTTGAGCATTGTTTGTATTTACACTTTAGTTCCAAAATTCATAGCGCAGAATTTACAGGCATATAAAAAAATTACCATTGTATTTCCTATGGTCCATAAAAAAGTAGACATCCGATATATGGTCCTTACTTCAGAATTCGATTCGACAATATTAATTTAAAAAAATTAAAAATTAATATATATTTTGTGCTTTTAATTTAAATAGACCTTTTAAATTTAAATGGCCGGTGGCACCAACGTAATTAAATATTAAACTTGGCTTTAATTGACAATATTACATCGAAATGAAATGTCAAATGAATTATAATATATTGCAGTCAAAATTTCGATTTACATTTTTTTGTTTAAATCTAGTTGAGCTTTGTTGGTGCAATTGGCCAAAACAGATAGAAGATATGCGCAATGGAATCTGCGCATAGTAAGTCAACAACTGGCGGGAGTCATGGCCATATGAGATCCATGGCATTTGTTTTCTAAAAAAAATTACGTAAAATATGAGAAAAGCTTTTATTAATGCTAAAATGTCAACGATGCAAATTTTCAGAGAATACAGACATTTTAGGGGTTGCAATATTTTTGACGTTTCGTTTGACATCCCCGCTGGCAGTTGCAGGCACCATACTATTTGTAGAGATAGAAAGAGATAACTGTTAAATTGAAAAGTTCTTTTGTGTACTTCAAAAATCGTTTGCCTAATACATGGAAAAGAAGGCTCAATTCGTTTACAAAATAATTATATAATTATTATAATTCATAAAAATGGGCTTCATAATTTGAAAAATGCCCAAAAGATATTATGTAACGATATTTTTCATTAAAAATTAGTTGTGCTAAGAACAAACAATTCTAAAAATATTTTTTAATATTTTATAAATACAGTCGTTGTGAGTGGGTAATATGAGAGAAATTCGGCCTGAGGAATGTTAAACGCTAGCAGGATTTTTGTAAAGCAGTACTACGGATTAGAAATAGTTTTCCATAACTAGATAACAACAACACGATTACGTGGAATACTCTCCATTACCGCTCCGGCTTTCTTTCCGATTGTTTTTTAATTATTTATGTTTAATTTATAATCCATATTATCCTTTACAATGAAAATAATTAAAAATAAATAGGGCTTTAATTTGGTCAAAATCCGATACCGTAAATTAAATTTTATACGCATACATTTTTTTATTAAATTATTCATTACGGCACATGTATAATCCTTTAATTACTGAAAAGAATATGAGTATATTCTACAAATTTATTTATAAAACTAATAAACGAATAATTTTGCCACAATGTGAACTTTATATATTTTTAATGCGCAAAATCGACTTTTAAAGCAGCAGTCGTGTATATTTATTAACATCCTGATCCTGAGTATAGTGCACGTTAGTTGAAGTGTCCCTGTTATCACTGTGGTTACCATAATAATCAACGGTTGCCGACAGATTAAGGTCTCCGACTGTACTAAGTACGAACTGGAGATGAAGCGAGTTTATCTTACAGAACCGGTGCGCGATAATTGGGCGACGGTCAAATGGGCGATGTACAGTGGGCGATAGTCAAACATACAATTTGGATTTTGTTTACAACAATAAAAAATAGTTATAAGCTCTGGCTTTTCTAAACATATCTTTAGATAATCTAACCTAACGCACAATTTCACCTACACAATAAAAATAATCTTAATTACTATCTTTGAATATATAATACATATAAGAACGGCAACGTAATGTATTTAGATTAAATATTTCGAGAGAAGGTGCCATCTATCCCTCCGTATACGAATTATTTCTGAGTTAGTTCAAAAAATACATAATAGGTGGATGTTGCACAGTGTTGCCACGTAGCTAGAACAGCAAGATAAGATTTTTAAAAGGTTTTTAAGTTTGCTACTGTAAAACAAGTATACATGTACATTGAAGATTCAAAATATATTATCTGTTTATTATGAAACAATATTTTTGAATTATTGATTATTGAATACCTCTAACAAATAGTATCTGGCAATTCTGTCAGCACGATTTACCGTAGTTCATAGTTTTGTGGTAGGAGTCACTAGCTATCTATAATAATTTTGTGAATAAAAAGAGACAGATATAGTATCTTGCTAGGCCATATGCGTTGCCGTCCTTATATGTATTATATATTCAAAGGTACTATTTTCAAATTCCATGTTCATGCCGTCTTTTAACTCGTTTCTCACAAAAATATTATTTAAATTTACCGAGTAAGTAGATCAATAAAAAAATGGTTATTTTAATCAAAAAAACTATCAATGGTGAGAATATCGAGAAGAATACAAATCCAATCAAAATATATTATTTTTACATAGTAACTTGTAAACAAATATGACTATAATTTTTTGTATTTAAAAAATTATTACCTATATATTGTAACGTGCTTCGCGCAACGCGATTAAATTACTTAACGCACCCTAGATAGTCTGGTGTGCGGCCGCCAGCTTTTATACAGTGGAGACGGGCAGGGTTGTAACCACATAAGGGTTAAAAAGGGATGAAGGGCGCCACGTAATTTTTATCCGCAAAATTACGAAAAGGACGGTACGAAAACGAAAGTTACCTACTGTAACTGTTGCCTGAAAACGATTTAGGACTGATAAATAAAAAAAGGGAAATTTAATAAAACAGAATTTAATGAAAGTAATATAAAAATGAAGCAGAAATGTAAGTAAATAAATGCAAACAAAAAAATATACTGTTATACCCGGAGTCCTATAACTCAGTTTCGGGCGCAAGCATTACATCTACGCAGCGTGAAATTGATCAACTTCGTAGCGCGGGCAGGTACATGCCAGTTGGAGCGCACGCACGTTCCCGAGTTACAAGTCCCAACAATGGGCAACAATGCAACAAAATAAAATATCGAAAAATACAACTTTACATAAAACAATACTTGCAATGAGCTGAAGGCTCAAATTTACATCCGCAATAATACGAAATATTTACATTCTAAATTGACTATAAAAAAACACATGAATACACTCAATCAAAGAATTACATAAAACAATATTACTTCAACAATGAAGCGCCAAATAAAGTTTTACAGTGAGGACACTGCAACAACAGTCCTCCTAAGCAACAATTAAACTTTAAGTTCTTTCCTCCTAAAAATAAACCAAAAAAGAGGAAGAACGATATTAAATAAAGGTACTTATCTATACGGCGTGTTTGAGGGAATTGTAGGCGGCGATGAAGTAGGGCGATGGTGACGGCGGAGGGCCAGCAACTGGGCACAATGTAGAAGGTGTCCACAACAATGGTGACGCTGACGGCAGAGTCGCAAATCCTCCGAAGAGAGATGACTTCCAGAACTCGAAAAGATGCTCGTTACACCACACGAAGCACCCACCAAAATACACAACACTGGAAAGTCATTCGAGCACCAACGATGTCGTACAAATCCGCAACAATGGCGAAACCAAAAACTGGTCCTAAACAACAATCGGGTACTCCACTCGCGTCAAAACTAAGTCACGCCGACCATCAACCACGTGCCAAAACACTCTTAAAACACACACATCTACCCCATAACAGAGCCTCTACCAGAATCCACGATGCTGAAAACTTTTTCCGGAACCAAGAAGTTTTTGCCGGATGAAGATGGCGCAAAAAAACAACCACAAAATAAAAAGAAGAAATACAATAAAAACAATTCACGCACGCCGCTGTCGCAATTCTACAACTAAAAACATGTCAAGCGATGTAAACAAATAACCTTGTAGGTCGCCAAAAAAATAAACTATTGAAGAAATACATTTAGAAATAGGGCGAAAATAGCCAGAAAAGGGATTTAGGTAAGTTAAGATTTGAAGTGAAACATATTTTACATAAATAACACTATAGGAACATTTGAAATATAATTACAATAAGAAGGCAGAGAGAATGTATTGGACGAAACACTATTAAAATATAAAGATACACGGTGGGTCGACAAAATAATAATAACAATACGACGAAGGAAACCAGATTTAGACGATAGGAAGGTACGTATATCTAGGGCAATAATATTCTGGAGCAAAATGTTCTAAAGTGAATTTTAGACCGTAACAATATCTAAAGAATAAATATTTTGTTTTATATACTTTGTATTAATAAGGAATAAAATGTTTTAGAAAAAAAATTCTGATTTTTTTTTTGAGTAAAATTGTCCATCTTTATTTTAGATTGATGGTAATTATTTAGCGCGTAGCGGGTTTGGGTCCGGGTATAACATTAGCGGGTACGGGTCGGGTTGCGGTTCAATTTAAAATTAACTGAATCGGGTACGGGTCGGGTGCGGGTCTTAATGCTGCGGGTACGGGTCGGGTGCGGGTCTAAAAAGTATACCCGCGCAGAACTCTATATTATAGTCCATGTATTAATTATTGCTAGTAGCATCATACATTCAAACAAATATTATTTTGTTTACTTTCGTTGTTTCGTTATTTGTTGCCTTCATTTACTGGAAAATGCATTCTGGGCTTCAAAAAAGCGATAGTAGAAGGCTTAAAAGTAGTAAAAATTTAAAGCAGAGTAGATGTCATTAAAAAGTCGAATATTTTAAAAACTAATAACTTTTTTTAAAACTTATAAAGTCCTTATCATATAGTTAGTCTGGTTTTAATATAAATGACTCATTTTGCAATTTGTTACTATGATGGAAGACTCCATTATCCGTCGCCCAGACCATAACCCATTCGCCGTTGTGTAATGTCTAATTCACCTTGTATGTACTTGCTTTTTAATCACAGATTTCGATTATGACGAAATATTTATCACCTCTCAAATCTGTTGTACACAGACCAGCACATGTGTAGTATTTCAAAATTAGAAATAAATTTCAAGTCTGAGTTTATTCGAATTAGAATTCATGCCACTGGTAATTAATTACATATATTTTTCCTTTCATAGTGAATGTCGCCTGAACCAACCAACCTTCGCTACATTCCAAATGCGTCGGATATTCAACATAGATTCACTCACCAACCATCTAACATGGCCTAAGCTTCACTCACATCTTTCAAATTTAACTACTAACATCAACGATACCCAGATCTTGAAACTAACTCTTCAAAAGTTTCTCCAAGACCTTTCCAGTGCTTCGCGCGTGAATTTGACATCCTACCGCCAACAGATTTCAGGGTCTGTTACTTCTACAGACCTCAACGCTTTTGCAGATCAACTAGAAAGAATTGCTGGGCAAGTGAAAGACTTGGCAACGTCTGCAAGAATGGAAACGTTAGCTGCTAGAGCGAGAAAATTAGTAGGAAATAATATACAAAGATTGGAAAAGCATAGGGATGAAATAGTGTTCAAATTGGCAACGTTGGAAGTACATTTATTGCCCCTACAAAGACAAGCCAATCAAAGTTTGAGTCATCTGAAGACCATACAGTATTATGTAAACAGTCAAGGGCAGAATATATCACAAAAAGTAAGTTTTGAAAAATTTATTTTAGTATAAAAGTACCCGCATCGTATCAAAAAGGTATGGGAAGCAAATTCTACTTGTTACAAAATTATTTATAATTAATATTTTTCTGCAAAAATATTATTACTTAATGTGCCCTCAGAATCAATTACGTACATTATGACAATATTTTTTTTGTTTAATGACCGGAAAACCGTTCCTGTATTTTTAATAGCAACACTGTTCCGGAAATTACTTCTATTCTTCTAATTATGAAAAAAAAAATTATGATTCAAGTTTTAATATAAATATTTTGAAATTATAAAGAAAAATCCAAAATATTGCTCGAATATCGTTAATGTGCCAATATTGCCAAATTAAAATAATGAATATTTTATAAACTTTAAGAAGTGTAAATCGCTGATATGGTTAACATATTTGTTATATAATACAAATCTTTGAAATAAATCATATTACATGATCTGAATGGTGTATGTATATACCTTCTCAATTTCAAATTTAAAAACATAAATTCATTTTCTTAAAAGTAAATTGAATTTAAGAAAAACTAAATTCTAATCAAAATGTATTTTTTATATTTTATGTGCATAATAAAGTCATTACGAAACCCAATTACGTGCGCAATGGCCTTCATTTCGACAAGCATTTTTTTGTTTTAGAAGATTGGTACTAGATAACATTTACTTAACCCTTTTTTGCGTAATTTTGTTTAGTTAATTGACAATCTACTGTACTGCCCTCTCTGCTAATATTTACCCAGTGACGTTGACATTTAAATCAAATTATTATTCCATGGTTTTTGTCAAGTCTATGTTTTTGTGTTCTGCAAAAACATAGATGAAGAGCATGAATCTTTGGGAAAGGCATTATTTAAAAAGAAACATAATTTTCAAATAAATTACAACTTATTTTTTCAGTTAAAATGTATCCACAAATATTTCATGTTGCACGTCTATGTATACGAAATGCAGTGAAGTTATCTACAAGTAATATTACACCAAATAAATGACCTTGAATAGTCTTCTTTCGTGAACCAAACTACGAGGGTCATTCATTAAATAAAGAGACACATTCTATAATTTTAAAACTATTCAATGAATGTGTACAATCTTTTCAGGGGTGTTAGTTGGCAACCTTGGGATATGCTCTGATCAGCTGTTTCATCATTTTATGTCAACCACATGTCAACATAACCTCAAAATTTTCATTCACCATGGCAAGTCCACTAGAAGATTGCACCTTAGAAGAGCAGCGCTCAGTCATTAGATTTTTAGTCGCAGAAGGTGTAAAACCAACTGAAATTTTTTCTAGAATGTTAATACAGTACGGTAAAAGTTGTATGAACCGTGCGAATTTTTACAAGTGGGTTGATCGGTTTAAAAGTGGCCGAACAAGTGTAGGTGATGATCCCCGATGTGGACGTCCAGTGGAAGTTTCTGGTCCCTCGTTGGAATCGAGGATTGACGGACTTATTCGTGATAACTATCAATAGCCAATACTACTCTGAGATGCTAGAACACAAAGTTAGACCAGCTATCAGGAGCAAACGCCGTTTTTGAGCTATAGCCATTTGTCTCTTTACTTATTGAATGACCCTCGTATATTAGTTTTTTCAATGGAATTTGAAATTGAATTATCTGTTTACTGAAATAGATGTTACTTTTTTCCGAAATTGTTAATTTAATTTAATAAATCATTAGTTAAATATTCGGAATTATTTTTAAATGTTTTATTACCATAATAAGGTTCCAAATAACATCCTGAGAGTAGTTACTAAATGTTCTTATCGGGAATTTTTAAAACAGTTACTAGAATAGACGTTTCTATAGTGTAATGAATGCCTTGTATATTTAAATAATAAATCCCCGGTAAAGTGTATTCTAGACGCTTACAAAAACTAACCACCCGCTGAAATTTAATTTCTCGCGGAGATATTGATTGCACGTTGTTTTGAATTTATTGCGTATCTTAAATTTAGCGCACTGGTGGGGACGGCGCGTCACAGCCTGTTCGCGGCAACAGGAAGTGTCGGAATGGATGTAACCACATCCGGAGACATCTTTTAATGGAACGCATAGCAGAAAGGGTATAGCATCTGACTCCCCAACCCAAAGTTGTAATGGAATCAATATATTTTCGTACTTTCTGCTCTCCAATCAACAAAGTAAATGTGAAAATAAAGTTAACGCATTCAATTTTCAGTGGGAAAATAATTTAAATTGAGTTACTTTCTGATAACGAAATTGTTAAAAACAAGTTGTAGCGAGTTAAATTTAACATAAATGAATAAAAATGTATACAGGTGATTTGACATATTATTCCTAAAGTTATTTTGAATAAAGTTTTTTTTTATATAAACATAGCCGCTATTAATGAACAAAATATGTACATGACGTTAAAATTTTATAAATGAGAGTCATTTTTTTACAAATTTTATCAATCAAGATACTTCTGAAAAACAAAATGCTTATTCCTTATGAATTAGCCGGTTTAATATTTTTTAAAAATATTGTAAATGAAAGTTTATGCGTAATAGTAATAATATAGTCACTCCTGTGACGTCACCTATGCTATTTATATAAATGTTTCAGATCACGTGGCTTTTTCAAAATATACAAATTTCAGTAATTAATTGTAAAATATCTAATGGATATTCCGTAATATTTTCAAATTTGGGGCCCTTTAAAGAACAATATTTAATAAAATTTAGTACTTATAAATATAAAAAAAATTGCTACAGCCCTATTGTACAATTTTGTAAAAAAAATGTGCGCCATGCGCCATTTAAGTTTTATTAATTTAAGTATATATTTTTTTACGTACTAATGCTAGGGAATACTGGAAGTCTGTGTGTTCTATATAGAAGAGACTGTGTGGGCGTGTTACATATAGTTTTTCTGGCAACTGTTTGAACCATAGAGGTACGAATAATATGAAGTATGAAAAGAGTATTTGCAATCGCTAGTGAAACCGCTTCCCCCTCTACAATGTGTCCCATGTCTGTTTAAAGTTACAAGGTTATTGTTGTCAATTGTGCATTGCATATTTTTGTACGTGTACGTGTATTGAAGAAATATTTACAGTTAAATATATATATTTATAATATATATTGTGTTTTATATTGGTTTTTCTTTAGATGTTTCTGCAAATTCACACTACAATGTGTACTACTACGGTACCTGGCTCCGTTCCCACCGGGTTACATTCCCCTTGCCAATAGTTGAAGTTTATATTATTCCTACGTCCATGGTTTGCACTAATTAATAGTTACTTATGGCTTACGGTACAAGTGAAAAAAAGATTTGCACACTCGCCTTTTTCCTTTTTGTAAACAAAATATTTTACTCGAATTGCATAGAAATTTGTTTTTACATCTACAATTATAGCGTGAAAAAAGTGCCATAGC
The DNA here is from genome assembly GCA_951394225.1 of Harpalus rufipes. Classification (NCBI taxonomy): domain Eukaryota; kingdom Metazoa; phylum Arthropoda; class Insecta; order Coleoptera; family Carabidae; genus Harpalus; species Harpalus rufipes. The sequence continues at coordinate 16,247,644 of OX596282.1, read as the reverse complement.
GTTTCATTTTTTCACTCTGCGTTAAAAAGTGCACTTTTTCACGCTTTTATTGTGTAAAAAAATACTTTATGAATCTATTTTAATGGAAAAAAGCACTTTTTTAACGGATGTAAAAATAGTATATTATGTGGCAAGTGTGTGAAGCTGAAATTTTTACATGAGGGTGGAGATTGCGACACGAGCCGAAGGCGAGTGTTGCAAACCACCCGAATGTAAAATAGGCTTCACACACGTGTTACATACTATACTTTTTCTACGACCTTGCAATAAAATATATTTTTTTTTATAAATTAATAACACATTTCTCATGAAGTTGTTATTTCTACGGACCACTTACCAACACATGATTTACGTGTATATAAAGATATTCATTGTATGTGTTAAAACTGAACTATTCACTTCAACGCACAGTGTATATTTACTTCACGCACACTATGCGTGAAGTGACACTTCACGCACAGTGTACAAAAAAACAAGCTTCACACATAAAAATACGTGAAGTACTCACTTCACGCATGGGAGTAGAAAAAATATGTTATCAACATATAGTTTCAAATTACAGTTACAAATATTGGGCCAAGTACTTAAAGTACTTTTGCTACATAAACATATACTAATATTTTTATTTCTCCAATGCATTAAAAAAATAGTATATAATCCGATGTGTAAAGTTGATACTTTACACACTGCATACAATGTGTAAAGTAAACGATTTTCGTATTTTATTTTGTTTGCACATTACAGAGCTACCACCATCAGTCACATTCACAAATGAAATTTAATTTTTCGTTTCAGTTTTATGTTTTAGTTTCTTCGTTCGCTGAAATGAGAGAATGTAGAACTAATTCTACAAAAAGACAAGTCATTCTATTGTTCAAATAGAACAATTTTGGAGCCGAACCAATAGAATGACTTGTTTCTGTTCAAGAATTAGTTCCACGATCTTTCGTTTCAGCGAACGGAGTATAGTGATCTTGTATTAATGTTATCTTATGCAGCTATTCACACTTCAAAATTTTGTTTTTGTTTAGGCTTTGACCGATGTTTCACTTTTATAACACATTATTTGTAGTTTGTTAGAAAGTAATGTCACAATGTACGTATATCTGTTATACAACATAAATTACATAGACATTCGTTGAATAATCTTTCTCTTTTTAACATGAAATGTTGCTAAGCTACTGCTGTATAAAGTGCTGTGTATTCTTTTTTCGAACAAGTGACCTTGAATAGACATCTTTCGTGAATCAAGCTATAGCTTATTTTTTATAAAATATAATATTAACATTTAATCTGAAGCATCAAATTAAATCGAATTGTATAATTCACTTTTGTTGTTCTAAAATGTTCTCATACAAATCAATGGGTGTTATTAGTATGCCACTGAGTTGGATTTATGTGAAGTAGACCTAACTCCTAAACACTAAATGCCAAAATGCGACATTGAACACAGCCTTTAATTTTAACAATATACTTATTTAACTATATACCGCTAAACCCCTTGGGTGCTATTCTTGTGTCAACGTTAAAACTTAAAGGTCATCGTTAGCGCAGTTTAGAGTTGAACTCTAAAAAATTGTATTCTAGTGTCAGTTTTTACCGCCGCTAACGCTAGAGGTCACCTCTAAACTTAAAGGTGCTATTGGGTAACTTTAATTCGTTTAAACGCTAACAAGATGGCGGATGAACCTGGTGAGTGCGCCGAAATTCAAGATGTTAGAGAGGTTTTAGATGTAAAAAGCGGAAGAATTAGAGTTGAACGTGAAAGAACAAATCCTTTTCAACAGTTTGATGATGAAGAATTTAGACGAAGATACAGATTGCGAAAAGAAACTGTCAATTTTAATTTATCTGGTTACGGAAGAACTGGAATCCATTTCGCATCAAGAAAGAAATATTATGGAGTAATATTAACTACAAGCTTTAAATAGCACTTAGATTTTTTACGAAAGGGTGCTACCAAGTTGAACTAGGTACGTAAAATTCATAAATTTTATACACTACCTAACCTTAAAATTGAATACGACTTATTACTTAATACAAAGAGTAAAAACGGTACATTTAAAAACCTTTTACTAAGTTTTTTTTTTGTAATAATACACGACAATGAAAACCCAATGAAGCCGCGGATCGTTCCCTTTATTTTTCAATACAGCACGATGTTCTTTTACAAATTGTACTACAATTATTTTCTCCTCTTCCTCAATTTTTTTTGTATTTCTTTTCTCTTTACTCATTCCCTGATTATAATAATTTAAGTATGTATGAGATTACAATAAATAAAAATTAATCTTAAAATTGTTCATTTTATATTATCTATAATTATTTATTGCCAACCTACTAATTTATTAAAGTATATTAATATCTGTATATTAACAAACTAAATACTTGCTGTATTTATGTTTATTTGATCAAATTATTATTTAATAATATTATGATTTTATACTTCGCAACTTTGTTTTGACAGATAATACAGTGTTGCCAAGTATTGTTTTGCTTAAAGGTCACTATTAGCTAGCGTAGCTCATTTACCGACAGTAGAATAACATCAACTCTAAACACTAAAGCTCACCTTTAGCTAGAGATCGTCTCTAAGCTATTTTAACGTTGACACAAGAATAGCACTGCTTATCTCTCATATAAGTGGAAAGTGTTCGGGACATTAATTTCTCTATCCTTGTCTGGCGCTCGGACAACCATCTACAAGCGCCTGTGCGCACAGCCGGGAGGCGTGCTTAGCAAACAAATGAATCCAATGCAATTGGCGCATGCGCACAAGCGACCGTGTTCACGCTTGAAGAGTACAAATATATATATTAATGTTCCGGACATTTCCTGTGTGCCTTTTAGCGATATATTGTTTTAACGCACAGAAGTTTACAAACTCCAAACTTAAGGTTTAGTTTTATATTTTGTACTACAAACACATATTGAAAGGTTATTAACTACAATTTTATTATTAAAATTGTATTTTAATAATTAATAAATAAAAATAAAAGACGATTAACAAAATCAATCACTGTATAATGAAATCTGTATACAGTTAGTATTAAATCATCCACTATTGGGTAAGCAGCTTTTATGATATGTTTATTTATAAATACAGAATTTATTTAAACTAGAATAGAACCTTACATTGTAAAATCAAAATCGACACATTTTAATCTTTCTCGTTCAGTTTCTTTCTCCCACCGATTAAATCTTTCCATTCAGTATTTATCTTCTTTCTTTTCTTGTAGAAAACAAGCGAGTATGTGACTCGAGTTGTGAAACATCTGGAGCGGTTTCGTGAACATGTTCTTCACCAGCTGACATATGAAGTAGCCCCTTGCCGACCCCTGTGGGACGCCTATGATGCCACAAGGATGCAACTCTGCAGACACGGCGTAGAGCCAATGGCACGTACTTATTCTCTTTTATATTTAATTTTACAAAAAATAAAAATGTAACTCGTTATTATGAAAACCACGTCGAGTTTTAGTTTGCAGGAAATGCAAAATGTGATTATTTAAAATATATAGCGTGGTGACATATTAAAGAATTTTGTGCAAAGAGATATTTTAATGCTTTAAAAAGTATTTTTTGTAGAAACTATAAATTTCAATAAATTGAAAAGAAATCAAATTATTTTAACATTCATGTAACATAATGAGCTATTCTAATACTTTTTTACTATTTTATTTTCTGAAACTTTCACATGCATATTTGAAATATAAATTTAAAATTTAGATTTCTTTTTTATTTAATTTACGCGAATTTGATTTTTACCGGATACGTTGTAGGAGGAACTAATGACATTTATGAAATATATATAAATAGAAAAACTTGTAAATACACAAAATGTAACAAAACTAACAACATTTGACGTCGCGTTAATGGCAGAAAAACTGTTTCCTGTTAACAAAACAGTTTTATGTACAAAATTTGTTAGAAATTTCATCAGTCACTCGCATTGAGATGGAGGTAGGAATAATATGGAGGGAGTACAATGTGACCCAAGTCATTTTGAAATGGACCTTTTACACTTTTATTGCACCGTGGCGTCATTTTTCAATGCGCCACGTAGTGAAATTTTTATGAACTAGAGATGAAGAGGTACCATGTTGTCGAGTAAAATGATTAAAAGGACAAGCATTTATTTTCGATAAAAAAATATTTAAACAACACAAAAATTAAAATTATTTTGACTTTGATAATAAATAAATTATTAATAAAGACAAAACAATTTATTTAAAAATAAAAACAATAGTTTTATTCTTGCTTGTAACTTTCTAAAAAACAAACTGGCAACTACGCAATTATCTGTCAGTTTATGTGGTGTTTATTTCGCGTCTTTAGAATATATAACCGCGTTTCTGATTCCCATCTATCCGTCATCTTGTCTTGAAATATCCATCATAACAAACGCTATGTGTGAATTTATTTAATATAGTTACATTCTTGTTCCCGCCATTTCAAATTTTGTTTGAAATATATCTGGCCTCCCCAATGCGCAAATAAACTACTGCGCACTACATATATGTCATTGTTGTATATCTCTCGCTTTTAATGTAAAATGTCCATTATAATATTGCTGTCAAAGGAAGCTAGCCAGGAGGGCAAAGCTCAACGTAGATGGCAGCATACTAGCTATGTACGTTGCCGCGATTAATTTTGAAAGACTTCACTGACAATGATAATTTTTTATTGTGTTTCTGTCCTAAAAGTACAATTATAAAGTCAAATTCATTTTTCTCAAAATGATCTGCACAAACAAATACGCGTTTTGTATTTGAACTTATATTTTATTATTCTTTTCTTCTTCCATCTTTTGGTAAACTATAAAGATTATTTACACTTTTGCATATGCCTACTATAAGAACGCATTTTTTAAAGAAGAATCCAAATAACTTGCACTACCTGTCACTTTTAATACCATATTTTCAAATTATGAATACTTTGAGCTAACGCGCATCTACTAAAGCGCACAAATTTTATTACAGCAGGGGTGAGCAACTCATGGCCCTAGTCGGGTAAACGTTCCATGATTTGAGAAATGAAATAAAATGATTTTTTACTCGAAGGATTTGAACACTTACCTTCAGTTCGTCCGGCAAATTTTCCTTCTCTTAAAAAAATATACACCTTACTCATTTATTACAAAATAATTATTATTAACTCAAAAGAAAAATCTGTACATAAATTAGGATAGGAAATAAGAACTGCTTGATGGATTTAACAGTTTAAAGTGGACATGCATTTCTAAGTTTAAAATCAACTAATAAATGGTATGTGTGATGTGAAACAGTGTCAGCTTTTGAAATAACTTATTTCATTTTTAAATACGATCTGAACTGAACTCAGTCACACGTACACACTGCTAATATAATAATTATGATCAGTCGATTAGATGATAATTGATATGTCATATACGTAAAATTAATTTATTAATATTTTGTTTACTGATGATAGGGCGGTCAATTTTTTTTATATAAATAATTAATTAATGAATGCCCGGTTTCACGATTGATGAATAAATATTTTATTCACCATTTTAAACAAACTATTCGTCGAATAAAATATCATGTTTTGCTTCACAACGTCAACGTCAGCTATAATATTCTTCACGTAATTTATTACTGCGGTCACAGATAGGTTTATCTGTGCTGCGGTGGAAGACAAGACCCCATTGCAACTTCTTAATTCCCGCTAGTTTCGATTTCCTACACGTGTTGAACAGTGCCATGGTAAATTTTCGACAAATAAAATCATCTATTCTACAATTTTGGTTGGTGAAAAGAATCGACGAATAAAATTTCTCGTTAGATACGTAACTATTTGTGAATTTATTCGGCATTGATGAACCCGGGCAGCGTAAAGCCATTCCGTTGTACAGTACAGAGCGGGCGATGTTCTGAAACGCTCAGGACTTTAACGGAGGTAATTCCTTACTTTCATTATACAAATCCCAGTGCAATACATAGTCCACTGTTATTGTGCTAGCTCTGAGACACACTAGCATTTATCTGAGAGCTTGTATATTTCTCTAAAAATAACAACAATAAACTAACCTAACGCACAAAAGTCACGCTTAGAAAATTCAGACAACAATATCAGTGGACTCTGTATTGCGCTAGGGTTTGACGAATAAGAGTGAGGAACTACCTCCATCAAAGTCCTGAGCGCTCTAGAACATTGCTCGCTCTGTACTGTATAGCGGAGTGGCTTTACGCAATCGGGCATAAAACAATCTTATTGTATTTTATTTTACAGAATGCATTTTGGGTTTCAACAGTTGCCTCTCTCATTTTATTTATATTCATTACTCCAATTATAATGTTTTTAATCGATTACTATAAATATATGGCAGATAATGGTTATTTAAGTCGAAGGTATGTACATTATGAATTTAAATAAATAAGCAATAACAATAATGTTTTTTTTTTTCAGAGAATTGAACGAATTATTATTAGCAGACCAAGGACCGTGGACTACTCCTCAGTAAGTTTAGTGTAATAAATAAGATACTTGTATTTAAGTTTGATATTGCATTCACTATGGGTCATGGGCTCACACTTGACCCTTAGTCTGTAGCTTCGTGGTCTGTAGTCAATCCATGTTTGGGGTGAGACTGTCACTTTACGTTGGCGGCAATTTGAATGTTAGTGTTCTGTGCTGGTTCTGTGGGTGTAACCATCAAACTGACATCTAAAAATTTGCGTTGTTTTTTTTAATTCGCTTGAAGTTTTGTTGTTTTTGTGTTTTGTTTCATTTTTTGACTCTTTTATTATGTTTTGTTTATTGTTCTTTTAATTTTTACTGCTGCTTTTAACTTATTTAATATTTATTTTATTTGTTTTGTTAGATTGACTTTTTAAGTAAACCATGCCCCGTGAAGTAGGAGTTTGTTGTGTTGTGGGATGTGAAGCATCCAATAAGGGTCACTTTTCCGCATACCGTCTGCGATAGATACACGAGGTACAAAGTGTATATGTGTATTAATAGCACAAACTAATGTTTTTTAACCTAGGTCGTATAGATTTAAGCAAGAACAAACAAACTCCTACTACATGGAGCATGATTTATATTTAAAAAAATCAATCTAACAAAACCCAAATATACTATAATACAACACAAACACAATAAATATTAAATAAGTTCAAAGCAGCTGTAAAAATTAAAAGAACAATTCAAATTGCCGCCAACGCAAAGTGACAGTCTCACCCCAAACATAGATTGGCTACAGACTAAGGGGAATGTCTTCAACGCCCGAATATTCAATACCAGAATATTTAAAGCCAGAAATGCATGTACAGAATCATTCAAATCCCGAATATTCAAAAACAGGATCGCGCATCGACAGAAAGCGCTTCTCCCGAATCATTCAAAAACCTAATACGTGGGCGTAGCCAAGCGGAAGTTACTTTAGGTTAGGTTTGGGTGGGTCTGGTTGGTTAAATACACTTTCGTGCAATGCGCGATTCTGTTTTTGAGAATATTCGGGATTTGAATGATTCTGTGTAAGCAATTCTGGTTTTGAGTATTCTGGTTTTAAATAACTCGGGCGTTGAGTATGCATCCCAGACTAAGGGTCACGTGTGAGCCCCAGACCCATAGAAGAAAAAATGAACTGTAGATGATAGATCGGACGACGACAAAATCCACATTTGGCCGCCATTTTGTGTAGAAAAATGTAATATCATTTGTTGTTTTTACTTCAGAGCGTAAACATCGAAACGATTTAATGCAAAATATCATTTATATTCAAAATGAATATTTATTTCACTACAAACGATAAGAAGTAATGTTTTTCCCATTCTCTACGTTCACAAATATCTCACCAAATATCAGGTACATGATTTTTTTCTCCAATACAACCATTAATTTTATTTTCCAATTGATTTCATAAAAATATATTATAAATGTATTTTATTTATTTGGGATCTCGCGGCCGCGTGCTTGAATGTTAAGTCGCGAATCTGGAAAACCGGGTTCGATCCCGACCGACGCTAAATATATCGAATTTTAAATGACACTAAATTGACCCCTGTGGTGCACTCTCCACGCCAGCAATGAATGCCCATTAGGTGACGCCTGGTAAACGCCTGCACGGTACAAATATGTCATCATCCTTACCGAAATCTGTGTACAAATCAGATTGGCACACCCAGCAATGGGTTATATGCCGTGATGATATATTTATTTATTTATGTATATTGCAGTACTCCTGAATCTATATCAACTCCGGAACAACAATGGGCTACACCTAGGTAAAAATATGTAAATGATTTATGAAAAAAAAATTAATTTTATAATTCATTCCAATAAACAAAGAAGGACATCAGAACAATATTTAATTCCACCTCCAAGGTAAATAAAATATACATGTGGGGTGGTGACCGGCACAGCCGAACATAGGACTTTAATATATAAAATCAAAATTTCCTAATTTCCTGCTTCCCTAATTATTTTAGGTAAAAAAAGCTTTAAATAAAAGTTGTAGAACATAAAATTCTGCATCTGAATCAATAAGCAAAATTATTTTTTCTACTCCTGCTCTGAAAATACAATTTTGTAGTGCTGCAAAACATTGCAGCACGCATCGGTATCCTAGCAATGAATTTTACTTAAGAATGTTGTATCATAGATACTCATCACAAATACAAAAATTGACAATAAATGTCAAATAATTTTAAAAAACAATACTTTATTTCCTTATTTTTTATCGTGCAGGAGTAGAAAAAATAGTGTGCATGTATAATACGTGTTGAAAGTTCTTTGTCGAACACAAACGATTGCAATCTGAGAGAAGCGAAGGCTGCAAGTTTCGTTTTGATTCGACAAAGAAACACTTTCAACACTTGGTATATAAATAACTATTGTGTACCTTGTAACGGCAGAAATTAGGTATGAAAATGTCGAAAATCATCCCAAAAATAGCTATAGGCAATGGGAAATAAGCAATATGACATCTGGTGGTATTTGCGGAATTACAGTTGACGGGATAAATTATACACGCGACATTTTCTTGATTGCTAAGTTATCAAGCGGTTCAGTACATTTTACTTCCGCTTTGCTCGATTTGCTAGCTTCATTGAACGCATCATGTTTATAATATTTACGTTTACTTATGTAGTATCTCTTAATATTATATACTTAATGCATAAATACAATTAGTAACTGTTTAATTATCCCGTTAACATTAGTTCCACTTTGGCGCTGCGATCTTATTTCCCATCGCATATAGCCATGAAATTGAAACAAAAAATTAACAGATGTGAACGATTTATCTGTCAAGCTAGGTTAAAGTATTTTTATTATTATTTGTAATTTCTGTTCAAGTGAACAAATATTAAATTAAAAGATACTTGTTAACTGAAACATAAATTAGAAATAATATCTAAAAATAAATTACCCTAACATGACAGATAAACCGTTAGACATTTGTTATTTATTTTGTCTCAATTCCATGGCTATTACTACTTTCCAAGTGATTTTCGACATTTTCATACCTAATTTCTGCCGTTACAAGGCATACAAAATGTTATGCTTTTCAACTTTTATTTGAAGCTTTTTTACCTAAAATAATTAGGGAAGCAGGAAATTAGAAAAGTCCGATTAAGTCCTATGTTCGGCTGTTCATTTTTTGCCTACAATTTTTATTTTTTAAATCTAGGCAAACTTCAGAACCACCTTCAATGTCCCTAGAACCCGAATCAAGTTTTCGACGTTTAATTCAATCTCACGTGATAAGGTATTTATAACTGGCATATTTTTTAGGTTTGTTCGTTTCGGTCTCACCAAAAGTACTCAAGCAAGCTCCTCGTCCAAATTGCCCTTGCAAACTACCCAACCAAGCTGCCCTCTCAAACTACTCCCACGCAAACCCACTCAAACTGCTCACCTCGCGGCTCATGCAAGCTGTCCACTCAAACATTTTACAATACAGTGCTCAGATCCGTTCCTAGCGAGTGTGTAATGCGTGTCCCGAACGCAGGCGGAAAGTGGGGCGGCTAGCGTTACGTTGATCCCACCGAAAATATTTATATTATAACTTAAATAATTAATCAAATTACCATATATGCGAGAATGTAGTAATATTTTTAAAAAGTTCTATATGTACCTATATATATTTTTTGTATGTACGAAGTGCTACCCAAAATATTCGAGAATTATATTCTGGCGGGTGGTAGGGCGCTAAAGTCGAGGGACGTTTCGGTCGAGGTTCATCTTCAATTGACATTCAACCACTTTTAGCACGAGAAAACCACTCGTAAACCTTTGCAGGGCTCAAAGCTCCTCCCTGTAAGTCCTCCGAAACAATGCGACAGTTTTCGCTGCTGATTTTCTCTAACAGAAAACAAAACTTTACTGAATGTCATTGAAAAATCGCCGAACACGTCAAACACCGCTTAAAAAAATCACACTGACCGGTCAAATGTTCCCCAAGGATGACACTTTATATACAACAGATCCAAAAGGGTGTCTAGTGAAAGCACCTGTTAGGAGAAGTCGGAACTAGCGCCCTATCAACCGCTAGAAAATAATTCTCGGATATTTTGGGTAGCACCTCGTATGTATGAATACAGTATTATATGTAAAAAGAAAAAAATGTGTTTTGTTGTGTAGTTATCACTTAGAGGCGGCGAATTATATATTTGCACGCAGGCGGCAGTACCCCTAGGAACGGCCCTGACAGTCCTTCACCATATCTTTCATTTGTTATCCAAACAACATACATACCTCACTATTGAGCAAAAGCACAAACATTACTTCAAACTAATTAGAACATTTCAGAACCAAATCGCAAGAAGAAAATTTGGGAATGTCCGAACCTGGGCCATGGAGAACACATAGGTAAGATAAAATAAAAGTAAAATAAACTTATTTATACGATATATGAGTATTTTAACTAAATATTTTTTTAAAGCATGCCTTCTCCAAAAGGATATCTATGAATTTAATATATACTACTATACTAAATATAAATATATTTACTGCCATTATCGTTTCTTCAAATAGTGTGTTATACCGGGTGTAACACGAAAACCGGACCATAGGCGTTTCACGTGGGAAAATAGTTTTTCCTTGCGCAAAAGTTGCCTATTCATTTTAGAAAATAGTGCTCCAAATAAATGTAGAGAATTAAATTCTACATCTAATTCAATAATCACATTTTATTTTGCGCGTTTAATAATTGAGCAAATTGAATTTAAAATTTTATAAAAGTGGCATTTTTATAGTGTTAGCCATGATATTGAAATAAAATCACAAATGTAATGACCATAGATTAAGGAAAATATATGGTAGAAGATTGAGTATCTCCCTTATAAACCGTGATAACAAGTTTTAGTGCCGTCTATGAAAAAGTCAGAGAACTAAATTTGACAGCCGAGAAAGTGGCGGGAAATATGAATTCATTTTAAATTATTCGAATCTTTAAATTTTATTTCTTGATAATGTAATTAATAAAAAATTTCAAAAATAGATAATTTTTTAAAGACATTATCAAGAAATGTGAAATATATGTTGAACTATAAAAAAAAATTACAGTACTTAATATGTTAATGTCTTTATTTTAAAATATATACATTACATTATTTAAATCAAATAATAATAATAGTATTTTGACATTAATCCATCTATGAAAGGGTCAGGAAGTATTTCCAAACGCTACTAGATTGAAAACTTGTTCACGTTTCTGTATGCAGTTTCACCCCCCTGGTAATGACATTGGACCTGCCATACATTATAAAATATAATTTGCATTAAAATAATATTATATAATAACTTGTTACTTTTCTTCGTACGAATAATTCTCCATTTTCAATAATGATGACCGAAACAGAGTGTTTCTACCAGCAAAAATATCACAATGTGACGTTTCTGACGGGTTTAATGTCATTATATTTGTTTGTGATTTTATTTCAATAGCATGGCCATGGATCATATATACTCATAGATGGCTTACGGCCACTATAACAATTTAGACAATGTTACACGTAACGCTATCTGGTGGATAGAAGTAAAAGTAATTGTGAAGTAGGCAATCTGCTTTTTATATAAGTAATATCAAAGAGGACCAGCAATATATTGGAATATACTTCACAAATATTTAATGTAGAAAAACGTTTAAGTAAAATATGACCACGATTTAAAGGAAAAAGTTTATTTTCTGGTTTCATCAAATATTTGTTTACATAATGATTGCAATGATTGATAATAATAATTTTCATCAACATAGGCCAATTCACAGGAGACCATATCTGGAGCAAATGACATAACTGTATGCACTTTTGAAATGTTTATACTTCGCAGCAATAAAGAATGAATAATAATGTTGACAGCCGACCAGAATAGCATAGGAGCAACGTTTGAATTCCTTTCAGACATGAATGTTAGTGTTCGTAATTTCCATTAATTCTCTTTCTATCGATGCACATAGTAAGTAAAATGTCGCCAACATATTTTCTATCTTTAAGTTGAAAAGGTCTATTAAGAAACGTGCAAAATAAAATGTAATTATTTAATTAATGCTCTACAACATTTATTTGAAGCATTGTGTAAAATTAATAGACCACTTTGCACAAGGGAAAACTATTTACCCATGTTAAACGCCTATGGCCCAGTTTTCGAGTTACACCCAGTATATAAACAAAATACAATTTAAATGTATTCAGATATATACCTCCCTACTTTCCATATTTAATATTTTTCCAACACTTAAAGTAGAATTTTATTTACTGAAATCTCGTTACTAAAGTACCAACACTTTAATGATGAAAATAGATAAAATAATTTAATAAATAATATATTTTTTATTAAATGAAAAAAAAATCATTATACTACTCTAACATGCCATTGAAAAGTAGATATTTTATCCACTCATGGAAATTAAGCTGGATTCACATGTACCGTTATCACCGTCAAATTGCTCACCGTTTACACCGTTCTGTGTTGCGATTGGTTGAAATCATATTACGGTACGAATGGCGACGGCCGCCGTTGAAATATTTCTATTTTTGGCGGCGTTAACGGGGCCGTTGCCGCCGTAAATTTTAAATGCGCATGATCAGAACACACATTTCAATAATACCAACTCAAACCAGTTTGACAAAATCAATTGTATTTTATTTCTTTATGTTTCTTTTTGGGTGGATAATATACACAGGGGTATTTTACTACTTTGCCAATTACGAGTAAGAGTTCCGAAAAATTGTCCATGGCGAAACAAAACTTATTACAGATTATGGTAACCGGCAATATCACTTATCTATGACGGAGCAAGTGAACAGCGTAGTTATGACGGCCGCAAAATTAACGGTAACGGTCCATGTGAACCCAGCTTAAGTAACTCGGCTCACACCTGTATAAAACTTCCCGCTTGTGGATAAAATATGCCTTTACTCATTTGTACTTTAAATGAGGTCATGCAAAAAAAAAGTTTTCTTTTTGGTTAAATCAAACAAGCATAGTCTAATTTATTTTAATATAAGATTAAATTATTTTTTATTTACATTTTTTGTTGTATAAAATTGTTTTAAAGCATGATATTTTTAAAAAGTTGCAAAAACCAGCCATGTTGACGTCACGTTTCAGAACTACAAATTTAGATTCATTTTATAGAGACTTATCATATTGAACACAGAATTTTTAAAAGAAAAAAATGTATAGTCTATAAATTGAAAATTACATACTCAACGAGTTGCCTATTGGAAATACCACTCGACCTTTGGTCTCGTGGTGTTTCCAGGCAACACGTTTCGTATAATCGAGAATTTTCAATCGTCTTGTTGTATAATGAGAATATAATTCCTTAGTCACGTAACATGTTTTCCGCCAATCAACATTCAGAATCTCCCTAGCTACGCGTTTATCACAGCGATGATAAAAAACAAGGAAATTATCACCGTATTTATAGTCGTTACTAAGGGATTTGTTTTCTTTATTTATGACATTGACAGTTAATTTTTAGTATAAAAATAAATAATAACAATAATTCAAACTCCGAAATATTAAATAAAACTCGTAAGTACCATGTTTTAATACAGTATGAATATGTATATCAAAAGTTAGGTTAGGTTAGATTGCAAAAATTCATTATATTCTCTCATTAAATATAAGCTCGTGATATGATTAATAATCGAAGATATTGCTCGTGAAACCGAAGCAGCACATTTCAACTCGTCCTTCGGACTCGTGAAATCTGCAGCTCGGTTTCACTCGGGAATATCATCGATGATAATCATATGACTTGTTATATTACGTATGAATATATTTTCGCAAGTATGGCTAGAACATTTCACCGACATGTTTACTACCGTAAATTTCAGGTTATCTTTAAATGTCAATTTGACGTCTAGAAGCTAGTGCGAAAATCAAAATGGCCGTTGATATTGAAATGTGACGTCACTTGGCGAGTCGAAGAAAATCAACCGCTTTTTGAACAATGTCATTTTTAATTGCAATTTTCTCATTATTACAATTCGATTTAAGGAAAAATAAAAAATACGGGTCTATTATTTTTCATTACTCTATTGATTAAAGTTAAAAATGAAAAATCGTGCATGACCTCATTACAATTAAGATTTTGGAAAAAAAGAAAAACACTTTAACAAACTTTGTACATTATATTATTCTACAATATAATACATTCGGTACAAAAATAGTTTAGTGCTGCCGACAACGGCAACCGATAAATAGATCAATTGCTGCCGGCGCCGGTTTCTGTAAACCAAAAGAATTGCTGCCAGCAGTCGGCTATACAGAGTGTCCGTTTGTCGAGGCACACCATTGGGATCTCGATAACCGTAAGAGATACGAAGTCGGTTAAATTGGAGCAAAGGTGTCTCATTGGGGGATCATTATAAAGCATAGGTAACTAGAAAGAAGCGAAAATGTATATTTTACCAATTTCGTTTTTGGCTTATAACTTTTTTGTGCGAATTCAAACACGTTTCTAATTTGAATGTTTGCACTTTTTATGAACCGTCTTTCAAATTTTTATAGCCCGTACCGTTTTCGAGAAATTCATACTAACTTTCAATTTTCACATGGGGCTCAAAGTTGTCTTTATTACTATTAAATAAAAAAAAAATTCTTTCAAATGATATAAACACATGTACATTAACATGAAAATTAATTGAGAAATTAAAAAAAATACTGGTTTTATTTATTTCTATCAAGTGTTCTCGGAAACAAATGTAGAATCTTTTGTTTCAAGCAAAGTTTGACATTTAGGGGTTCAGTTGTTGCAAATATTGTAACAATGCAATAGTTTTCAGATGAAGACAAGCGGGATAGGTTAGATATTTATTATACTTCTCGTCGAAATGATCAAATTAGTTTAGAGATATATCTTCAGCGATTTCCAGAAAGATGGCAAAAAAGTGCCTGTAGAATGTGCAAATTAGAAACTTGTATGAATTCGCACAAAAAAGTTTTAAGCCAAAAACGCAATTAGCAAAATTTACATTTTCGCTTCTATCTAGTTACCTGTGCATTGTAATGGAAAAACAAAAACACAACTAGGATGGTCCCACAATGAGGCAACTTTGCCTCAATTTAACCGACTTCGTATATCTTACGGTTCTCGAGATCCCAATGGTGCGCCTCGAAAAAACGGACAGCCTGTATAACCTTAAAATAAAATATAATTGTAAAGACTTCATACTGTAACAATTCAGCTCGCAGCTAGTCGTCTAGGTGTTTTATAAGACGACGAACAGCTTACTTAGCTTGTATATTTCTCTAAAAATAATAACAATAACCTAACGTAACGCACAAAAGTCACACTTGGAAAACCCGGGTCAAGTTTTGTGCGTTAGGATATTGTGGTTGTATTTAAAGAAATATCCCATTTTTTTGTTGAATTAGTAAAAATTATTAAAAACTTGTGGAAAATAAATAACAAAATCAAAGCGGCGAGACCTAAAAATCCTTTGCCGACAGCTTAATGGGGCGCCGGCAGCAGAGGCACTGCCAAAAACTTAATATAATTCAAACAAAAAGACTATTTTATAAATTAATTTTTAATACATAGTACTTATTAAGTATTTTAAATTATGTGGAATCTAATATAGTTAATATCTTCTCTAACGCAATAGTTCTTATAGTATGGTTATTTATTATGTTAGGATTTTCAAATAAAGTGTCATA
This sequence comes from Harpalus rufipes, assembly GCA_951394225.1. NCBI lineage: Eukaryota > Metazoa > Arthropoda > Insecta > Coleoptera > Carabidae > Harpalus > Harpalus rufipes. Next base: position 16,231,507 of record OX596282.1, on the reverse strand, counting down.
CAAACATCTTAAAGTTAGTCTACTATTTTCTTTTTGATTTCCACAGGCGAAATAAAAAGCTGTTTGTTGCTCTGCTGCTTCCAAATTCGGTCGAATATTTGGCTCTAGAGTCTGATTTTCTTCACTGATGTTTATATTTGTATCTTGTGAAGGATCTATGATATTGTTTGTATTTCTGAGCCATGGATTTGGGGCCGGTATACCAATAGCATGTTGGAAGTTGTTTTCACGTATTTTGTAGCCTTTTGTACGAGATGCCATTGCTGTTAAGATATTTTTCACAAACAACTGAAAGGAATTAAACGTAAGTAAATATATTTTCGTTCATTCTATAAAAGTAACCACAAATAATATTTTAAACTAAATTTTTAATTCTTTACAACTTTTTACATTAGTTTTTTGAATTTTTTTGATTTTAAAGTACTTTTATAATAGGCCACGAGCAGACACATTACTTCGAGCGCCTTGAAGTGCTTGGAATCAGCTAATTTGTGTGCGTTTGTTGTTGTTTCAATTTTAAGTATTTATTAAAAGAATATTTAAAAAAAAATGATTTTTTTTTTATGTAATAATTAATAATTAAATACTTTTTACTTTAAATACTTAAAACTGAAACAACGAAAGCAGAAATAATTGTTATCGATAGCGTTAAGAATATATATAATAAATAATTGTTATCGTTGTTATCCCTTTATTTATAGTGAATACGAATTAAACACCCATATTTAATAAAAATAAAGACCGAGCAATATTTAACACTTTGATAAACGGTAATCAATATTTATTAGGTGCCTAAATTTAGGTGTTATATCGTCATTTGTTATTTGTTTGTAGATGTAGAATTACCAACACAAATATGAAAGACACAGGGTTCATACTTTTTACCTTCCGTCACCCTTAGGTACGGAAGGTATTGTCTTTTGTCAAGAAAATTCAATGATGAGTTTTCAGTGAATAAGCATGTTTTAGGGTTCCTATAATACGATTTTAACATTTTTACGATGATGTCTATATGCATGTGTGTGTATGTGACAAAAATTTCGGATCGCATAACTTCAATACCACGAATCCAAAAATTATATTTTATTTGTATTCCTCAAGTTTACATCCAGAAGAACAACTGATAAGATTTTGGTTATAATTGGTAAACCGGAAGTAGCCTCATTTGAAGATTTAACAGTTAAATTTGATTTATTGACATTTAATATCAATATAACTTAAAGAATATATTATTCTCTATATGATTTGATTGCATTTTATACTTCGTATTCAATAGATAAAGAATTTTAAAGAAATTAAATTTTATAAATCAGGCAGCTATGCTAAACATGGAAACTACTAATATATTCATTTAATTCAAATTGACAGATGTCAGTATCAATATAAAAGAAATTAATGTGGCAGAGGTGAGGATGTTGAAGTAGATGTTGGGGAAGACACGGAAAGATAGGTAAGGAAATAACTCTAGTGTTACAAGTTTCTAGAAAGATACAAGCGAGATGATTACATTGGTTTGAAAATGTCATGAGGAGAAATGAAGAATGAATAGCTTAGTAATAGAAGGTTGAAGAAACAGAGGAAGACCAAAGATAAGATGGGAGGACTGTATTATGGAAGACTTGTGAGAAAAGGAACTGAATGAGAACGAAACGTAAAACAGAAATGAGTGGAAGAAGAAAATAAAAAAATAGCGACCCCTAACGAATGGGGAAAGTTAAAGAAGATGTTAGTGTCAAGTGCAATTTGCATAGTTTGTTTATGAAATAATTTTACTGGAAATTTAGAATCTGTTGCAAGAAAATTTATGTATGCAATTCATACACAGGATTGACGGAACAGATTTTTTTAAATACATAGCTCTTTCGGCGTTCCCCTAATTTTGTGTGTGTACACTCTCAGTGAGTTATTTTTTATGCCTTCACACAGGATCATCCAAAAGCTTTCGTATTGATTTAAATTCTAACGGTATCCGAAAAATACAAAAATTAAATACTACAATAATTTCAAGCTCGGGATATTTTATATGACTGAATAATTAATAATTGTATATACCTGACAAGCAATAATTATAATGTCTGTAACACTATCTTCTGCTCCATCCAGTCCGTGATCTACTGCCGTGATCGTCATACGGTCCTTAATCAAATCTTCGTTTGGTAAACACATTTCTTGTGTGCAATATTTAATATTATTCACCATAGATTCATGTTCTTCTCTCTCACTATTAATTAGTTTTGATTCTAATGATAAAACGAACATATTATGAGCATGTATTTGATCTGGAGCTAGAAATTTTCTGGCATCTTCATCGAATTTTATCTTGGTTATTTTCTGGCTGAAAAGTAACTTCAATAAGCTGTGATACTGTGCAAATCTTTCTTCTCCAAAAGTAGATTGAATGTTTTTATAAGCTTCTTTAACTTCGGGAATTGCTGGTGTTTCCATGTTTAGGAAAATAAGGTTAGGTTTGTTGACGTTCAATTAACCTCGAATTGTTCAACACGTTTTCGTATCTGTAAATACATTATCAAGAAAAATAGAGGTACATAGACAGAAAGTTGTTCACAATCCGTTTAAGTTATTCACAGACCAAAAATCACCCGTTTACCAAAATTTGATATTCCCCATTCGTCGTTTTACTAAATGTTGCCAATACTTCAGTGAAAATAAACTTGTTGACGACAGTGCTGTTAACATTCAAGAGTGAATTCAAAGTGAAATATTCTACTAAATTATAGTTCATCATTTGTCTGTAAGATGGTGTAAGTCAAAGTAGTATAATTTTAAATTTGAAGACTGAAAATAATGAATACTTTGTAAACTACAATAATTAATAATCTGAACTTTTGAATAGAAACATACGCATCGTCCTAATGTTCATTCGGTTCATTCATACTTCGCCCCGTTCATTTCTTGTTTTGTTCAATTTCCTAACGTTCAAATCTTGACCATGAAGTTGGCGTAGGTGAACTTCGCGCGCTTGCAATTTAAAAAGTACACTCCGCAGTACAAAATGTACATGAAAATTATTTATTGAATCAGAATAGGTAGAGTTATTTGTTAGCATTTTTAATTTAAAATTTGTACTGCGAATTTTACTTTTTAAATTATGTGCGCGCGAAATACATCTGCGCTAACTTCATGGTCAAAATTTGAACGTTAGGAAACTGAACGAAACAAAACGGCGATTTATAAACACTTATCTTGAACATAATGACGCTGCATCTGCATATCTAGCCTTCAAATATTATATTCGCTATAAGTTTTACATAATGAAAATTAGAAGTACTTTACTAGAAACAATATTGTATTTTATTGATCACCTCATAAAATAAAAGTTGTACAAAATTTTTAAAACATTATAATGTGTATTCTTTAATTTGAAATAGGGTTTGTTTGTTCGTTTGTATGGTCTTACCTGCATGAATTTGCAATCAATGGCTGGTAGCACGAGCATGGTTGGCACCGTTGGCACATATTTCAGGGTTGTTAACAAAATCAATGTTGTCAATAAATTAATTAAACTAAAACTATACTGACAGCCATATTCAATAAATTTGGTTTCATTATTTTAAATTGTTTATCCTACAAACAAGTCAAGAAACAAATCATATTAAACTATTTTAAATAATGCTGCTAAATTTATTGAATATGGTTGTCAGTACTTTTTCTGCTTAATCAGCATATTGGCAACAATGATTTTGTTGATAACCCTGAAGTGTGCGCCAAGTCGTTGACGTGGTTTTAGTCATGGAGCTATGAAAATTTGGTGTCTTTATGAATCTATAAACGCACTGAAAACATGTCATTAAGAAGTTCTATAAACGCAGTTTTTGGTGCTTTTCGTTTTCTAAAGGTGATATAACAGCTTTAAAAATTGACAGATGATTGAAATATAGGGCGCGAGCGTGACTCGAGCGACCTTGAAGTGCTTGAAATCAGCTGATTTGTGAGCGCGTGTCACTTTGACAAGAAAAATGTATTATTTCGATTTTGAACTGCTAAAAAGTTAATATTTTCGTTTTACTGGCTAATTTTTTAAAAATAATAACATTTTAGCAATTCAAAATCAAAATAAGTGAAAACATTGGTCTTGTCAAAATGACATTGTTGTCGTCAAAGTGACATGCGCACACAAATCGGCTGATTCCAAGAACTTCCAGGGTCGCTCAAATCACGTGTCTGCTCGCGTCCTGTAACCTGACTGAAATTGATATTTAGAATGGAATCACCGACAGCAAAACCAAAAAGTTACTGTTTTAAATAATAATATAAGTTTTGCAGTTGTAAATAGTATATTAAAAATCACAGTTTCGGAAAAAAAAAATATCTCCATAAATGCCAATAACCAGCAAACAGCCTCGTATCTAAAACTCTAGATTTGAGACAGGTCGCAAGTTCTTTTAAAAAGTCGCGATTCGACTGATAATGTCACTAAATTTAGCGACAAAATCCCCAAATTGACAACACTGCTTGCAATGTTGTTGAAAAATATGTTCGTTTGTGGATTCTAAGTTGTCAGCACAGTGTTCGTTTGTAGTCGTGTATATTGCACTAACTTGTCAGACTGTACTACCCGGGGTACTACCTCCCGAGCTGGTACACTTAATGCCAGGGCTTAGGGCTTAGTGCAGTTTATAACGTCACAGTAATTTAGTAATTTGACAAACAGACTGCTGTTTATTTGTAACTGGCATTATATTTTTTCAAAAATTGAAATCTACTAAATATGAAACAAAAAAAAAAAAATTTCTTGTGAGAGATGGACATGAAAAATTCCTTTCCAAAGAAAACCATTATTATTTCTGAATTTTTGCTAGTTAACCTGTAAAATCTGCACTAACTCAACACTAACTTGTCTAATTTGTGTTCGTTTGTATTTAGAAAACAAGTATGTATTATTTTGTACTAATGACCAATAATGGCAACCTAATGGGTAAAATCGTTCGCGTTCATTTGAAGACTTAGTATTCGTTTAGTGCTGCCTCTAGCGTGCAAGTAAAAAATTATATTGAGATATGGGAGCCCAGAGTGGTCAGAAAAAAGTTTTGATAATTTTTAGTGCCGTTACTTGTGTTGTAGCAGGTAGCATTTGCCTAACAGAAATAAGGGATGTGGAAATACTGGAAATTGAAATACTTTTGTCATCACTTTCAATTTTTTTTGTTATTTATCAAAATATTTACAGATTTTGAATTATTTTTATCTTTCTATCATAGCTGTTTTTATTTTTAGCAAATTTAAAAGATTTTGACATAGTTGCTAACACAATTAATATAAACACAACAATTCGCCGCTGTATTCATTTTAAATAAAATAATTTGAAATGAATCATTATTACAAGATAATTGTAACACTTTCAAAACACCAAATTACACGAAGTAGACTGTATGAAACTCAAACAGAAATGATAAATTTATGAAGAGTACAAAGAGAACCACTACCATTACGTAAAGGGCAAAAATATTAATCCTAATTTCAAACAACCCATCCATAGTTCATAATGAAAGGAAAAACCCGACACCTACGTTCCAAGAATCGTATGAAATTAAGAGAGACATGAAGGGGTGTATGAAATCTATGAATGGTCAACTAGATCTTATTCATTCCAATTTATGGATTGTATAGTGGCCGGCATTTCCTAAGCCTTTCTTTTAGTTATCTATACCGACGTACGAACCTTTTCTCGTCATTTTATTCATTCTAATGAATCTCTCAGATACAGGTCATTATATGGGTGAATACCTATGTATTTATTATATATTTTCTTCACTCATTCGTTTATGATGTCTAGTCTGTCGGCAATTGAGCTGAATATTGAATGAACATAAAATTATGAATAATAAAGCATGTACGAGAAATGAAGATGGAATTTTCTTGAATATTAAAATTTCACTTATTCCATGATTTTATAAGAATGAACTAAACTAAACTTTAAAATTAAAATAAGCCGAAACGGATTTGTACTTCTATAGAAATTTAATCAAAGGTTTATGGTATCGGGTGGGGAAGATGTATCTGCATTTTGCATATGTTCTTAAGAGAAAAATATATATCAGTTTTCAGAATATTTGCTAACAATTTTCCTAAATAGTTACGAGCCCAACCCCAAATGTATTCGTACCCTCTGAAATAAATATATTAACAGTAATGAAAAATAAATTTTTAGGTTACAGTTAAGATTATATTTGGGCATTTTTTATTTTATGTATTAATAAAGTGTACTGGATTTAAATACAATGTTATTAACTAAATTTCTTATTTAAACAACAATCTACGGGCAAATATATGAGAAAAGACATGTCCCAAATTTTTTCGTTCCAACAGTAAATAATACAATATTTATGTTAGTATTATCTATAAAACTGAGGGTAAAAGTAACTGACAACATACTGAATTAATTGTCATTTTAAATGTTATTATTTAAAAAAAATATTTGCGAATTATTAACGACGAAAACATTTGTCACATGCAGACAATGGTTTTTTTTGCAAATAAATTATTATTAAACCCAAGAAATTTTATTATAAGCAATGTATTCAAGTTCTATACACTCTATTAATACACCATATCAAAATTTGTTGAATTGGAGTAATAATCATAGCATTAATATAATTGTAGGTAGTACCATGTAGTACTTTAATAAATAAATATCACTTTGCAAATAATTTTACTAAAAAAATAATATTTAATAGTAATTAATTGAATATATTGTCAGTTTCCTTTACCTTCAGTTTTATAAATAATACTAACATAAATATTGTATTATTTACTGTTCTAACCATAACTAAAAAAATTAGCACGTATCTGTTGTCATATATTTGCCCGTAGATTATTGTTAAAATGATAAATTTAGGTAAACATTATATTTAAATCCGGTACACTATATTAATACATAAAACAAAAAATTGCCCAAATATGGTCTTAAATAAATTAATAAATATATCATCACGGCATGTTACCCATTGCTGGGTGTGCTAATCTGCTTTGTATACAGATATCGGTAATGATGAAATATGGTCTTAACTATTGTAATCTAAAAAAATATTTCTTCTTGCTGTTAATATATTTTTTTCAGAGGGTACGAATAGATTTGGGGTTGGGCTCGTATAAGTAATCTGTAACTATTTTATAAATTACGTTTTCTTTTCAAAATAATAGATTTGTTCTTGATACTATAATGAATCATAATACAAAATCAAGTCAAGCCATACAACGGATTTAAATATAAATATTGCAAAACACATTAAACAAATGAAAATCGCATTTACAGATTATAATAATCTTCAGAGACAACTAATCTACTAACGTAATCTTACACTTTATTTAAATTTTCAATTAATAAATTTAGTTAGTTCATAATATTTTTATAATTTGGAGAAAAAACTACATAAATTGCAAGCGATGTATTCTCCGACCACCGACAATGTAAAACTTTATTACCCATAGTAAATATCTAATTCAATAGAAAGTATATACCCTTACAAACAAATATCAAACTTAATTTCCATGCTCTTACACCTTATTTTAAAACCGAAATACAGTATTCTGAAATACCGACTTTAATTCATATATCTATGGATAGATGGCTCTGTATCGCTAAGCATCTTTTTTGGCGCAACACTTTTTATCCTTAGGTTGCCATTAATGACGTTCTCAGTACATGTTGTGCAAGTTAGTGTACTAACAGACCTAAGTATCAAAGCTGCATCAGTGTTGCCAACTGTGACGCATTCGTCAATGTGATGATTTTTCAATGGAAATATTGCTATTGATGAAACGACGAAGAATTTACAATTATGAAGATTTTACTTAAAAAATATTTGTTATAAAATTTGCGCCTCCGTCCTGCGTATCGTTTTTTCTTCTGAATTTTATTAACTCGAATTGAAATGTCAGTTGCACTATTTTGGGAATTTTTATTCAATATTATTAATTTTAATGGTGAATATTTATTTAGAAATGTTGCATACTCGGCTAAGTTAGTTCTGACTCTACCGCATTCAAATGCAGAAGCCGAACGTATATTTTCTATTATGAATGATGTAAAATCGAAAAAGAGAAATAGGATGGAGAAAATCTGCTGAACTCTATTTGTGTGATTAGATCAAAGCTCCAATCAGAGTATATAAAAAATATTAGCGATTACAGTGTAACAGCAACATGCAGAACTTATGAAAACCAATGTTTTATATGAACATAAAAAGTAAAATACAATTTTATCAATTGTTTGTTTCATGTGCAATTTTGTGCCAAATATTTTTCTTAATTTTGTCATTGTTTCTTTTGTATATATATATATATATATATATATATATATATATATATATATATATATATATATATATATGTACGAATATTGTTGTTTTTGTTCTTTGAATAAATAATTATTAAATAATGTTCTAATACCAGCATTTGCATGTAACCAATTTTAAATTTGCCGCCAATGACGAAAAGTGACGAATTTCAAAGGTATTCTTGACGAAATTAAGTTTATAAAGGTTGGCAACACTGAGCCGCATGCTAAGTAAAATTGACGTTTAGCTAACCTCAATTTTTTGAGGTGTGCATGTCCAATAAAAATAGAAGATATCATACAAATACAGTCAATTTATAATACCAAAACATGAATAAAACATCAGTTTTATTAAATTTGAGGTATATTTTTGCAGTATTAAGTAATAAAATTATGTATAGTTTCGTAAATGCTACAGGTTACCACATTTAAAAAATCTATGGCTGAATTTAAAGAATCATTCTACTGCAGTAGAAGAAAAAATAGCTATTCCTAATCGCATTCATCGCTCTCCAACCGATATTTTACAAGCTTTAGCTTCTACTATTAAAAAAGATCCAACTGCACCACATTATAAATATCATGATGATCCGTACCTCATTCCCATGTCTAATGTAGGGAAAAGAACTTTTGCAATGGCTCAAGAAGCCGGTAGGAAGGCCGCGCATTGGATCAGACAAGAACACGCGGATTTATTTCAACATGAAGTAGCAGATCCTCCAATAAAAACATTTATTCCCAAGCTTGTTTTCAATGAGAATAGCGAAGTTGATGAAGAAATTTTAAATAATGTTATTCAGGACGCACAGGTTTCATCTGCAATTACTGTTTACAAAATCTTGGAGAAGAACAAAGTTAAACTATCTCAAGAAACGTTACAGAAGTTATTAGAGTTGCTATGTTTTTATAATAGCGAAGATACTCTACCGGAAGAATTTGTAGAAGAAAGATGGTTTCGGTCTGGAAATAAAAATAACCGTCTGAGAAAAACTTGGAAAGATAATGATATGGCAGAATCTATTTTTATAGCTATCGAAAATCCAACATCTAAAACGTATTGTACTTTAATTCAAGGCATGGCTAAATATTATCAAGTCGATCGTGCTTGGCAATTTTACGGAGAAATGAAAGCAAAAAATTTAGAAGTTACGACAAATACATACAATTCTCTCATAAGTGTGGCTAGTTTTCTCAAAGAAGGTTTTGACTTACGTTGGAAATTTGTCCAAGACTTATTAATATGTATGGAAAAAGAAAATCAAAGACCGAACATAGGAACTTTAAATGCTATTCTGGAAACTTTGAGTACAATGGCTGGATATCGCCAAACAAAAATGTATGTACTGCAGACTTTGGCAGAGTTTAAAAATTTGGGAATTGAACCTTCGTTAGCATCGTGGTATTTTGTGTTAATCACTTATTGTAAAGAAAGAAGCGGCAGGAATTATGTTCTGAATGATATAATCAATTATATCGAAGGAAAAGAGTTCAAAATTGTTGATTTGAAAGATACTTTTTTCTTTGTAACAGCTATGGATATATGTAGAAACCATTTACATGATAAAGATCTGGCGTATAGAGTTGATGCTCTTTTACACACAGGAAATAATTATGATTTAATAGGCGATTCGTACAAGGAATCTATTTATTAGTAAGTGAAATATGCAATTTTATTTTGTATTCATTTTTTGTGTGACATTCTGTACCGAAACAGATCCCAGTAGAATATATAATTTAGTCTTAAAGTAGTAATATCTGACGGTTTATCAAAATATTATTTCTATCTATTTCGATATGAAAATATTTTATATGTTTTAGGACTTTCAATCCAAATATTTAAAACTATGTTGTACTTTCGTACATATTAACATGTAAAAATATAAATACGAAAATATTTATTTATTTAAATTCACATTGAAAATGTTTTAGAAAATTTTATATTTTCTCACATACCTATTTAAATAAAATAAAATAAATATTTCATCACGGCATATTACCCATTGCTGAGTGTGCCAATCTGCTTCGTACACAGATATCGGTAATGATGGAATATTTATACCGTGCGGGCGCTTACCAGGCGTCACCTCACGGGCACTCATTGCTGGCGTGGAGAGTGCGCCACAGGGGTCAATTTTGTGCTATTAAAATTCGATGTAATTTTTGATGTTGGTCGGGATCGAACCCGGGTCCCCCAGATTCGCGACCAGACACTCAAAGCACACGGCCACGAGACCCCATTATTAGCGTCCGTAATATACCTACATACCTATTTTACTCTCAAAATTCTGTTTTTACAAAAGCAAAATTTTCAATGCCAATTTTTTTTCAAAATAATATTTTTTAAAGAAATATTTTGATATACAGATGTTCCAAACCAAACTTAAAATTTAAATAAAAAACCTAAAACAAGTCCTTATAAAGAAAATTTCATAAATGTTAGATTTTGTAAGATATTCGGTTGAGGCGTAAATTACGCGGTGACAATAGTTTTATTTATAACAATGAAATATGAATCAATTTTAAAATTTTATTGAACAAAATTCAATATCACAATAATTCTTTTTACACATGATGTCCTTGAACTTGTAGTCAAGGACATGACACCACAGTTGCAGCACAACACTGTTCCGGTGTTAATACTTCGTTACTATCTCTGAAGGTTGAAGAACATAATATTGAGAAAATTTTATAATTTTGTTATATAAAATTTTAAATAGATTCATATATCAATGTTATAATATAACTAAACCCATTTGCACTCCGCTATTTCATTCATGCAAATATCTTGGAAACGAAACATTTACGAGATTTTGCTTACATGAAAAATATTTTTCTACAATCGTACAGGAATAGCTAGTTCCCTCGCTAGTGCAGGGAATAATTGAAACGTGAAATTTTTGTTTAGTTGTCATAAAAATACCATACGTAATTATTCATATTTTTGTGGCCGATCGCAGAAAAAATATTGTTTGTGGCACACGCATTTTATTCGTTTCAGAATCACTAATTCCCCGTACTTGTTACAAATATAACAATTATTAATGAAAAAACTAAAATATATCAGCATGTTTTATTGCTGATAAATCAGAAAGCTACAAACTCAGCAGCGTTCATGATCAGAATTGCTTTGTTTGAAACTCTGGCTAATCTTGGCGATTTATTCAATAATATGAAAATTTAAAACATTTTTTTCATAATGTATAAATAAAATTTAGAAAATATCTAACATTTTAAAATTTTAAATCAATGGAGACATAATTTTGACGTCATCTGCGGCGGACCCCCCTCCACACAATTTAGAAAAGGACAACAAATTTTTAGAAAGACTGAGGTGTTACATCTTGGCCAAGTCGATCAAATGCTCTCCCCTTCAGCACTTCGCCCCGTTGATTCCATCATTTGTTGTTGTTTAGTCAGTGGGATCACCTATGGGGATCACATTGTAAACGTCAAACTGTCGGCTCACTACATAACAAATTATTAAATACTTTTTACTCACTAGATGGCTACCAAATTTTTTTATTAACTCACTAGATGGTAACCGAAAAATTTGAATTATGTAAGTCCCAATTAAAGAAAGAAACATTACTTGTATTTTGATTTCTAGTCACATTTAAAATTTTAAAAAAGTATGTTCTTCATTTATTATTTTTTACTTCCATATTTGAATACTTCTGAAATATTTTTTAATATTAACCCAAACCATAATATATCATCTACCGTAATTTGTTTAAGTACTAATTTGCCAGACACACATAATATGAATAAAAGTTTTGATCTATATTATATTTACTCATTTTAGTCGCCACTTTTTCGCTCTACTATGCTCAACCGAACCATTCGAAACCTTTATGGAGCGCTATAGAAAACTTGTACCCAATATCTACATCCCGGAACCTGGGGTAATGTTGGCTGTAATAGAGGCTGTAGAAATATATGGTGCATTAGATTACGTACCGAAAATATGGTCAGATATGGTTCTGTTTGATCATACTGATCGGGAAAATCTACTTACTCCCATACTGAATATCATGTCTGGAAATAAAGTTCCAGAGGGATCTAACTTAACGGAGAAATTTGCAAAGATTGCGTGGGATATCTGGACGAAAATTGAAGAACAACCATCAGAAAGAATCAAAAGAATGAAGTAAGTGAAGTATACAGGGTGTAACAGCTAAACGAATTACCTCAAATATTTCTATATTATTAAAGATACAATAAAATACTATAAGTTAAGGCAATCTTAAAGAAGACCAAAGGAGACAACCGATTAGAGAAGATAATATTTCTTTTTAAACCAGTGGTTGTCAAGTTACATTATAATGTCATATTTTTTTTAAATGGGATGATATATATTTTTAGGCCTATTCGATAGAGTATTTTTTCTGAATTCAACCATCTAATCATCTTTACATAACAAAATTTTTGAGAAATATTCATATATAATATCATAAGTGGTAAATTTTTGCCGGAAATTTTTTCAGATTGTTTCGAGAGCTGGTTGCCTAGCAATTTATCCAGTAGCATTGACAAAAAAATCACGAGCTGTGAAGCGAGAGATTTTTGATTAATGTCGAGATAAATTAGCAACAGGCTCGAGTAAAGCAATCGGAAAATTTTGCCGGGATAAAATTTAAATTTAACTAATTTGGTTGACTAGTTCCAAAATAAAAATCAAGTAATAATTTACAGTTTTTATTTACAAAAATGTAATTTTCGTTGTTTTGGCGTGTTATATTTAAGGTAGTTGTCACTCGAGTGTACCTATTCAAAAACTTGTTTTATGTTCAAAATAAAAATTAAGCTAATGCAGTTTATATTTGCAATAACTTATATTTAAACTACAAATGGAAACTGCAAAACAAATTAATATATTTCTTTCTTAAAATTACAAAAGTAGTATTATACTGTTTAAAGTTTTCATGCTTTTCACGTAAAATATATAATTTTAAAAATATTTCTTTCGAATGTACGTCTGAAATTCCTTTAACCAAAGATCACCTCTTATTCGCTAATACCAAGCGGGTGTTAACTTAACTGATATTCCATCTGAAACGCTTGTACATGGTTAAAATTAAATCTGGGTGGTAAATAATTTTCTAATTTTTACATAAAATCCGTTAATTAGTTTACTATAACATACTAGTTTTTCGATTAAATGTCATTATGGATATAAAAGTTATAATTTAAAATGTTTTGTTTATTGTGCCATTTCCTATTCTGCACGTGTTAAAAAGGCCAAATTTAATTGCGAATATCTCAGGTACCGCGTGGTCACTTGTTTTAAAACTTGGAGAGCAGGTACATTATACTTCAGTTGAGATGTTGAGATGTACTTTAAATTTCAATTTATTCTGATATAATGGTTTCACGATATAACTACCTTAAGATTGATTTTTCAATGTTCTGAACAGATTTCTGTCCGAATCGGCTCATTTATAATAAAAACCGAAAACACTGAAAATATACGCACTTTGACAGGTATGTTCTTAGATACTCTTAAAACGTCAAAAAGAAATCGCTTATCAAAACTCACAACATCTTATTGGCTCAAAGGATACGAACATTTTTTTGAGACGATCTTTTGTCGAAATATGTGGTAACAAGGTAGAATCCTGAATTTGGATTGGTTTATAAATTTATGAGTGAAATAGTCAATTAAAATTTAAATAAATTTAATTTTTATACTAATTTTTCAGGCTGTTTATAAACCAACCATCGGAAGCTTATATGGCGAGCGCCAGGCATTTGCCAGTACTACACAATTCTAGTCAATAGATGTCGCTAACGTCGCGTTAAGAACCTACGTATTTAATTTCGACGCAACTATTGGTCTACGTGTTTTTCTGTGGTGGAAAATAAGGATGCATGGGTAACATTTGAATTTGAAAATATTTGTGTTTTTGATTCTATTTAATTTGCTTTGATTATTAATTGTATCGTCTGTGTTTCTACTGAGCGAGTTTTTAATGTAATATTGTTTAATTTTCTGAGTTCATATAAGATATCCGTGTTTTATTTACAACCCAGTTATAATTATTTCAATGAAATAAGTTCTCGAATATATTTTGGAATTAACATTTTATTGATCATATTATTGAAGAAGTATAATTTAACATTATATTTGTGCACATATATTTTAATATAAAAATACATTTATATTAACTAACAAAACTAAAATATTTTGAAATAAAAAATTAAAAGCGGATTGCCTAATTTACATTTTAGTTCTATTCCAATCACCAGGTGTAATGTTCAGTTCCAGTACACATTAGTTTCCGGTCTAAAGAGTGTATTTTCCATGTTATAAACTTATTAATATTTTTTTTTTCATACGTAGCCTACTAACAAATAAATAAAAAAACTCAAATTTATTTAAATTTCATTTTTTGTTTTGTAAGGATATAAAATAATCACATAATTGAATTCAGAAAAAAAAAACCCTATCGAGGAGCCTAAAAATATATATCATCCCATTTAAAACATATAGCTTTGTATCGTATCTTGATAACCACAGGTATAAAAAATATTTTCTTCTCTATTCGGATGTCCCCCTTGGTCTTCTATAATATTGTTTTATAGTATTTTATTGTATCTTTAATAATATAGAAATTATTTGTGGTAGTTCGTTTAGCTATTACATCCTGTATTTCAACAGTGGGGATGTTCAGTAATTTTAGATATGTCTAAATTTAACACATTACTTATGAAGAAGCCATCAACGTCATTACTCGGTTCTGCTAACCACGCCTCCATGGAAGTGTTTAGCGGCGTGTACAATATTAATTTTTCTCTGTTAATTATTTTTATACGATCGGTTTTTTTCATACTTACCGATAGGGTTTCCAAGGCAGTAGGTTTTATTTACAAATTACTGATCAGTAAGTGATGTGGATCACTTACCGATCATGAGGCGGAGACGGAAAGTAAGAAAACAACGATCAAAGCTTACTTTAAAAATAACAAGTAAAAATTTGTAATATATCAAAATTTTCAAATCTTTTTTTTAATTTTGTGCGTCGATCGTGCAAAAAACGTAATAAGCACTGCGGTCAGTAAGTGCTTTTCTACCTGTATCAGATGTATTGGAGATCTCGACTTCGTCTCGATCTCCAAAATCATCCTCATCTAGTAGGAAGCACTTACTAACATTAATACTTAAATAACTATTTTGCTGGGATTTTTTTAAATGTTTCCAAAGTGGATGCGGTAAATAGAAAAACGATGAACAAAGCTTACTTTAAAAATGACAACTAAAAAAAATTAATGTCAAAATAATTTTCATTTTTTTTTTAAATTTTGTGCGTCGATTGTGCAAAAAAACGTTAAAATCATTGTGGTCAATAAGTACTCTTCTACCGGTATCGGATGTATTGGAGATATACTGACCTTAATACAAATAACTATTGTTAATATAAATCATTATTTTTAATTAAATACAATGGAAAAATTCTTACATAATATTTTTAAATTTACGACCAAAAATATACTCTTTATTACGGAATGCTATTAACTCCCGGTTTTAAACAAAACTGTCGAACGTATTGTTGCGGACCGTAGCCAACATAACGCTCTGTTTACGCAACGCTACGTCCCCGTTCTGTTCACGTTAGAACCAATTTATAAATTTACGCTATGCACGTACGTTGATGTGCGTCGCGCATGCGTACAATATCTTACAACCCTTTGGAGGTTACAATTTTCGTTTGACAGTTTTACTTCAATTCGTTTTTTGTTAAACTTTTAAAATTGAGATTGAAAAACTAATGGTTGAAAACCATTTTAAAAAGTGACTGGCTGAACTTACTGTTTGTTTTTTTTAACATGACCGTTGAATTTATTTCAAAAGGTCATTTTTTTGTCCAATAATGCAGAGAACAATATTATCGAAGCATATGACACTATGGCTGGTACCACAAGCCTTGTTTTAACTAAAACGATGTTTTAAGAAATGTCAAATTTCATTATTTAATATTAATAATAAATAATATTAAATTCATCACAATATGATTTTAAAGCAGATCATAGTTTATATTCACACAAATATTTTTAAAAAAAATCGCTCTTTAAAAGTAAGGATGAAATTAAATATTGAAATTTGAATTTGACATTTCTTAAAACAGCGTTTTAGTTAAAACAGGTTTGTGCTACCAGCCAATATGATTGGCTACCGTTTGTCCCGCTAACGCAAAACATGAATCATCACCATCTTTTGCGTAAGCGGGCGCGTTAAGGAACGCTAACGGGATATTATAAATGAAGCAGTTTTAAAGAATACATTCATCTTTTGCGTTAGCGGGGCCGTTCGCGTTACGTAAACAGAGCGTCGATCTATAAATCAGGCTTAAACGTCAATGTTACTTTCTGTCTCCCTGCTGCACATTTATCAAAGTATGATTAACCGCTCTCTCACAGGTATTGCAAAATAAATGGGGTAGTTACCATATGTTAAAATTTAATGAAATTTTTATTTGTTTACAATATATGACTCATAATAAGATATAATGCAATAAAATTCGCTATTTATTATGTAAATATTTCAAAAAAGTTATTTAAAATATGAATGATACAAATCGACCTCTTCTCTGCGACGTCACGCTTACATATTTAAAGCCGCAAATGTCGCTAGTGTGGTTTTACAGCGATGGGATGTGACATGTCAAAGTGACAGTTGATGGTGATACTGACGCCGTGGACATAACCTTGTTTCTATTTATCAATTTTAATACAAAACGTCGTTACAAATTTGCTCAAACAAGAATAAATAAGTAAAAATACGTGCTAACTTGACAGCAATCTAACCTAAAAAACAAGTTCCCCTTACCTCGCCAAGACATAGGAGTACGTCGCAAAATATTTTCTCATACTTCGAGCAACATGTTGGAACTAAGTTGCAACGGAAACAGCAAGAGTAAGGTCACAGTGGCGGGAATAGATTTGTCCGGTATTTTCAGTAATTTTTTTCTCACTTGAAAATAAAAATTGTGCAAAATAAAAAATATGGAAAATTTAAAAATACTTGCTTCTAATAAAAAATCAAAAAACTACCCCATTATGAATGTTAAGAATCACACGTTCAGGTGTCGATTTTATTTAAGTTATTTCTGGTAACATTAATGATAGAGTACATTCCAGTGTCCATTTTGGTCTTCTGTTTTTGAGTTACGGGCTAAAACTTATTTTTCGCTTATTTTGAAAATTGGAAATATTTGTATTTTATTTTAATAAGGAAACTTATTCCATACCTATTCTGCTTCATAAATTAGTTTTGATTATATATTTTTAATTAAACGTATTTTTCTTCAAACGTCATAAAAGTAGCATCTTTTGTGACTTGATTCACAAGGTAGAAATAAAATAAATAAATATCCATAGAAACTACACAGATCAACGAATAAGAAGTAACTTTAATAAAAGAAACCTGTAATATCGCCCTAAATGTCACTATAACACGCTAGGTAACCTAAGAATAAAGTTACTAAATACCATCAATAGCTGTCAAATTTAAATATATAACCTGTGAATTGAAATATAAACAGAGTTTACTTTTGAGGAAATAACATTATTAAAGAATAGCAGACTTACAGATTACAATTACAGAGACAGTAATGAGCATAAGAATACTTAGAATTAAAGTGATAAGAAAAGTTTATATTGTTTTGCAGTGATTCCTGGACATATATTTCAGCCACACTGTTAGATTTCCATCCAATTGAACACCTTCAGGGGGGCGTACATTATAATACTTCAAATTCCGACATAATTGCACACAAGGAGGATATAAAATTGCAATTTTTATTTGAACATCAAAACGTGAAAATTTTCATTTCAATAACAAAAAGTGAACAAACAAGTATCCATAGCTACAGGGCAATTGAAATCGCAAACGTAATTTACGTAAAATGTAACGTCAGTAGTAGATTTTTTTCTTTAAATATCTACGTTTGAAAAAAAATATAATGTGTCATTCGGAGTAAAAGTGTCTTTGTGTGCCTCGCGTGCATTTATTCGACTCGCTTCGCTCATCGTTTAAACTTCCACGCTCGCCACACAAAGTGTCACTTCTACTCCTAATAACACAATATACTATTGCGACACGTTTGCGATTTCAATTGCCCTGTAGCTATGGATACTTCGCTTCGCTCGTCGTTTAAACTACCACGCTCGCAACACAAAGTATCACTTTTACTCCTAATAACACAATATACTATTACGTACAGTATTTTTTTTTAAATATGTGCGATCTTCAAAAATTCATATTGTTTCGACTAAGTTAGGACATTCCGTTTTAAAACGATACTCGTTGTTGACAATACTTTTGCTGTAACGTAAGTTTATTTATTAATTCAGCTATATTACCTTGATTCATAGCCGTACAAATAGCGTTATATTCTGTCAGTGCCACTGACACCGACACTGTGTCAGTATCTTACTACACGGACACTCATTGCTGGCATGGAGAGTGCAACACAGGGGTCAATTTGAAATAAAATTGGCGTCGGTCGGGATCGAACCCGGGGCACCAGATTCGCGACCAGACACGTAGGCACACGGTCACGAGACCCCATGAATAATAATAGTAATAATAATAATATTATTATTAATGTGTATTAACTAAGAGTTCCTGGAACTCACGATAAAACCAGGAATAATTACTCTAATATTAATATTATTTGTCTATCGTAACCGAAACAGAATACTGAAATTGATACAATGCTTAGACCAGGAATGATACTTATTAGTGTCGTATCTTTCAATTAGTTAAAAAAAATCATGATTGAGACGAGATTTTTTTTTAAAAATTGTTAGTTTTTGAAATATTTGAGATATTAAGCATGTATACTTCTACGTCACACTATTGCTATCTTTCTCGCGGATCCTACTATAGAAAATGATGCAAGAAAGATAAAAATTAAATGCAGTTAAACTGAAAACAATTATGACTTTAATACTACGAATTGCTTCAAAATTAAACGAACTTTCATTTAAAATAATAAAAATATTAGAGTGGAGAACCCCATTATGCAAAAAAATGGAAAAAAAAATGTAAGTTAGTATCACAAAAAATTACCATTAAGAAAAAATATTTTCATAAGTCGCTGGGCAAACAAAAAAAAATCTGTTGTGGCCAGCACAATACCTCTCGTTACTTCCTTTTCTTGGTTACTTACAGTAAAAATTTTGAAAGATGTCCGATCAAGGTCATCTGTATTACGAACGATTTAACAAATAGGGATACATTTATCTTTTTCTTTTGCAAAGGCTATAAGAGTGTGCGATAAGGATGGATATAAGACGCTTGTCTTTCAAAAATTTATATTGTTTCGACTAAGTTAGGACATTCCATTTATAAACGATGCTCGTTGTTGACAATACTTTCGCTGTAACGTAAGTTTATTTATTAATTCAGATACATTACCTGGATTCATAGCCGTACGTATAACGTTATTTTCTGTCAGACTCACTGACACTGACATTGTGTCATTATCTTATTTTTAACATATTTGGTTTTACATTTGCTTATAAACTTACCATTTGACTTATTTTTGAATTTTGAATGCTTTTACTGTAATATATATTTTTATAATAATAAAATAACAGTAGTATCTTATGTACCCTCATAAAAACTAAGCAAACGACACTACTGAATTTGTCATAATGGGCGGAGCAAAAATCTGAATTCATACAATTCGTAGACGACCTTGATCGGACATCTTTCAAAAATTTTACTGTATAGGGCGCGAACAGTCATGTTACATTGTTGGCCTTCACAAGCTAATGTGGGGGCCCGTTTCAGAATGATAATTAGTAATTATGTACATAGATGTCAAATGTCAGAATTTTTCATTAAAAATTTCAAGATTTTCTAAATTCTCGTAGTAAATTTGTAACCAGGAGTGTGGAATTTACTTGTCGAGGAAAATAAACCACATGGAATTGAAAAATCACTAAATTTAGAATGATAAATTATGATATATGACATCTATATACATAATTACTAGCTATCATTCTGACATGGGCCCCCATATCTGCTTGTCAAGGCCAGTATTTACCATTTCTTGTATACCTACACTCTACACCAAAAATTCTACTTATATCTATTCTTTATATTTAGATTTTTTAATTTTAAATTCATTCTATGAAGAAATTTTGTCCTCTTCTAATTTTTCGAGATGTTTCCAATTCATTGTCGGGAGTAACAGTATTTCTGAAAGGTATGTGTAATATACCTATAATATTAAATATTTAACTATTAATACATTAAGAAATAATATAATGTATGTACTTCCCAAAAAAAGTCTTCAGTATGTCTCCGGATTTCTGACACTGACATTTATCTGTCAGTTACAAACAATTTAATTTTTCAACTATTTTCCATGGCATTCTTTCGGCTGTAAAATTTATTACAACAGATTATTTTATATATTATATTTCTTTTATCACTAAATCTATAGAATATATTATAAAATATTTAAATGTATCAGATAGAGAATTTAATTTCGTTTAGTATTACCAAGAAAAATTTTCAAAAAATAATATTTAGAAGATTTTTTTTCCAGAATCTACTTTCGGTTGTCCAATTGTTACCAAAACCTTTTCAGATCTTCCCATGAATGTCCGATTGGGAAATACGTAGTTAAACAAATATAAAGTCTTATAGTTTTTGAGTAATCGGCCTTCCAACACCCCACATACACACATACATACATACATACACACACACACACACACACACACACACACATACATACATCCACACACACACAGACATCATCGTAAAAATGTAAAAATCGGATTGTATGGACCTTAAAACGTGCTTATTCAATAAAATCTGGATATGTGATTTTTTAGCATGAGAGAGGTAAAAATTGACTTTTTGTATCCGGAACATTTTTCTAGATTACCAGTGGGGTAGTTTCGGATTTTTGATTTTTTTATTAGAAGCCATTATTTTTAAAATTATTTTTTTCATATTTTTTTGCACAATTTTTGTTTTTAAATGAGAAAAAAAATTACTGAAATTACCGGACATATCTATTCCCGCCACTGTAACGTTACTATTGTTGTTTCCGATGCAACTTATTAGTTCCAACGTGCTGCTCGAAGTATGACAAAGATATTTTGCGTCGTATGTCTTGCGGGGTAAGGGGAACTTGTTTGTTAGGTTAGATTGCTCTCAAGTTAGCACGTATTTTTACTAATTTATTTTTGTTTTAGCAAGTTAGTAACGACGTTTTGTATTACAGTTGATAAATAGAAACAAGGTTATGTCCACGGCATCAGTATCACCATCAATTGTCACTTTGACATCGCTGTAAAACAACGACACTAGCGACATTTGCGGCTTTAAATATGTAAGCGTGACGTTACAGAGAAGAGGTCGATTTGAATCTTGTAATATTTTAAATAAGTTTTTTTGAAATATTTGCATAATAATTGGCGAATTTTATTACAGTATATATCTTATTATGAGTCATATATTGTAAACAAATAAAAATTTCATTAAATATTAACATATGGTAACTACCCCATTGTTTAAGAGTTAGTTGAAAATGAAAATTTCGACCTAAACCGTCATTATCTAGTAGCCCATAAGAACTATTGACACAACAAAATCACAATTTGAAATGGCCTCGTATCCCTTATAGTTTCTGAAATCTTAATCATGGCCTTCGAAATCGGAACACCTGTGTACCTATTTAAATAATTAAAATTCAAATTTATTTTTCTTACAGTTTTACCGGCCAAATGTTGGGCGATATAATGACTCTTTGCCTGCGAAATAACGAATTTGAGAAAGCCAGTCTGGTTATGAATAAACTGGACAAGGAACCTCATACTATCTTGGGGGTACCTAAAATAGAATCTATGCGATTGTTCATAGAACATTGTATCAAAGAGAAACAACCATCCAAAGCTATTGTAAGTAGTGTTAAATACTTATGAATATAATTTAAACAAATCTAATTCATTATAATTGTAGAATTGTATTCAATATTTGGTGGAAAATGGATTTGATGAAGCCGGAAAATTAGCAAAACAAATTAATGAAAAATTGACGTTGGATGAAAATCATGTGAATAAATTAGTTAACATCGTAGGAAAAGATGTTTTAAAAACAGAAATTAGAGAAGAAGATAAGAAATAAAATATTTATGTATTTATAGTTGTTTAGTAAACATTTTTTACTTTAAATATGTGTTTTTCTTGTAAATTAACTAATTACATTTGAAATAATTTATATCTCGAATTGTGTTGTAAACCAGTAATTGTTGTCATACAGGATGCAGGTTAATTGTTTATATCAGTAGAAATTAAAATATTTTCAAATTTAACATTATCTATTCATAAACTTTAGTTTTCTTTTATTTTAAAATTCTAGAGAAAAGAAATGCGAGTTAAACAGAGTGTGCACCGAAGAGCTGAACTTTATAAATTTAATATGGGGTTTTGTTTTAAATAAGTACGGAAATGGAGGTTTCCCAGGCAATGTTTTTTTAATAGTTATATTAAAAGAACAAAGGTCATAACGAAGTCATGCAAAAAAAATATATTTTTTTTTTGTTTAAATCGAACAAGCATAGTTTAATTTATCGTACTATATGATTAAATTATTTTTTATTCAATTTTGACGTTTTAAATTGTCATTATAAACTCCTTGGCAACAACTATAAGTAACTATTTATTTGCTAGTGAATTAGAAAAAATTAAGTCACTCTCACAGAATTTTAACTCACTCTGCAATAAATAATGCATTTAAAATAACATCAGGCACGAAAATAATACTCACTACAGTCTTTATTAGACAGATCATCCATTTTCATTATTTTTCACGACAAATGACAGAAAATAAAGCTTGTTTATAATTTATAAATGAACGACTTGAAGTCTATCAACAACGATTGTGATACACAACCTATTAATTAATTAGTTTTTTATTTTGTCAAAATTAAATATAATAGTTTTTCTTATTATTTCGTCAAAATTGAATAATATATCATATAATAAACCACGTAAGTTAAAAATGTTTATTCACTCAAAGAAATTAATTCACTTTCCATTCCAACTTTCTTTTCATGAATAAACATTAACTTAACTCACTTGGTGTATAAATATCTATTATTTACATTTTTTGTTGTAGAAAATTGTTTTAAAGTATATTTTTAAAGAGTTGCAAAAACCAGCCATGTGGTGACGTCACGTTTCAGAACTGCAAGTTCAGACTCATTTCATAGAGACTTATCATATGACCACAGAATTTGTAAAAGAATAAAAAATATATAGACTATAAATTAAGAATTACATATCTAAATATGCTAAAATATATTAATATAACATTCTTTTCATTTTTATAAATGTAATTTTCATTTGGCTTGAAGTTATCCACACGTCACATCAGCTGTGCTTCTTTGTAAAGAGTTGAGATTAGACGCTAGACGTTTGTTTAGCTATTGGCGTGTATTGCTAAGCGATATGACATCTGGTGGCAAAATAATGAACTACAGATTCACTTGGTATTAAAGCATGTTATTTTAGAAATTTGTTAAATATTATACGTATTTGTGAATCTAAATTGACATATATAATGTAATATGAGTAACAATTATTGCTGCTTACTTGAATGCACATTGGCACGTTAGAAAGGTAATAAATTATGTTGTCATGAATTCCCGCGTAAACGAAAAGTTCGTGTTTATATTAAAAATATGCTTGACAAGATGAAAAAAGATAATAATACAGTGCGTGAATCAGAAAATTATAAATTACTATCCATCTTGTGTACTTTGAAGATTTATTCATTATATTTCAAAGAAAACTTTATTTCAAAACGAGGTTAGTTTTATAAATGTTCACAAAAATATCATTTAAGTTATCTTAACTTCCACGAATATATCCTATACTAATGTTCACAAGCGAATACGAAATATAATCATGAAATTTTGCTATTTTAATTATTTTTTTGAAGATATCATCTAAAACAGAAGTGGTTATACAATTTAAGTTAAAGTTTTATAAAAGTGTACTAGGAATTTACATTAATTTACCCTTAATGGATAATATGAAACCTACTATAAAATATTATGAAAATAAATAAATATAATACAGTACTATGAAAAATACACAATTCTATAAATTATGTTTTTGCCCATTTGACAGTAGGTTGACGTCATATCTCGTTCAATTTGTAGTTCAAAACTTGCCACCCCAGCGCTGCGATCTTAAAAATACTAGGGTACCTTTATATACAGGGTATGGCCATGAGACAAGATCGCCGCCATAAGCGAGCCAATGTCAAACATACTGATAATTCATTTCCCTATTTATTTGTAAGAAATGTGATATTATATTATACAGGAATATTAAATAATCACACTATGAATCTATAAAGGTAATAAAAATTCATTAATTTAAGAGATACACAATTATTATTATGACACAGATTTGGAGGTTATGTATATCATATGATATAGGTTGTTATTATCACATCAAATTTAATAACTGTGGTTATTATTTACATAATAAGTATATATTTTAAACTTACCTTTTAAAAAATTAAATGTTTGTGCTTAATATTGGTAATTTTTATGTGTTTTCAATATTGCCAGTCATCGTACTCAGTATCTCAAGAAAATATACAAATAAATAAAATAAAAGTATTACTTACACTTTAAATAAATATTAGAAGTATATTTAAATGTGTTTTGCATTAAAATAAAGCAAGTAGCCACGAAAATACATAATAATTTGCGCAACAACAACGAATATGACAGTGGCCCTCTAATGGCGGACGAAACGCGAGCACGTCATGGCCATACCCTGAGTATATAGGTACCCTAAAAAATACATGCCAATAGAAACGCACGCGAGGCATTGAATTAAATATATTTTCGCTAATATTTTGGTACGATGGCACAAAACAACGTTGCACCGACATGTTTACTTTCGTAAATTTCAGGTTATCTTTAAATGTCACTTATGACCATATACGTATTAAACTATATACCGCTAAAAGACACCTAAGAAATGTCCGCAACATTTTGCACTCTTCAAGCGTGAATACGGCCTCTTATGCGCATGCATCAACTGCATTCAATTCGTTATTCGTATATCGGCTGTGCGCACTTGCGCTTGTAGACACGTGTCCGAGTGCTAGACAAGGTTGGATATGGTAATGTTGCGGACACTTCACTTATACGAGAGATAGGGGTTCAGCGGTATATAGTTTAATAGGTATATTCTTGTGACGTTTAGAATCTAGTGTGAAAATTAAAATGGTCGTTCATATTGAAATGTGACGTCACTGGAGAGGAGCGAGGCGGAGAAAATCATTTTTAATTGCAATTTTCTCATTATTAAAGATTGATTTGAGGATAAATAAAAAATACGGGTCTATTATTTTTCATTACTCTATCAATTAAAGTTAAAAATGAAAAATCGTGCATGACATTGTCATTTTATGTTGTGAGAAGGAAATTTGGGTTACGGTAGAGAGCGAACAAAATAATCGATAATTATGAAATGAGTTCTTTATACTATCTTTTCTATTTGCACCTTTTATGCCATTCTTAAATAAAAAGTTGTATTTTCAAAATTTAGGGAATTTAGTGTCAGTTGGTACATTAATTATATTGTAACGTTTATTTATTTGGGTAACGTGTAAAAATCAGAGAAATATTAATTAAAATAAAAGTTTATTAAACGATAAATAATTAAGATAAAGATAATAAAAATAAGTAACACTATGATTAAACAATTATAAACACTAATTTAAGACTAAGAATATTATTAAATACAACACTAAGATAATTTATTTAAACAATGTATATCACTATATTTATTTATGTTCTCCACTCGTAGATTATTTATTTATATCACCAACTGATCATTTCACGATGCTTGTATATATCAAAATGTGTCTCGGCCGTCCTTCCTGGCGGTATTTATACAGTCCGACGTCCCTCTGGAACATAATAACATCGAATACGAAGGGTCAGGTGGCCGGATGTAATTAAACAGGTTAGACGGGTGTGTTTACCCCGCCGACGATTACGTCATCGCTCAGGTTAGGCGCCGTTCTAGCAACGTTAGACCAGTGGCGGCGGTCGCGTTCTTTTAGAGTCAGTGTCGCGCACATTACAATATATACTACGTAAACATTTACGTTAGTATACAGGGTGTTAATACTAAGTCGTTACACCCGAAAATGGTAGATAGAACTCATTAAAACAAACAACTTTTAAGCTCAAATTTTTGATTTGGAGCCCCAATTCATAGTTATTGGCGTTCTCTTGTTTTTCGAAAAATCATCGTAACTCCCTTATTTTAAGGAATATTTAAAAAATACAAAAACTTTCAGCATTTGCTTTCGGTTCTCGTATTTACAATTATTTTCTATTTCATCAAATAACAAAATGGCGATCAATCAAAAATTTCAAAACAAGATATTATGAAAACCACCCCATCGATTTTCGAAAATAAAACATTTTAAAAAATGTTTCAGACAAATATTGTAGTAGAAAGTTTATGGATTTTATAAATGTTTTATTTTCAAAAATCGATGGGATGGTTTTCAAAATATCTTGTTTTGAAATTTTTGATTGGTCGCCATTTTGTTATTTGATGAAATAGAAAATAATTGTAAATACAAGTGTTTTAGAGAACCGAAAGCAAATGCTGAAAGTTGTTGTATTTTTTTAAATATTCCTTAAAATAAGGGAGTTATGACGATTTTTCGAAAAACAAGAGAACGCCAATAACTATGAACTGGGGCTCCAAATCAAAAATTTGAGCTAAGAAAAGTTGTTTGTTTTAATGAGTTCTATCTACCATTCTCGGGTGTAACGACTTAGTATTAACACCTGTATATAATCAATGGTTGGTGATACAAATTCACAAACAGAACATTAAATTGATTTTTTGATTACTACTTATTAACGGAACTATACTTCATTTCGCAAAAGAAAATAGCGTTGGGCGTTGGTTTAGATATGGACACAAATGCTGCCGTTTGATTGGTCAGAATGCAAACCTAGTTCACAAAAACGAAAAAAAATATCACCTGTTAGTTGTCAGTTATCAAATAGAATCTATGGAATGAAATGATGTTTAAAATATTATTGACAAAGTTTGGTTTCACGAATTTAAATTATTTATTTAATGCATGTAAAATGGTCTAGGGTACCTAGACATACTCAGGGTATGGCCATGACGTGGCTCGCATTTCGTCCGCCATTAGAGGGCCACTGTCATATTCGTTGTTGTTGCGTAAATTATTATGTATTTTCGTGGCTACTTGCTTTATTTTAATGCAAAACACATTTAAATATACTTCTAATATTTATTTAAAGTGTAAGTAATACTTTTATTTTATTTATTTGTATATTTTCTTGAGATACTGACTACGATGACTGGCAATATTGAAAACCATAAAAATGACCAATATTAAGCACAAACATTTAATTTTTTAAAAGGTAAGTTTAAAATATATACTTATTATGTAAATAATAACCCCAGTTATTAAATTTGATGTGATAATAACAACCTATATCTTATACGTTACATAACCTCTAAATCTATGTCATAATAATAATTGTGAACCTCTTAAATAAATGAATTTTTATTACCTTTTTAGATTCATAGTGTGATTATTTAATATTCCTGTATAATATAACATCATATTTCTCACAAATAAATAGGGAAATGAATTATCAATATGTTTGACATTGGCTCGCTTATGGCGGCGATCTTGCTTCATGGCTCTCAAGCGCCATCTGCTCTTTTCTTCCGTGAAATGAAGTACATATACAGTCAAACCTGTCTAAGCCGGACTCTCAACAAGACGGAATCCTGTCTATGGTGGAATGTTTGACACTAGCCATGTTCCTTCGGGCTGTGATTGTGATTTTGTGAATCCTTATTAGTTTAATCGTGATCGTTTTGAATCATGATTTGAAAATTATATAAAGAATCAACTTAAATAACATAAACACCATCTAGCGGCATATATCATATGCAGACCTATGCAAACTAATTTATTTTTCTATTTCGGTGTTCTTATGTTTCTATAAACGCACTATTTTGTACTGCAAACACGACGTTTAGAAGATCTATAAGCGTACTATTTTTGGCGCCTTTCATGTTCTAGAGTTGGTAGTCATGGTTTCATAACTGACAGATGACAGGTAACCTCAAAATGATAAGTTGTTGATAATATTTCAATTACTTTTAATTATGGATTTTTATACTTTCTTTAGGTGATAGGACTAGAAAGAAATATAATATTAATTTCGCAACCAGAATCAGACCTTGAATCATAAATACAATACACCTTGCAATACACTAATTAATCAATAGTTGACAAAATATGAAATTTCAATTGTTAGCGAGAAGCGTTACCAACATAAACATAATTAACAAAAAAACACCTAGTCATAATTTGACGTCGCAATTTAAATAAATTTAATCGTAAAATTACCTCAATAGAAAAAATAGCATAAAAAACACGTATCATAGGCCTGTTGACGCACTCGTCCTTTGTAAAACTCGCCTAGCGGCTCGTTTTCCAAACTTGGACTCGTACGTTAACAGATTGCCTTATGATACTTGTGTTTTAATGTACTATTTATAAATAATTAACTGTTAAGTGTTATAATCAGCACATTAAAAATAGAAGTAAAAAAAACGAATTTAGATTGCGAATCACAGCCCGAAGGAACACGGCTATTGAATCCGAATTACAATGTAATGTGTGATCTGTACAAACCGGAAACTTCATAATGCGGGGGCGGAAAACAATTTAGGTTCGCGCCGGTAAAAATAAACATGTACAAAACGGAAGTGAACGTTTGCATGTATAAATCACTTGGTGTTTGAGCAACGATAAATAGTCAAACTGTATCGCTATTGTGCGCATTGTATTTTTCATAGCCAAATAAAAATCGTCAGCATGTAGGAGTAACTGTTCTGTCCTTAAAATCGGCGGTATTAAAAGAAGTCTTCTGCATTTAATGAAAATGCAATATTTGTATCAACCCTCATCCCTCATTACATTTTTACCTTCCGTCACCATTAGGTAAGGAAGGTATTGTCTTGATCGAAAAATTCGGTGGTGTGTTTTTAATGAATAAACACAGAATACCTAGAATATGATTTTACTAGTTGTACGATTATGTCTATATGTATGTGTGTGTGTCTGGGTGACGATAACTCCAACATCACAATTCTAAACATTATAATTCTTTCGTATTCCTCTTCTTTACATCCATATGAAGAGCTTATCATATTTTGGTTATAATTGGTGAACCGGAAGTACCCTTATTTGAAGTTCTTAACAGTTTTTCTTGAAAAAACGCAGTTAAATATCCTTTTTTGACATTTTATGTTATTATAAATATGAAAGAATATTTTATTGTCTATACGGTTTGATTACACATTCCCATTCATATTCAATAGATATAGAATTAAAAAATTATAAAGAGATTAGCTTTCATAAATCAGCCAGCTATGCTAAAACCATGAGAACTGCTGATATATTCAAATAATTCTAATTGACAGGTATTAGTGTTACATGCAATTTACATAGTATACAGTGTGTTAATTAAAAACCTGGCCATAGACGTTTAACATGGGAAATCAATTTTTCCTTGCGCAAAAGTTCCCAAATTATTTTAGATAAAAATACTTCAAATGAATGTTGAAGAAAATTAAATTTTGCACCCGAATCAGTAATAAGATTTTATTTTTGACATTTCATAACTGAGAAAATCAATTTTAATTTTTTTGAATATAGCTGATTTATAGCGGTAGCCATGCAACTCAAACAAAATTACAAACAGTTGTATGGCATCTTAACTGTCAAAAAAGTTTGTGTTTTGTGATTTTCGTTCAATAACATATTTCTTTGAAAGTATGGAACAGTTTTCTCATGAAGAAAAGCTTCAGATTATAAAATGGTGGACAAATTTTGTTTGAGTTGCATATGGCTATCGCTATAAATCAGTAATCTTCAAAAAACTTTAAAATTGATTTTCTCGGTTATTAAATGTAAAATAAAATCTTATTACTAACTCGGGTGCAGAATTTAATTCTTTACAACATTTACTTGAAGTATTTTTGTCTAATATAATTTGGGAACTTTTGCGCAAGGAAAAACTGATTTCCCATGTTAAACGCGTATGGCCAGGATTTTAATTAACACACTGTATATGTTCGTGTTATAATTTTATTGGATGTACAGAATCTTTTCCAAGGAACTTTCAGTATGGAATTTGTAGTAAATAGTATATGTTCGTGTTATAATTTTACTGGGTATATATAATCTTTTTAAAGGAACTTTCGGTATGGGATTTGTACAAAATACATAGAATTGACGGGACGTAATGTGCTGGCCACATCAGAATTTTAAAAAATATAACGACTATTTTCATACTAATGGATAGCAAAATTTCATGTAGGTTCTTTTTAAATTTTTTCTGAACTACGACGTCCTAGAGGTTCAGGAAAAAAATTAGCATAACATAATCCTATCTGAAGAATTTAATGGTAGTAGTCTTGACTTCCGGATTTTACCGGAAGTACGTAACTACATCCAAATTCAAAATTTCAAATGGGAACCTAGGTCATGTATGGTATCGTTGGATGTGTATTCTCAAAACAAACAATTTTTATTGGAAACATTTTTTATACTAGGTATTATTTACGAAATAAATACAAAAAAATGTATTATAATTTTTCCACCTTGATCGGTGCATAGCCAGCTTATTCCTGTTTTTCAGTTGTTTAATTTGACATTTTCTACTTTTAAGCACTGTATCACACTCGTTTGTTGTTTTTGAATGTTACAACATGGTGTTTTCAAACCGCGAAGGATTCGACATGCTAATGGTCTTAGGCGAATGCGGTGAAAATTATCGTTTGAACAGAATCACTAATAAAATAATGTATTTTTCACAAATACATGCACAAGTGTCGAAGTGTGAAACAGTATGAAATGAACAAAATGTATACCGTGTGTCTATCTTAAAGGTGTACATAGGAGATTAACATGGGAAATCAGTTTTTTGCAATTCCCTGCTCACCTAATTATATTAAGCAAAAACGCGTCAAATAAAAGTTTTAGGGCATAAAATTCTGCATCTAAATCAATAAACAGAATTAACTTTACATGTTTTTTAACGACATAAATTAAATATGAAAATGTCGAAAATTACGTTGAAAATATCGATAGCCATGGAATTGAACAAAAAATAAATAAATGCTTGACGTTTTATCTGTCACAACGTAAGTTAACTTATTTGACATTTCTAACAATTTGATTTGGACAAATATCGTTAAGTATGACAATAACAGAAATATTAGATTAATAAATAAAGTTAAAAAAAAAAGTTTTGTTTAAATAATACGAATTTATTAAAAATTCAATATTTTGTAACATATTTTCAAGCAAGAAAAGTTTTATGATTAGTAAACGAATAACAAGTAATTATAATTTAAAGATAATAGTTACAATAAATATTCCAATGGAGCACCATTTTGGACAAGACAATAACCTAATCTATTGTAAAACGACCTTTGTACATTAAATAGTTGCCGCTGAGTTATACGATGACATTCATTAAATATGGCATCTCTCAGATCATTTATGTTTTCGTGGCTTTGTTTATAAAAAAAAGCCACATGGAGCAAGATCTGGAGATCTAGCAGGCCAGTTAATAATACCCCCTCGACCAATCCAGCGCCCAGGAAATGCCAGATCCAAATATTCCCTAACGTTTCTGCCATAGTGTACAGGACATCCATCGTGTTGGAACCAGACTTCTCGATCTGGGCGCACAACATCGTCTATTGCAGGACCAATTTCGTTTTGTAGCATCTCCAAATAATTTTCCGTATTTAGATTGCCACGTATTTCAAAAGGACCAATTATGTGGTGACCTAAAATTCCAGCCCACATATTAACTTTCTGGGGATATGGCCCGTACTACGATCACGGTTTTAACTAAAACGGTGTTTTAAGAAGTGTCAGATATCATTATTTAATACCAATAATAAATAATATCGAATTTATCAAAATATGTTTTAAAAGCAGAACATAGTTTGTATTCAAACAAATATTTTTTAAAAAATCGATCTTCAAACATACGTTCAAAATTAAATGTTGAAATTTGAATTTGACCGGCTAGACGCTTATTTCAAATAGTGCTATTTTCACACGAATTTACTCAAAGAGGCCAGATTATGCTGTCCTCATGGGCAATATACAGGATGTTTGGCGTAAGTCCGGCACCACGAATATTTCGTTTATTTTGAGAGATACAAAAAAATGTTAATAAGCAAAGTTAAACTAGACAAAGGGGCTCATAAGATGATCATAGCAGAAATTTTGTATCACTTCCGGTTTTAGCGGAAATGGGTACAACTTTAAAACTAGCATAGGAAATCGGTATTTTTATATTTTTTTTTCAGAATTTACATAAAATTTGCTTCACAATGATACCAAATAATCATAGTTTTACTTTCACCATTTCAAAATGGCAACCATCTATTCTCAAAATATGTATTAATAAAATTCCATACAAAATAAAACAAAGCAATTTAACATTTCTTGTATACCTATACTCTACACCAAAAATTCTATTTATATCTATTTTTTATATGTCGATTTTTTTTATTTTAAGTTTATTCTATGAAGAATTTTTTTTCTTGTAATTTTTCGAGATATTTCCAATTCATTGTTGGGATTGACAGTATTCCTGAAGGGTATATATAATATACCTATAATTTTAAATATTTAACTATTAATACAATATGAAATAATATATGTATGTACTTCCCAGAAAAAAGTCTTCCGTAATGTCTCTGGATTTCTGACACTGACATTTATCTGTCAATTACAAACATTTTAATTTTTCAATTAGTTACCATGAGATTATTTGGACTATGAGATTTATTACAACAGATTATTTTTATATTATATACTTTCATCTCTAATCACTAAAAGATATAATAAAATATTTACATGTATCAGATAGAGAATTTAATCTTCTTAATATTTGCAAAAACAAAAATTTTCAAAAAATATTATTTAGATTATTTTTTAAGAATCTGCTACTTCCGGTTCCTACCAAAACCTTTTCAACTCATCCGATTGAAAAATATGTACTTTAAACAGATATTTAATTGTTGACATCTTGGCAAGTGGTCAGATGCTCTTGCCTGGCTGATAACAATTATTGCTAAAATATCAACAGTTTCTTGACACGTGAATATGAATTTTAACAATCATCTTTAAAATAGCAATAAATTGTTACGTAGCAATAAAGATCTCATAACAAGGTACACGTGCATAAGCCCGATTGTCTTATAGTTTTTGAAAAATCGTCCTTCCAACATCCACACATACAGACACACCCGAACACATAGACAGACATCATTGTAAAAATGTTAAAATCGAATTGACCTTAAAACGTGCTTATTCATTAAAATCTAGATATGCGATTTTTAGCATGAATCTAATACCTCTCTTAGCGAGAGGTAAAAGTAGGCAAGAAATATTACTTTATTTATTTAGTTTATTTCTATATTAAATTCTTATAAAATAATTTTAAATGACTAATTTAGCTATTTCAAATTACATATGTAATTTGAAAAAACAAAATTATTAAATTTCTTACTTGTTTAGGTGAAAGATTTCCATAAATAAATGATGAAATTTATAACTTAAAATTTACACGCTCATATTCTACACTAAACTAGTTGTGAATTATTATTAATCCTTTCTTGTAAATTGTAGTATTATAAATGCTAAATTTAAAAATACAGGCCCGTATTATGAGCATACTTTTATAATAAAAGCGCTTTTACATTATATTATTATTCTATATTGCGATTAAATTTTTTATTTATCTTTCACGAAAGTTAATTAAATAATTAATTACAAAAACTCTGAAATATGTGACTTACTAATCCATTTTCCTAATAACCGTGATTGAATTTTCTTGTAAATATTTAATTATTCGACCTTTAATTCTACCTTCACATTTCATGTTTAGTCTACATTGAGCCTCGTACAGTACACCTGACTTATCTTAAATTTATACATTTATTAGAAAAATAAAATGGTTTTTAACTTTTCAAGAACCAAAGTTATATATAAGCATGTAAAAAGTGTTTGATAGCATGTCGGGAAAAAATGAAGAGTACAATAACATTATCTGTGATTTTAACCTTTTTTAGAATTGTTAAAAGTGATAATTTTCCTTCTTTGTTGAGTGCAAATGCTACAATAGGTAAAAAAACAAATTATTGTTTACTATTATTATTATAAGAAAATCGTTATAGGTATTGTCCTTGACAGAGAATATTTAGGTGATGATTATGCCACTGTAAAAGATGCGATTGAAAAGTATTTTATTTTCGCGAGAAGGGAAAATTTGAAACACGGAGGTGTAAATGTGCAATATTTTTCTTGGTCCAGCATAAATGTTAAAAGAGGTTGTATTATAGTAATTTGAGAAAGAAAAGAACTGATTACAAATTTATTTTACAGATTTTACTGCCATTTTATCTGTAGCATCTTGTGATGATACTTGGAAATTATATAAAGCAGCCGTAGATGAAAATATTTTATTCATGTCCATTTCTGGTAAGTTAATATCAATTCAGGTTGTATAGTAAAATTTCTTGTATTTTTTTTTCTTTTATGTAGAACAAGATTGTCCTCGTTTGCCAAATAATTTAGCAATCACAGTGCCTCTAATTCAAAATGGCGAAGAATTACCTCAAGTTCTACTAGATTTAAGATCAATCAAAGCCTATGATTGGACATCAGCCATCGTCTTATACGATAGTAGTTTAGGTAAGTTACAAATTATTGTGAGGATTATACTTCATTTCACGTAAAAAATAGCGTTGGTTTAGATAGGGATATAAATTCTGGCCTTTGATTGGTCAGAATGCAATCACAAAAATGAAAAAAAAATATCACCTGTCGTTGTTAGTTATTAAATAAAATTTACTGAATTAAGTAATGTATAACTACGTTTTGTCATAATTTTTAATATTCAGATCCTGTACATTTTTACAAATAAAAATATTTATTATTGATAAAGTTTGGTTTCATGTCAAAACAGTCAGCTCTCAAGCGCCACCTACTGTTTTCTTACGTGAAATAAAGTATTGGCGTGATTGTAGGGTACCTTTATATACAGGGTATGGCCATGGGGCAAGATCGCCGCCATAAGCGAGCCAATGTCAAACATATTGACAATTCATTTCCCTATTTATTTGTAAGAAATGTGATATTATATTATACAGGAATATTATATAATCACACTATGAATCTAAAAAGATAATAAAACTTCATTTATTTAAGAGATACACAATTATTATTATGACATAGATTTAGAGGTTATGTAGCGCATAGGATATAGGTTGTTTTTATCACATCAAATTTAATAACTGTGGTCATTATTTACATAATAAGTATATATTTTAAACTTACCTTTTAAAAATTTAAATGTTTGTGCTTAATATTGGTAATTTTTATGTGTTTTCAATATTGCCAGTCATCGTAGTGAGTATCTCAAGAAAATACACATATAAATAAAATAAAAGTATTACTTACACTTTAAATAAATATTAGAAGTATATTTAAATGTGTTTTGCATTAAAATAAAACAAGTAGCCACGAAAATACATAATAATTTGCGCAACAACAACGAATGTCATAGTGGCCTTCTAATGGCGGACGAAACGCGAGCCACGTCATGGCCATACCCTGAGTATAAAGGTACCCTAAAAAATACATGCCAATAGTATGATAGTTTGCATGCATTCCTAAATTTTTTATATGCACAAATCATTAAACATGCTAACGCTAACGTAGGATATTTGTTTTCAATTTAATGATTTTAAAAAGTTAATAAATATGTATTGTCAAAAGCACATTTTTGAAAATTACAAAATTTTGTAGGTGGGAATACGTAGATCAAAAAAATAAAAAATTCTTAAAAATCTAACTTCCGCTTTAACCGGAAATGCACCCAAATTTTGTAATTTGAAATGCAACATCGTAGTTTTTTGAGATTCTAATTCAGCATAAAAATGTGCGTATGATGTACTAAAAACATATTAAGTGTGTTCGTTCTGTTACCCTGCAATTAGCGAACCTGCGGCGATGAAATTTGCTGTTTTATTCAATTCGCGGTAATGTTCTCGCGTCTACATATTAGGTGCCAGTGACAAATAAATATTAGGAAAAAATTATATTTTCCAATAAGTATTCTATGTAATGTTTCAGTTTTACAAATTGAAATACATTTCACAGATCACACTACACTGAAAGATGTGAAAGTCGCGTATAATATCGCGTTACCTAGAGACACTAAAATTAGAGTCTGGACACGACGCGGCAAGTTTTAATTGGCTGGGGGATTGGTCGGCCATATTTATGCACTTCCCGCCATTATTTGAATTTGAATATCTGACAAATTATAAGAAATGAAATATTGTGAAAATGATCAGGCAGAGGACTCACGTCATCAACCTGAAAAAACCGTATAAAAAGAAATATAACTTGTAGAATTTATTGGATGTTATTTATTTTTAAAAGAAGAAGAAAAAAAGTTCTAACATTAAGTAATGTATATATTAATGATATTTACAATTATTTCTATGTCAATTGCTATTCCTTTTATGGAATATAAAATTATTTGTAATAATTGTAGTTTATTTTCGTACCATACGTTGGCACTACTGAGAATGACCATATTGTGTCAAATAATTTATATTTCGTAAAAGGAATAAGGATTGACAGAAATAACTTTAAATTCATTAATATATACGTTTCTTTAATACTAGTATATTTTTCTTCCTTTTTAAAAAAATAAATAACAATAAATAATTTCTACAAGTTATATTTTTTTTCAGGTTGATGACGTCAGTCTTCTGCTTAATCATTTTCACCGT
Source organism: Harpalus rufipes (assembly GCA_951394225.1). Lineage (NCBI taxonomy): Eukaryota > Metazoa > Arthropoda > Insecta > Coleoptera > Carabidae > Harpalus > Harpalus rufipes. The sequence continues at coordinate 16,194,243 of OX596282.1, read as the reverse complement.
ATAGTCTATGGACCTTTTACATCAAAAGAGAGAGATAGGGAAAAATGACATATATGTAGTGCGCAGTAGTTTGTTTCCGCATTGGGGAGGCTAGATATATTTCATACAAAATTTGAAAGGACGGAAATAATGTAACTATATTAAATAAATTCACACAAAGCGTTTATGATGATAAATATTTCAAGACAAGAGGACGGGTAGATGGGAATCAGAAACGCGGTTTTATGTTCTACAGACGCGAAATAAACACCACATACAATGACAGATAATTGCGTAGTTGTCTGTTTTTTTTATTACACAAGTTACAAACAAGAATAAAACTAATGTTTTTATTTTAAAATAAATTGTTTTGTCTTTATTAATAATTTCTTTATAATCAAAGTCAAAATACTTTGTTTTTGTGTTGCTTAAATATTTTTTTATCGAAAATAAATGCTTGTCCTTTTAATAATTTTATTTGACAACATGGCACCTCCCCATCTCTAGTTCATAAAAATTTCACTACTTGGCGCATTGAAAAATGACGTCACGGTGCAATAAAAATGTAAGGTCCATTAGGAAGTGGTCACACTGGACAAGTGGGATCGACTAACGCCGATTGATTGCGATCGATTAAAAATTAAACCAACACTAGCTTATGGGAATGGTCACACTGCATGCATCCACTATGGTCGAACGATGTCGAACGTCGACGAGCGGTTTGATATATCAAACATGTTTGATTTTCTAGTCGATCGACAGCGATTGATGTGTTTACGCATGCTCAGTGTTGTCATATTTTTCATACCAACTTAACTGTTTTGACATTTGTGTACAGGTTAAAAAGAACATTGTTAGAATATTACAGCCATATTACTAGTATCATAACGGAAATGTGGAGAGTTAATGAAATAAGACCATAGTTGAAAAACTGTGCAAGAAATAATGTACAATTTTATGGTCAAAGCACACCAGGATACAGTAATAATTGTAAGACAATGGAAAAATTATGGATGCAAATTTCTCTAATTTTAAAAACAAAAACTCATAAGGTTTGTCATTTATTTAAATATTCCTGAAAACATATATTTGCGGCGTTTTAGTACAAGTAAAAAATAATTTTCTTTCAATTTAAGTTGGTATCATTTTTGTGGAAATATTTACATCGATTCATGCAGTGTGACATATCTCCTAAAATTTCGGTCGGCCGCTATTGATGTACGACAGTTGATCATGGTTGATTGATTGCATTCTACTCAATGTGACCACTGCCTTAAAAGTAGTTCAATCAATCATCAGCTTTATTTAGTATACAAAAAATAAATTCAGTGGTGCGAAAATACAATAAAATATACAATATTTATTAATTAACAGAACATTTATACTTTGGAAGTATGTTGGCACCCCTAAAATTTGACGTTTGATATAATATGAACCATGGACGTAAGAATATGGTGTGAGTATAAACTTGAACTACCGGCAAGGGGAATGTAACCCAGTGGGGATGGACGCAGGTACGGTATTGGTACACATTGTAGTGGGGATTCGCGAAACAACTAAAAACAATCTGATGTGGCCAGCACAATACCTTCCGTCAATCCTGTGTATTATGTACAAATTCCATACATAAATTTTCTTGCAAAAGATTCTAAATTTTTGGTATTTTATGATTCCCTTTTTCGGAAACTGAATTCCATGCTCCTGATAACAAACAAACCACATGAAATAAGTAAATCATGAAATTTTGAATGAAAAATTATGACACTTGTCAGTTATGGACATAATTAATTGCTGTCATTTTGATACGGGTCCCCATATATGCTTGCCAAAGGCAGCAAAGTCATGTCACTGCACGCGCCCTATACATATTTTTTTTGCAAAAGATCCTATATTTCTAGTAAAGTTATTTCATAAACAAACTATGCAAATTACACTTGATACTGACATCTTCTTCTTCTTTAGTTTTTCCCATTCGTTAGGGGGTCGCTATTTTTTATTTTCTTCCACTCATTTTTGTTTTGCGTGTCGTCCTCATTCAGTTCCTTTTCTCTCAAGTCTTCTGCAATACAATCTTTTCATCTTATATTTGGTCTCCTTATGTTTCTTCCACCTTCTATTAATATATTCATCTCTCCTCATGACATGTTCAAACCAATGTAATCGTCTCTACTCTATTACATCTAAAAACTTCTAACACTAGAGTTACTTCCCTTATTCTTTCACTCAATTACTTGCTTTTTATTGATACTGACATCTGTTAATTTGAATTACCTGAATATATTAGCAGTTTCCATGGTTAAGTTAGCATAGCTGGCTGAATTATGAAATTTATATGAATTTTTTTATCTATATTATTCTTTAACTCTATATCTGTTGAATATGAAATATAAAATGCAATCAAATCGTATAGAGATTAATATATTCTTTATGTTATAATAACATCTAACTGAGTTTTTCAAGAAAAACTGTTAAAATCTTCAAATGAGGGTACTTCCGGTTGACCAATTATAACCAAAATCTAAACATGTCTGCATATGGTTGTAAGGAAGAGGAATACGCAAGAATTGTAATTTTTGGAATTCTAGTATTGGAGATATCGTTGACGAAACCGCGGTCACACACACACGCACATACGAACACACACACACACACACACACACACACACACACACACACACACACACACACACACATACAGACATCATCGTAAAAATAGTAAAATCGTATTGTAAAGATCCTAAAACCTGCTTATTCAATGAAAACTCACCACCGAATTTTTTGACCAAAGACAATACCTTCCTTACCTATAGGTGACGGAAGATAAAAAAAACAATATATAACACAATAGCTGCAAATTACAAATAATAGGAAGAAAACTTTCAAATATAAAAGAAAATAAAATCAAAAACTTGTTATTCTGCTTTGCCACATGAACAGGTAAGTATTTCAAATCATATGAATATATCAATATATTGCCGCAAAATACTTGTATACATATTTCATTTTCTCAAAATATCCTTTTCTGGTGGAATTATTACAAAATTTTACTTCAACCGACCATGATTTTATTAGTAAATACAACACAAATAAGACCTAGACGTGCTGTCAAGTGCCAGCGCCAGCTAGACGGAATTGAAGTTAGTCGTTCGTGAAGTACATGTAATTAGCTGTATTTTCTAATTTCTACCCTTGTTGCGGTGAAATGTATGAACATGGCGGATATAGGTTGTAGACTCTTATTATAGCGTCTCTACGCGTTACCTTGGGTACCTCTATATACAGGATGGCCATGACGTAGCTCGCGTTTCGTTCGCCATTTGCGGGCCGCTGTCATATGTGTTGTTGTTGCGCAAAATATTATGTATTTTCGTGGCTATTTGTTTTATTTTAATGCAAAACACATTTAGAAATAGTTTTAATATTTATTTAAAGTGTAATACTTCTATTTTATTTACTTGTTATCTTGAGATACTAACTATGATGACTGACAATATTGAAACCACATAAAAATTACCAATATTAAGCACAAACATTTAAATTTTTAAAAGGTAAGTTTAGAATATAACTTATTATGTAAATAGAGAACGGGTACTCAGCTGTTTCCGGTAACCTTCGAAACAACTGATCTTAGTGCCCCCGACCTCTAACTAACTTCATTAGTAAATAAATGAGCCGAGCGACAAGTACGCCATCTATTCAAAGCGAGTTTTCCATAGCGCTAATTCAAAATCTGAAATAAGTTTGTTGTCTTACAAAACAAATTTCACTTGTATTTCATTGTGAGAAATTTGCTAATGGTTTTTATAATGTATATGTACTTCAAGAAGAAGCTATCACCTGATATGCAACTTCGCTATTTAGCTAAAACCAAGTTAATTTGTAATATTGACCCGTACGAGTTGTAGTGAGTTTTCGAAAGATATATCGGATTTTCCGAATATTTTGCCAATGCATACAATCAATTATTTTGTTACCAACGAAAGTGTTTATACTCAAGAGCAATTAAACGCTTTCTGGAGTTTAAAACCGTATAAATATTACCAGTGTAGTTGGGTGCGTGTTATTAATGTGAAGAAATTGGGAAATGGGAAAGGTGAGTAATCTATTTATACTGCAATATGTTAGTTTAATGCTTTATTATACACTGTGACGTAATCGGCACCTACCTTGAGTAGTCAGCCAATCACTCCTCACATATAATTGTGCCTGATGCTGAAAAGTCGTAAGCGAGGGTCGTAGGTCGTAGGCAAATGTCAGGGTGCCACTGGCGTTAATGATTATGGAAAAATGGGTGGTGGACGCCAGACCACCGATGATACTCGATTGAATAGTGTAAGAAAGATAAATTTTAACAAGATTTATTTGCCGGCACAAAATACAAAATCAAATAAAAAAAAACACCAAAAAATGTTTTTATAAAACTTACAAAAATATACTTATCTATGTCTTGTGGGGTCGCTTTAGGTGGGCCTGAAGTAGCCCTGGGGTGAGCGGCTGGTGGAGGTGGCGGTGTCAGACGTTGGCCGGCTTGTAAATAAGGGTCCCGGTGGCGTAGGACTCGCCTAAGAGGCACAGAGCTGGGTAGTAGCCTTGAGAGCTTTCGCTGGCGGTACAAAGAGTATATGAAAAAGGTCCGAAATTGATGGCCAACTCTTCTCTGAGCGACTCTCTTTAGGCTGGGCGACGAAAGTTTCCATGAAACCACGCCTGGGATTGTTGACCTTGGCACCCGGCTGCCAGAATCCAACGGAGGCGTCGTACTCAACCACCAGACGAACTCAGCTACTCCAAACCAGGGCGAAATTAAAACAGAGATATAGAACAGAGGAAGAGTACTGACTTTTTAATCAAAATTGTTTTTGTAAAGGCAAGTGGCCCAAACACAAAAAAAACCCAAAAATATTAAAGTCAAAACTGACCACAAGATAAAAATAAGGTGACTGTTTGCCTTTACACAAAAAAGAAAACGAAATACCTACTTATGCTCGGCAAATTAACAAACTCCAAATCTTAATACAAAATCAAAAAACTTACAACTACAACTTACTTACTTGGATGAAATGAGTGATATTACAAATCGGTGCAGTTGCGGCCTGCCTAACAGATACAGTGGTAACTAAAATGATGTGAAGGTGAAATGATGGTGAAAATTTAGACACAAGAAAATATAAACGCAGAGCACAACCGGAAATTCAGCGAACAGGACAGTTGATACGCGCTTAACGCTAACAGAAAATATTCACTCAATTCTCACTAAAGCTGGGGTTCACTACAGATCGAAGAAAAGAGAACGACTCAAATAAAATCTGTAGTAACCAAAGTATGAACACAGCAAAAAAAAAAAAAATTAAGTCAAATAACTTTGGTGAGAATTGTAACCTAAAGTTAAATAAAATTCGCAACGCGACCGTAAATATATTGTAAACAAATTATCTTTACTTAATCCATTCGCTCACCATTCATACCAAGGATTGGGTGTAAGAAAGGTGTGGTTGTCTGTGTCTGGGTCGGAATGGGAGAATGAAAATTTATGATACCCAAGATTGTTAGTGGTGATTTTACCCAATGAAAAGTGAAGGTGAGATAAAAAAAAAATTGTATGAATGGCAAAGAGAAACGGACTAAAAAAAAGTAAATACGCGAATAACCAAGAAAATTTTATATTAAATGTTAAACTGAACTACTGAAAGTTATGGTGTACAAAAGAAAAAATGTGGTGTCTTCGTCGACACAAAATCTGAAGGAGGCGAGGTTGGCTCTCCAACAAAAGTTAAGCAGAATTACTCATAAAAGAACAAAATTGAAGTGCCTCTTTGGTAGGTCACGGGGGACCTAACGAACAAGGTAAAGCTCGCTAATAATAAGGGAAAGAATTTAAACTGATCTACTTATTAAAAAAACACTGAGCAAAAGTGATGTAGTAATGTACCAAAATGGCCAGAAAACGGTTTACCTGGCTACCGAAAACGTGAGTCCATGCCACGCTGCGGCGTACTAGAAGAATTTACAGCCAAAATTATGCAAAATAATAAATGTAGAAAATAAGTACTTACGACACCGTAATAGAAAAATGCCACGACTTCAACAAAAGCGGCAGAAATCGAAATAAATCGTGAAATTTAGAAAACTTAGCACAGCAGCATGGCTAGATGTCCATTCGCCTTCAGAGCAGGGGCCTGGCAGGGGCGTAAGAGAGCGAGCTCCCGGTTTTGCGTGTTCAGCTACGATCGGGAAGACCTCTACGTCAAACTCGCAAAACAGAAAAAGGCAGGGGCGTATTCAATAAAAAAAAAAAAAATAGAATCGGTGTTGGCCGTTACAACACATTTTATTACAAAAAATAAAAATGATTGTTAAAAATGAATATAATTCTTTGTCTGAGTCTTTCATTGTTTATTGAATGTAGAATACATCTTAAGACGGTAATGGTGGAACAACATAAGACCGTACAAATCGAAGTTTCTTAGCCTTTTTGGACCATAGTCCAGCGTCAGCTATTTTTCCATGTATTCCCGGAGAAACTTTCCATTTGTTTTCCAAACCCGTTATGGATACATCCTGTTCTTGAGATTTTGCATCTTGTATAGCAAAAAAGAACTGTTGCTAAATGATTGCACATTTCCAAAAGACCCGATGTACACCTGCAGTGACCACTAGAAACTTTCCCAGCTTTTGCAACAATTATCCACACGTCCAATAACTCTTCGTTCACTCTTTGTGAATGCATTACCTATAAAATAATATTACATGTCATAATGTATGGATGCTAAATAAATAAAATAAATAAATATATCATCGCGGTAATGGATGTTAATTTTAAATAATAAATGTGGATAACTCATTTCATTCACAAATAAACTAAAATTAAACATTTTTTTTTTATAAATTTTTAGTTAAGTATAGTTTGAGAATAGAATACTTGAAATAAAAATGGAATGAAACAGAAAACACGTACTATTAGTTACAAATTTAAATTATTATGTCATTTTATGAAAGAAGATATGAGAAGACAATTTTTTGATCTCATCTCTGGTTTCACGCCTTCATGCGATAAAGTATTTATAGTACATAAATTGTAAATGTTTATTGTTTAACTTCATGTAAAGGCGGCCTTACACCAAGGCAGCAACTGGCAACAGGTAGCATACTACAATTTGTGAGAATATTGCCGGTCGCCTATTGCGACTTGTAGTATGCGATAGACCATTGATACCAAAGCAATTAATTACGTTCAGTTGAGTGCAACATTTTTAAAATGTCGACTGTAATTGCAGCTGCGGCGTATCTCGTTTTGACTCAACAAGTAAAAAAGAAAAAAAAGGCGACGGTGGTGGAATAGGCAATTATTTACACAACAAAACTTATCTCAAGATAGTTACTGTTACTCTTAAAATCGCTTAATTGGTGATTCCAAAGTATTTCATTATTTCGGTAATTTTCTATAAACATTACAGTTTTTTCGTTTGACCATTCCATCACTATAAACACAAGATGAGTAAATAAAAATTTGGAGTCGCACGAATAATGTCTATTTTTCCATTTGCTGTGGATCGACGTGCTACAAGCCGCAACAAGCATTTTTTGTAGCATGGTCGCATGCTACAATGGCAACATGTAGCATACGACGTTATCGCATGCTACATGTTACAAGTGGTTGCCTTGGTGTAAGGCCGCCTTAACGAGTTAAAAGAACGTGCTACAAAAACGATGAGATTTCTGATTTCTCCTCGTACGATTTTTAGAGGACTGATACTTTGCATATTCTGTTATAATTAAATCATGATTATATTGTAATAAAATGTGTATAATAATATATATAATATATTGCAGTATAAATAGTAGTAGATACAAGTTTTTCAAATTTCTTCACAATAATATCGCGCACCCAACTACACCGGTAATATTTATATGGTTTTAAACTCCGGAAAGCATTTAATTGCTCTCGGGTGTAAACATTTTCGTTGGTAACAAAATAATTGATTACATCCATTGGCAAAATATTCGGAAAATCCAATATCACAATCGTACGGTTCAATATTACAAATTAACTTGGTTTTAGCTAAATAGCGAAGTTGCATATCTCGTGATAGCTTCTTCTTGAAGTAGACATACCTTATAAAAGCCATTAACTAATCTTGCACAATGAAATACAAGAGAAATTTGTTTTGTAAGACAACAAACTACTTTCAGATTTTGAATTAGCGCTAAGGAAAACTCACTGTACCAAGTGCGGTACAAGTGGTGTAAGACTTTTTATATCAATTATTTTGAAATAGCACATGGTACCTACCACCTACTAAATCTACTTTTAACACATATTTAAATTGAGTTTACTCGGTTATCAACGATGTAACTTGAAAAGTTGTTTGCATCAAAAAATTTATGTTCTAAAATGGAGATTTCAATGTAAGACGGATCATAACTAATCATATGGTACACGTCGTATTATCCAACTTGGATTCCTCGTCTGATGATCTTCACGACTCGTACCATAGTGGTTGGGGTTACAATCCTTATAACAAATAACTATTAAGCATATACTCGTACACTTCATTATGTAGAAAAAAAGAAACATTTAGAGGTAGTATATTTTCTTTATTAATCCTTAAATAGTTCCTAAAGCCATTCACATTAGCCAGAGAATTTTGAACTAACTCGCGGACAGAGCCAAATCGTTTTATTGGTTCGGCTAGAAAATTATCCTATTCCGACCAATAGAAAGACATGTCTCTGTTAGTTCAAAATTCTCTCGCTGCCGTAAATGGATTATAATAACTTTTCACTAAATACTTTGGTAATACATTATTTATTTCAATTATTAATACCCTTCAGATATCGTATTCACAAACGTCTGTTAAATAATAGAATCTGCCGAACCCAGAGATACATAGTGTTTGAAAAAGTGGACACACCTTTTTTCTCGCATATTATTGCAGATACACATATTGCTTACAGTCACACTGTATATATATAATGTCAAAAACATTATTATTTTTATTTATTTTAGCTCGAGATATAGTTACTCGAGTTGTCACATCCTTAACAGGCCATAACGATGCTAGCTCTGGCACCACCCAAACCGCTATAACTATTTCCTTGATGACACTTGATAATCAGACCCAAGAATTCAAGCAAAGGAAAGTTGTGACTGAAGTGCTAGCCAAGCTTCCTGTTAAACAACTAGGAACAAATTTCCTAGTTATAGTTTCTATACAGTACGTGAACGCTATCATGGAAGTGGCCAAAAATCTACGATTAGTAAATCCATACAGTCAATGGTTGTATATCATCTCGGATACGACTAATATGAAGAATGATATATCATCCTTTGCGAATCTTATAGGAGAGGGAGATAATATAGCGTTTGTGTATAATACAACTTATGGAGGAGGCGAATGTACTGTGAGTAAATTGCATGTTATTTTATATTTAAAAAAATATGATGTGGCCAGCATATGACCTCCCGGCAATTCCATTTTTAAAATAGCAATGAGTTTTAAGTAAAATATTACTTTATATGTTTATCAATTTTAGTCAAAATCTAATACGTTGTTCCCATTCATATAAAAGTCTTAAATACTAAAATTGAAAAGTTTTGGATTATATTCTAATATAGATTTTTATTAAAAACTGAAAGTACCACTTTCGGTTGTGCAATTTTACCTAAAATCTAATCAACTCTATATTAATGTAGAATGCTTAATACGGAAAATAGATTTTTTTGATCGAAAACATTACCTCTCGTATCTAGGACGGAAGATAAAAACCGTATAAAAATTGTATACACATTAATCAAAATATGAGATATTTTATAAATGATTGAATAAAGGGGTTATCATACATACGCACGTATCTGTAACTTGTCACACATTATCTGCAACTCGCAATTTCATGCAAATTTTCACGTGTATTAAACTGAAACTAAGGGTAGTTTTCGATAAAGCTATAAAACCAAAAACAAAAATCATACACTGTCACTTATACGAGGGTGGATAGAAAAGTTTCCAGAATGACATGAAAACAAAAAAATTAACATGGACTACATTTTATTTTTCTACATAGTCCCCCCTGATGTCAACAAACTTAATCCAGCGTTTTCCAACTTTTCAATTCCCTCCCGAAAATGGATTTCTTTGAGGTCCTCAAAATAAGCATTTAATATCTTACCAGCGTTGAACGTTGTGAGTTTTGGGAAAAGATGAAAAGCGGAAGGAGCCAAATCGATCGAGTATGATGGATAGAGAACGATTTCAAACCTCAGTTCGTTCATTTCTGTTGAGCAATTCGACTTGAATAAGCTGGCGCATGGTCGTGGTGAAACAAGATCTTTTACCTTGCCATTCCCGGACGTTTTTTCTTGAAGTGTTGCGTAGCATTGTCCAGTCACAGTTCTTCTTTTACCAAGATAATCAATTAGCAAAATTCCTTTGGCGTCCCAACAGACTGACGCCATCACCTTTCCTGCCAAATGAATTAACTTCGCTTTCTTCAAGGCCGACTCACCATGTCCAATCCATGCTTTCGACAGAATTTTCGTCTCTGGTTTAGTCCATGGTTTGAAATTGACCGAATTTTTCTTAAACAACTTCAAATATTCGGCGGAAGTTCGAGCTCGAATACGCTTTTGCTCCGAACTGAGCAATTGCGGCACCAATCTGGTGCATATTTGTGTAAAATATAAACTACACCTTCATAAGAGATCCCTTTGGTTCCTTAATCTCACGCACTTTCATTTGGCGATCTTCCAGAACCATATCGTCCTGTGTCCTTTAAAAAAAATATGGTCACCATCACCATGGTATAGATGATGGTATAAAATTGATTAGAATTTGTTAATTTAAATAAATTTACTATTCGCAAAGAGTTAACGAAACGCCGGTGAAACGTGAAATTGAAAATTCCTTCTTGCAAGCATTTTGAATATCGAATGCTGATTGTTGACATCTGTCATGTGTTTTGTTTGAAGGCTATAAATTGTATTAGTGGTTGAAACATCCATGTTTATAAATACTGTTAGCTATAGTTAATACGTTTATACATTTGTGCCAATTATTTGCAAAATGTATAATCGAGCGACCAATAACAATCAAAAACCAACCATGAAACTATGACAACTATGACACCAATATTGCCGGTTGGTGATATGTACAATAATCTATTAAACTATATACCGCTGAACGCCTATCTCTCGTATATGTGGAAAATGTCTGGGACATATTAATTTCTCCATCCTTATCTAGCGCTCAGACGCGCACAGCCGGTAGGTGAATAAATAACTCAAATACAGTTGGCGCATGCACACAAGGGGCCGTATCCACGCTTCAAGAGTGCAAATATATATTTAATGTTCCGGACATTTCCTGTGTGCCTTCTAGCGATATTTAGTTTAATAGGTATATATTTTATGTATACAATTGTCATATTGCTGAAGACGGAACTACAGCAGCGCCATTCGATCTTCGGTGTTAAATCACTTTGCGAAAGGAAGTAACTTTATTCAATCCTTTATAAAACCGGGGATTAATGTTGCAATTTGTGTCTACACCGAGTAACATCTTACTTTTATTTTAGCGTGGTATCCAGTGCCATAGTCAAGAACTTTTGGAAGCGTTTACCAAATCGTTAGAGAATGCTATATTGGAAGAAATTTCGGTTTCAAACCAGGTTTCTGAAGAAGAATGGGAAGCAATTCGACCTACTAAACCCGAAAGAAGAGACTATCTTATACAAGGCGTAAAGGTTAAAAAATTAATTAATAAGGTAGAAATTAAGACACTTGATTTTTACCCTATTAAATTATTCATTATGTTCCACCACGTGTATTTTATTCCAATTACTAATAAAATTTGTTCAAAATGTATGTACCTCTAACAAAAAACTGTAAATAATAATTTCATTTTAATTCCTATGAGGATCCAATTTGGAATTGTCTGTATCATTTCAGTATCAATTTTTATTTCATTCAATTATGAAGAATGTTATTGGCTCATGAAGTATGTGACCATAACGGAATTTCAATATACCGTTCTCCAAAACTTTAATAATTTATTTCTCGTTAACTACAAATAATTAAATAAAAAATCTGATGTGGACACCACACGACTTCCTTGTACGATTATTAAACTATACATATTTTTTTAATAAATAAATTACAAAATATTAATTTTAACTTCAAAACAGTAAGATATATAGCGACCATAATCTAACCCGGTTCTTTTTAAAGAGAGTTTTAATTACAACAAAGAAATATTTTATTACAACAATGAATATGACTAATTTCACAATAAAAAAAATAATATTTGTTATTGTACGAATCATAAAATTGCACGTATTTAACGTAATTTGACATGAACATTTTTTTTTATGTTTTTGTCCTAATCCATAGCAAGCTTTATTACAAAAACAAAAAAGTATATAATTTTTAAATTTATATATCTCGCTTATACAAAGGGCTAATTTAATAATACTTGATGTGCTAGACGCAGAAATTAATTCTCTAAAACTTTTATTTGAAGCATTTATTTCTAAAATCAAAATAAAATCATTTTATTCAAGAAAAACTATTAACAACTTCAAGTAATGTACCATTTTCGGTTAGCCTATTTTAACCAAAATCTATTATGTTATTTCGATTGACATAAAAGTCTTGTATACCAAATTTGAAAAGTTTTGGATTATATTTTAAAACAGTTTTTCATTAAAATCTATTATAGGCTTCATGTAAAGTGCCACTTCTGGAAATTGTGTAATAACCAGAAAGGGAGGTGCACAACTAGATGTTATAGGAGTCCTAAATACAAAATTTCAACTTTCTACGGCTTACCGTTTTTGAGTTATGCGAGATACGTACGTACGTACAGACGTCACGACGAAATTAGTCAAAATGGATTCAGGGATGACCAAAATGGATATTTCCGCTGAAATCTGAAAACCGAAATTTTTCCCGATTACAATACTTCCTTTACTTACGTACAAGGAAGTAAAAAACGGGTATTTTCTTTTTACTTCCTTTTGTATAAGCGAGATATGTAAATTTAAAAATTATATACTTTTTTGTTTTTGTAATAAAGCTTGCTATGGATTAGGACAAAAACATAAAAAAAATGTTCATGTAAAATTACGTTAAATACGTGCAATTTTATGATTCGTACAATAACAAATATTATAGTTTTATTGTGAAATTAGTCATATTCATTGTTGTAATCAAATATTTCTTTGTTGTAATCAAAACTCTCTTTAAAAAGAACCGGGTTAGATTATGGTCGCTATATATATCTTACCGTTTTGAAGTTAAAATTAATATTTTGTAATTTAGTTATTAAAAATATGTATAGTTTACTAATTGTACAAGGAAGTCGTGTGGTGTCCACATCAGATTTTTTGTCTAATATCATATACAGGTTGGTGACCGACCGGCACAGTCGAACATAGTACTTTAACATGTAAAATTATACTTTCGTAATTTCCTGTTCCCTAACTATTTTAGGTAAAAAAGCTTCAAATAAAAAGGTAGTACGTAAAATTCTGCATTTGAATCAATAAGCAAAATTAATTTTGCATGCTTTGTACAGAATTAAAAATTAGATATGAAAATGCCGAAAATCACCTGAAAAATAGCTACAGCCATGGAAGTTAACAAAATAATTAACAAATGTTTAACATTTTATCGATCGTTAGGTTAATTTATTTTTATTAATTATTTTCTATACTTTATTTCATGTTTGAAAATAGTAGATGGCGCTTAAGAGCCGACCGTTTTCACATGCATTAAATAAATAATTTTAAGATCGTGAAACTATACTTTGTCAATAATAAATATTTTTATCTGTAAAAAATGTACACGACCTGAATATTAAAAATTACAACTTAACATAGTTAAACATCACTTAATTTTGTAGATTGTATTTGATAATTGACAACTGACAGGTGATATGTTTTTCGTTTTTGTGAACTAGGTTTGCATTCTGACCAATCAAAGGGCAGAATTTATATCCCTACCTATCTAAAGCAATGTTATTTTCTTAAGTGAAATGGAGTCTAGTAAGTATCTATTAATTTAAATACATATTCACTTGAAGGTAAATTCCAAATAATAAAATAATCTATCTTGGATAAATCATTACACATTTATTTCTTTGTTAAGTAGACCTTTTAATTTAACAGCTATTTCTTTCTATCTCTGTACGAGTACATTATAAGTAAAATGGCGTCTGCAATTACCAGTTGGGCTATCAAATGAAACGTCAAAAATATTGCAGTCACTAAAATACTTGTATTCTCTGTGAAAATTTGCAACGTTTGACATTTTAGCTTTAATAAAAGCTATTATAACTTCTTTTAAGAAGTTTTTTAAAGTTGTCAAGACTCCTCACACTTTACGTCTAAATTTTGAAAGAAACACCATGGATCTCATTTGACAACGACGTAACCTGTAACCATGACTTCCGCCATTTTTATCTCTTTAAATTGAAAAGGTCTATTCCATGTTCCATGATGGTTATCGCCATTTTTCTGGTGATTTTCGATACTTTCAATTTCTGTCGGTAAAAAGTAGGCAAAATTAATTTTGTTTATTGATTCAGATGCAGAATTTTATGCTCTACAGTTTTTTTGAAGCATTTTTATCTAAAATAAATAGGGAAGCAGGAAATTACGAATGTATGATTTTACAAGTTAAGGTCCTAAGTTCGGTTATATAGGTGATCATCCTGTATGTAAAAATGAAAATTTAGTCACATACCTTATTACTTATTTGAATTTCAGACACATCTAACCGCTTTTGGCTCTTGTGACAACTGCACGAAATGGCAAATAAAAGCTGGTGATACATGGGGTAAAAGTTTCATGCAAAATGGTTCACAAGAAACGCTAATATCCGTTGGATCTTGGAGACCAAGTGATGGAGTTTCGTTCACTGATGAACTTTTTCCTCATGTCAAGCATAAATTCAGAGGAAGGAATCTGCCAATAATTACTTATAACGTAAATATGAACATTTTTTTAGTAGCTTATAATAGTAATAGATGCATGAACAATGTTGATTCTTATGTATCACTTGTTTACAGATATTTATATAAATTAGTATTTTTTAAATATAATTTTTTCTTATATTTATTTTTTAGATATGTAAATTATGATTTACCTTTATAGTCAGTGATATGAAGTTATAATTGTAGGTATGTTAGTAAATGTTATTTTGAAAATTTGTTTACTATGTACACAAAATATTTATAACTATTAACGACTATTTTCTATATTTACACAAATTTTCTTTAATGTACTTACGTGATTTCTTGTACGGCAAATTTTTATTTTAAATAACAAAAGTGCTCGGTTTTCAATCCTCACCGTAGGAATCTCGGTTATTTTAAGAGATACAAGGTTAAAATAGGGAAAGTTGCCCCATTAGTACACCATTTTAGTTTTTCTCGGTGGTCGAGCGTGTTGAGGCAGCATGTGTCTGCAGCGTTCGATGAATATACCTATTAAACTAGTTTAATAGGTATATTGTTTGAAGCGACTTTCACCACTCAGACCGTGGGGTCGTGGGTTCAATTCCCACCATGGGCTTGGATGTTTTTGTGTGTCCCTTTCATCATCTCTTCCCCATCTGATATATAGAATGATAATACGGCAAAAACGATTCACCCCCATATATATCAATTGTAATACATACATTATTATTATTATAAGGATTAAATAAAGGATTATGGGGTCTCGTGGCCATGTGCCTGAGTGTCTGGTCGCGAATCTGGGGACCCGGGTTCGATCCCGACCGACGCCAAAAATTACATCGCATTTTAATGGCACAAAATTGACCCCTGTGGCGCACTCTCCACGCCAGCAATGGGTGCCCGTGAGGTGACGCCTGGTAAGCGCCCGCACGGTACAAATATTCCATCATTACCGGTATCTGTGTATGAAGCAGATTGGCACACCCAGAAATGGGTAATATGCCGTGATGAAATATTTATTTATTTATTTTATTTATTATTATTATAGTTTTTCTAGAAAAATGCATAGGTCGCTAGATAAATATAAAATTCATTTTTTTCTGATTTTATTTTTATAAATAACTTTTAAGTATGAATGGTATAAGCTTTCTACTATGACGTCCGAATAAAAATTACAGCTTTCACAACATAATTCGAAATTCAAAAATAAAAATTGAGCACGGGGTTTGAAGAAAAAATACAAAATTGTTCTAAAAAAGTGGAAATCTAAACTCCATATTCTTTCATACTTCAGCAAATTTTGAATTGAATCTAGTGGCCTATGCATTTTTAGGGAAAAACAAAAATGGTCTACTAATTGGATAACTTTAACACAATTTAATCGACATCGTATCTCAAGATAATCGAAACTGATCGTCAAAAAACGGGCATCCTCTAATGTTAATGTATCGTGCTTTGAAAATTACTTTTTCGTAATACCATACCGTTACTATTATTTAACAGAACTAAATACATAAGAGAAAAGATATCTATAACGGACGCCTGCCGTTAAGGATTATAACGGCCGCACGAACGAAAAACAAAAGTGAAAAGGTGTCTATATCGGCCGGCGTCTGTTATTATAACGGCCGCTGGCTGTTAAGGTTTATAACAGGCGCTTGCAATTAAGGATAAAGTATTTCTAAAAAAAAAAATCACAATATCGTGAAAAGCTTTATGGTATTACGAAAAATTTTGAACGCCAGACGGCCGATATGCAAATAACGAACTCGGCTGATTATTATCCTCGGCTCTCGCCTCGGTTTACAAACTTCAGCCGCACCTTTATTTGCGTCATATCGGCCTAATAATATTACAGTTATTTAATACGATTAAAACGATACAACCTTTTTAGTTTTAGTTCTGTTTATTGTCATAAAATACCGACGTTTCAGCAATATGAACTGCCTTCTTCAGGGAATAAAAAAACAAATCAACAAATATATAAATAAATAATAACAAAAACATTAGCAATAGGTAACCAAAAAGGTTGTATCGTTTTAATTGAATATGAGTTCTGAAAGATTTTTTAATAATTTAATACGATCAATTCTTTTATGACATAAGTGAACATATTAATATGAAATTTGTTTAATATATTTTTTTTAATTATAAAGAAATCATATATATTTAATTACAAATTTATTATAATGAAAATAATACTTAAACAGTACTTAAAATAATAATGAAACAAAATTAAATAGTACAACGTATTTAAATATCATTACTAGGGTCATATTGAAGATGAACGTTTCCTAAATCTTGTTTAGCTCGTTGAGCCCCCTGTCTAACTTGTTCTCTGTGCATTCTGTTAGTATCGCTGTATAACGGACACCTATATCAAAACAAAAATTTATTAATTCTGATTTTTCACAAAGTTGGGAAGGACTTTCTGCGCGCTATCCCCAACATAGCGTTACAACTGTCAGTAAATATTTTTTTATTATTAATTCTTTGGTTTAATAAACTCACATGGGAACATAACAATTTTGGGCGTGGTTAGTCCCGAGCGTTAGATCATTTGAAAACTAAAATCTCGATGAGGCGTGGTTTACTTATAAAAAGGTTCGGAACTTGTGCAAAATAATAGCCGTGTTCCTTCGGGCTGTGATTGTGACTTTGTGAATCCTGATTAGTGTAATCGTAATCCTTTTGAATCATGATTTAAAAATCATATCAAGAAAACAACTTTAATAATATAAACACCACCACCACCTAGCATCAAATGGCATATGCAGAACAATGCAAACTAACTTATTTTATTTTATAAATAATCTGTTAAGTGTTATAGTCAGCATTAAAAATGGGTTTTATATAAGTAAAAAAAATGTTCTTGGTAAGGTATATGAAGTATGTTTACTTAAATCTTTTATGTAACATATTTTCTTTGGTGCAATAAACCCCACATTGCTAAATTTCGACGCACAAAAATCTATTGTCGTCATCCATTTTTAAATTTGCTCTGAAATGAATCCGTGTGATCACTCAAAAGGGAAAGGGGAAAATTGTCTCTAGTGATCACAAAATGAAAAAGTAGGGATAACGAATAGAAATAGGAAACGAAAAACACACTTCTATTTAATCATGATCATTTTGATCATTTAGATTGCGAATCACATCCCGACCGACGCCAAAAATTACTTCGAATTTTAATAGCGCCTGGTAAGCGCCCGAACAGTAAAAATATTTCATCATTACCGATGCGATATCTGTGTACAAAATTTATTAAAACATTTTTTTCTGTCAATAAATAAAATATTGTAACGTGCGCCCCTGATTTAAGAGTATACGAGCGCCGCTACTGGTAGAATATTCCCGAGCGATGACGTAATCCCCTGCGTCGGAGAAAGACTCATACGGCTAGACGAGTTAATTACACCGGTGACCTAAATCCATTGTATTCAGTGTCATTGTGGCGTCAGAAAGTTCCAGAACGACATCGCGCTATATAAACCCGTCGCCAAAGCCAGCAAAGAACGAGTAATGAACACGGGGTAATATAAATAAACAGTCTACAAGTTGTGAAAATAAATAAATGTAGTTATATAAATAAATATAATGATATAAATATTGTTTAAATAAATAATCTTAGTGTTTAAGCATTTAATAATATTCTTAGTCTTAAATTAGTGTTTATAATTATTTAATCATAGTGTTAGTTATTTTTATTATCTTTTTATTATTTATCCTAATTATTTATCGTTTAATAAACGTATTATTTTAATTAATATGATTTCTTCTCTGATTTTTACACTTCACCCAAATAAATAAACGTTACAATATATTTTCGAAACGAACAAAACACGAGTTTTTGCCTGTAGCTTAGAAACAAAAGAAGATCGAAAATTTCTGTGTTGATTATTAAACTTTTCTCAAAAAGTTGACCCTGGTGTGCTAATAGTTTTGTTCTATCGTTAATAATACCCTAGATACATTAAAAAAACTTTAAAAATGATACACCTGTATATAAATCGCACCTCAACGGATTTTTTTAACGATTCCGCGTTCGGGACTGTAACTCCTTTCAATAATTTCGTACAAATTTGATCAAAATGTAATTTACTGTAATATTTTAATATACGCTAGATGCAATCCTCTATAGTATTTTCTAAGTCACTCGATCTATGCTTATAAGAGTTTTCAGATTATAATGTAATATAGAGATCACTGCGTGTACTATATGGATTATCAATTATACAATATTTATGATAGTCCTTGTAAGACCAAGGCCAAAGTTTCAAATACCAAAAGGTGTAATTATTCCATGATTAATTCGTACTAATGCAGTTACTGGAACTTTTTATTATTGTAACAAAAGCAGCACCGAGCTTTACTTTTACAACTGATTAAATCATACGTTTGAGTGTGAAAATGCTTGACATTACGATTTTACATGTGACGTCACACGGTATTGTTTATTCGCGTAGATCTAACATCTACCGGTTCAAAAATCTATCGATTTTACCAGTAAAATCCTCTAACACAGTGTTTCCCAAACTTTTTATTCTCGCGACTCCCTTTCAACTTCAAAATTTCTATGCGCCTCCCAAAACTCCTTCCCTCGAGTAGTTTTTGATCCTGGAATAATTAATAATGCCGATTATGCAACCAAGGAGGTGCTCTCATCGATTTTTCCAGTAAAATCCTCTTTTTACGCATTAGTCGGCCGGGAAATTCAAACCGAAATACTTCAGGTTTGAGTGTGGTAATCAATTGGCCACTTACTTGCACATTCTTTTTACATATGGTCACTCACTTCCATGGTTACACACTACTGTCAAAAAATAACAGCAATGTAATAATTGTCCATTTTAAAATACAACATACAAAATTTGTAGTTAATACTAATTTCCAATAAATTAGTCCACACATCATTAAAAAAAAATCAAAACTTTAATTCAGCACATCTTAACAAAATTTAGCTTACAAAAATTCATAATTTTAATGTAATAAATGTTCAAAAATACCCCCATTCACACTGAGGCAATATACTAGTCAGTCGTAGAAAGCATTGACAACATTTGTGATGTATTCTGGAGGTATCTCCTGCTCTGAAAATACAATTTTCTGGTTTGTTTTTCATGTTGAAAGTAACTCTTTGCAGCACTAGTGCTGCAAAATTTTGCAGCACGCTTGGGTATCCTAGCAACGAATTTTACTTACAAATGTTTTATAGAATGTTTGTTGTTGTCATAGATACGCATCACAAATACAAAAATTGAAAATAAATGTCAAATTATTTTTAAAAAATAATTCTTTATTTCCTTATTTTTTATCTTGCAGGAGTAGAAAAAATAGTGTGTATAACGATTGCAACCTTCGCTTCGCTCAGGCTGCAACTTTCGTTTTGGTTCGACAAAGATAGACTTTCAGCACTTGATATACAAATAACTATTATAACGTTGCATTTTAAAATGGAAATGAATTACATTGCTGTAATGGACTATGTTGCATTTTAAAATAAATTCCCTGTAATATTTTTAACGTACCGTCCTGCAGATTCTCCAAAATGACTATATCCATTAATTGTTTCTTTACATACATAACACATTAAAGCTCCACAATTACATGTCATTTTATTGCACCCGCTCTCTTTTAAAAAACTTTTTCCACATCTCCCACATGTCCTAAAACAAATATACCTACATATTACTTATATGTTTTATGTAATAGATTTTTGTCAAAGTTATCGGATGTTCCAAGAATCAAGAAAATATTTGTTGATAATTGCATGAAATTTGGAATTCAACCATGTGTAATAATGTTAATTATTATTGTTTGTTTTATTTTTTTTTGAATTGTCTCATTTAATTTATTAAATATTTTTATTAGAAAAGTTTATAATGAAAAATAAACTTAATTGTATTTGTTTCAAAATATAGAGGATGGTGTAACGGAAGACCCATGCACCATAAACATAGATCATAGCTTTTCAGTGTTAGTTTTAAAATATTCAGATATTGTTTCCCCTAATTATTTTTCAGCGCCATTAAATAGTTTTTTTTAGAGAACAAAATTGATTTAGTATGCGTTATTTTAAGAAATATTGAGCGTCGATTAATTCTCGTTTGCCTATTTTTTGATATTTAGTTTGACAGTTTATTCGACGTTCATGTTTTAAAATTAAACAATTTTCGTTATAAAGCGTTTTCGTTTATTGTCTCGGAGAACTCTGAAGGATCGTCAGCGTTTGTCTTAGCGTACCTATCCCCGTTCATTTTTTATCTCGTACTTGTCAGAGAGGAACACTCTGAGAGCCTTTAAGCACTCTGACAAATCCGGAGTTCATTCGCAAATTTATTTTGAAGTTAAAGTTAGGTAAGAGGCGTGACCATTGGAGTTAAGTTCGAGTAAACTCATTTTACGAACGTGTAATTCGTGTAGTCAAATATTGAAAACACTGATTTCAATGGCCATAAACAACTACAGAATGCATGTCTACTTGATTTAGCCTCTGCGCATGTCGAGTAAAACGTATCCACTTCGCTTGAGGTAAGTTGAAATAGTTAATTACGAGTAAATTAACTTCGACTGTAAGTTATAAGCCGTGTTCCTTCGGGCTGTGATTGTGATTTTGTGAATCCGGATTAGTTTAATCGTGATCCTTTTGAATCATAATTTAAAAATTATACTAATAAAACAACTTTAATATAAAACACCACCTAGCGTCAAATATCATATACAGATCAATGCAAACTAACTTAAATTTTTACGCTCGAAAACCTATTGTCATCAGCAATTTTTAAATTTGCTCTGAAACGAATCCGCGTGATACTCAAAAAGGATGATTTAGAAGGGAAAGGTTGTGTACTGATCACAAAATGAGAAAGTGGGGGTAACGAATAGGAAACGAAAATACATACTTCTTCTTAATCATGATCACTTTGGTTATTTAGATTGCGAATCACAGCCCGAAGGAACACGGCTATAAGTAAAGTCTACTCTTACTTGACAGATAAGTTAAGATGCGCAATGGTTCATAGACTGTGGTGGGGTGTGAAATATAGAACGGAGCTCATTCTGTCCTAACTCTGCTGCAATTAAGATCGGAAAGTACAAGCCGAGGCGTAAACTATGAAAGCATTTAAAAGTTACCTGATCTCATTTTGCACCAATATGTAGCAAATAGCGTGCTGGTAAGTTTGTATTTATATGTGTACAAAAAACAAAAATTATTTTTAACAATAACATATATCGAAGTGTATTTCTCGCGCGTACTATCTCTTTCCCCCACGAATACTTTCTCTCTTTGTGCACGACATCAGCGGGGACTGTCACGTAAAAATAGACGGACTGTAACTTTAAAATTTCTGTGTAGTTAACCGAGAGTTCATTTCCGTACGTATACGCGGGCATATGAGATATCAGAAATGTGATTTAAAATCTGCAATATTATTATTGCAACAATAATTATATCATAAACAGAAATTTAGTGTTTATAAATACGTTATCGTCCACATAATTTGAAATATTTTTTTCTATAGATATAATGGGCGTTTTCGAATTTTTGATTTTTCTATATATAAAAATATTTTTAAATTAAAGAGTTTTTTTTATTTTGCGAAATTGTAAAAAATACCGGAGAAAAAATAATTAAATTTTGCAATATTTTATTCCCGCCATTATGGCGTACAAACATCAACTAAGTGAGAATTAGGTCTCGACATACGTACCCAAAACGTGCTTCATAGAAAGAGACAAAAGCAAAACAAACAGCCACCTGTTTATGTTTACATTTCACAATTTAACTTCTGATTTGTGTTTATCGTATTTTCTACGTTTAATTTAGTTCTTACCGTTGAGTTTTGACGTTTTTCATTCCTGCACTAATGAAATTTGTGTTATTTCTATAAAATTCGTGAATTTATTACGAATTTATTGCTGGCAGATTTCCAGCATCAGCTTTTTCAAATTCACTATCCATCTTAATATTTTGAGGTTACAATTGACTTTGACATTTCAATTTCAAATGTAAAAGACATATGTTAATGCATACGTTCATGTGTTCATTCTATACTAGCGCTCCAAACGAACAATACGGCGAACCAAACATGTTGCATGTCATTGAGGGCGATTTAAATAATAAATTGAATATCGTTTGTACAAAAAAATACGCTATATTTTATTATTTTATTGCACTAATGGCCAGTTGCACAGTTTATAATTAAAGTCTTAACTACAGGTTAACAAAAAAAAATGCGTATCGAAATTTTTACAGTAATATTTAATAACTCATTTAATATTGCGTTTCGATACGATATTGTCAATTTAACCAACAGTTAAAAAATTAACTATAAGTTGTGCAACTGGCCATTATAGTAATATTGCATGTATAGCATTGCATTCATGTGGAAAAATCATTATATTTCAACATGACTAAACTCCCCCAACTCTACGAGTATTTCTTGTAGTAGGCAATCTCTTTCAAAATGATTTCTTCTGTTTCCTCATTCAAATCCTCTTCATAAAGTTATTTATTTGCAATTAAAGGTACTATTTCCTTACATTTACTTGCAGTAGACATGATAATTTGAGTTAGTTAACCGTTGATTAGTCCAGTCATTTGGTGCTCAGAAAGGGGTTAACTTGGCAAGTTTAGCGGAAGTTTTGAAAATTGGTAGTCTTATAGATTTTGAGGTGCTCTAACCGAATTTCCACTTGTACCGGAATGGGAAATGGCACCAAAAACCGGTTTTTTTGAATATATCTCCTTACCAGTTGATTTATTGACAAAAATAGTTATGTACAAAATTGTTCCTCAGAAAATTTCCAATAATTGATGTCTTATTAATTTTTATGTCAGACGAATAGTTTCGGCGTACGAGCACCGCGAATTGAACGTGCATTCTCTGAAAATTCATTTCCACACCACCACGAAGAGTTATGGCGCGTTTTTTTTTTCTTTCTTGTGGTATCCTCAGTAGGCCTAATCCATCTGATGCACTTATTATGCAATTTAGGGCATCTTTGCTGTCCCTGATGGATCGGGTTCAACAGGTTCCCTCGACAGTAGTGGGCGAAGCTTCGCCTATTTCTTCGACGGAATCCGCTTCCGACTCAATTTCGTCATGAAAATTTATTTTCCGTCTCGTTCTCGTCGTCGCTATTCTGTACTCTAATTTCTACATTCGAACACACCTCACCAGAATTTATTCACATCGTTGAGCATCTAATCCAGTCTTTCTGCATCCACATGCTCCTTGACATCCTTTTTTGCATTTGCAAGAAATGAGTTTTAATAAAGTTTCCGGAGCAGAAGACTGGAGTATGGTGACAGGAATCAGTCCGTTGATGCTTTTTTTCCATCCCCATTCCTCGGCCTTCTTTTCCACCCCATACCACTGCTGGACTTGGTGATACGTGCGGAACGAATGTTGCCTTGCTGCCGCTTCTGTTGGAGGTAGTGATGCGATATTAAATTTGTTTTTATACGCTGATTGCATAAAACCTAATATTCAGCGATATAGTTTTCTTGTCCCTGTAACCGTATACAGCTGTTACAATAAATTGTTCTCCTACTTCAGCAATGGTGTCCGGGTCGGCATCTCGGTTTTTAAACACTTCGACAAGTTTGGCCAATTGTGGATTCTTTTTCAATGCAGTCATATATTTAGTTTTCCCTTGATTAAAGAAAGCTGCTGTTGTATCACAGCCACTAAAGGCGTGCAAAAACAGTATGTTACCAGCAATTGATTTGTTTGTGATGTTTTGCATTGAGTAGATTTGTTGTGAGGTTTTTCCTCTTCCGGGTTTTAGAAGATATGTGTTTGTGCGTGTGGATAGTGCAATCAAAAGAACAAGAAGATCTATGACCTCGCCAACAACTATTGCAGAATCAAACGCTTGCCGTTGTTACTATTAGCACATCTGCATCTGCTGTGGCTTGCTTGACCGTGAAGTTCGCAGCTTCAAATTTTAATTTTAACATTTCAATCAGACAATTTTTGTTTCTGTCACTGACCTGAAATTGTTCTTGTGACACGATCGGAATCATAGTTTCGTCGAAAAGTATGTTTACCGAAGCATGTATCCGTGATCTTCGCAATAGCTCCGCATATTTCGTATCACGGTCTTCAGCATTTTCGGGATATTCGTCAAATACGATGATGGCATTCGAAGAATACTTTGACTGAACGAATGCGACGTAATTATTACAACAAAGAATATTTTGATTATAGTCCAAGAATATTGATTACAAGAATGAATCCGACAATTAATCCAATATTTATATATTAGTATTCTGCGAAGAATCCAATTCTTAAAACTATTTACAATTCTGAAATCTTGGTATAATTTTATTTTTCTTTTCTGCGGATAGTGAATTTCTTTGATTTACTATTAAAGTTTCGTAGAAAAAAAGTAAAAAATCCTGCCAAACGGATAATTTTCTAGCATTATTATGATGTTATGTTGGAATGCAAACATAACCGTAAAATTGTTGATTACAACAAACAATTTTGATAACCTAATAATATTGATTACAAGAATGAATCTAACAGAGAGAATTTCATTAATATTTAAATCTAGCATTTTTCGAAGAATCAAAAGTATAGTTTAAACTTTAAAGCGTATGCTAATTTGAAAATTATGCACTATGGGGGGCGCTGGAATATAATTTTGCACAAATGCGCCTTTTACGCACGGAGCGACACTGCGATTTGTATATAGCGGAATGTTTTCTACCAATGCACGTGTTGCGGTTCAATTCGCGGCGTTCATACGTCGAAACTATTCGTCTAACAAAAAAATTAATAAGACATCAATTATTGGAAATTTTCTGTAGAACAATTTTGTACATAACCATTTTTGGTAAAAAATCAACCGGTAAGGAGATATTTTTGAAAAACCGGTTTTTGGTGCCATTTTAGCCAAAATGGCGCTATTTCCCATCCCAAGGTCGCAAAGTAGAAATTCGGCTAGAGCACCACAAAATCTATAAGACTATCAATTTTCAAAACTTCCGCTAAACTTTCCAGCTAAAACCACCAAATGACTGTACTAGATATCGAACATAAAATCGTAATAAATATTAGAATATTGAAATTCCCACTATAAAACGCTCTTGTCCGATTATACAAATACTCTGAACAATCTACCCCATTTAATGACGGCATCAAATATAGCTGACTACTTTTCAGAGACAATAAACGCCTATTATTATAACATAACAACCAATTCTAACAGGATAACGTTTTAACAATTCGTTATGGCCATAAAAATGCTTACAGAATAATTCTGTAAATCCATTTTTACCGCATCTTTAAATTAAGTTTGCTTGGGCACCAAAACAGTAAATTTAAAAAAATTAACTCCCAAAAATTCAGATTTGTTTTCTCAATAATTTAATTAGAGATATTTATAACATTTCAAAATTAACATTGAAATCGCTTTGGTGCGTCTTCCAATGCACCATCCTGTGTTATTTAAATGGTATTAATTCAAAATATTTTTTTACGGGTGAGCCAGTATTTTTGGGACATGCGGGTTCTAAATAAGTACGTATAATATATAAAATAGTAATAATTCTTGCGCATTCTCCTTACCTTACTAAGGCTTGTGTCATCCTTTCTTCTATGTACGTTCTATTGTCGGTATCTCGTTTCTCAGCTTTTTCTCTTTCTTCTTGTTCTTTTTTGTCAACTTCTGCGCAAGTTAAAGGAATATGTGACTCTCTTTTACAAAGCCTACACGTTTCTTTATAACATTCTTCATTCATACAAAAAAGTACTTTATCTTGTGCGGCTAGAACTGTAGGAAAATTACAATGTGGACAGAACACCAAGTCGTCTATTTCTGCTTGACGAACTTCATCTAGCTGCTTTTGTTGAACCATCTTGGAGAACAACTTTTGGGGTAGTACACTCTAAAAAGAATAAAAAAAATGAATATGTAGGTATATAATCTCGCGAATCTATTTCACACGTATTTCAGTAATGACGAATTATAATTTTACAAAAATTGGAAATAATTTTAAATTTTCCTATGTTAAAATATGATATTATATAGTATATAGCATTCAATCTAATAATTAATATGAAACTATTTCCGATCAAAACAGAAGTGCAATGATTTTGAAAATATGTTAAGGGATCCAATTTTATAAAATAAGTTATACAGAGTGATGTTGTAGTATTATTCTTCACGGCAATTCTTTACTTGCAAACTTTAAAAAATAACACGATTTATTAATTCACAAATGACTAGAACTAGAACAAAAATTTAAAACTTTTACAACAGTAAGTACAATTAACATTTTTTTTGTTATTTATTACATATTTCCAATTATAAGTAGAATTTAATTGCAAAATACGTTCGTAGTTGAATTATTTTTTAATCAAGTTAGGTCTTTCGTTTAGATTTCTAAAATGAAGAAAAAGTTGATTTTTTCTACAGGTGTAAAATTTTGTTTTCTAAATATTTAAGGTGATTCTTCAAGGAATTCCCTAGTCAATTGAGAGTTGTAGAAATAGATGTAAAAAAAAACCTCGTAATGATTGTAATGGTTATAAAATATATTTTTTTAATTTAACATTAAATTATAATCATTTAATCCCGGAACCTACTCTCACAACTCCATGGTTACACATTTCAGATCTCAAATGTATGTAACTGACAGATATATGCCACTGTCAACAAACTAATCATTTCAAATAATAATAACGTTTTAAAAAGAAAATAGTACATGGAACCATATTTATACGGAAAGGACCTTAATACTGTTTCCAACATACGTAAATATGTAGGAAAATAGGTAAGATAATAAAAATATATATTATCACGGCATATTACCCATTGCTGGGTGAGCCAATCTGCTTTTTACACAGATGTCGGTAATAATGATTACATATTTATACCGTGCGCGGGCGTTTACCAGGCGTCTGGGGAACCGGGTTCGATTCCGAC
Organism: Harpalus rufipes; assembly: GCA_951394225.1. Classification (NCBI taxonomy): domain Eukaryota; kingdom Metazoa; phylum Arthropoda; class Insecta; order Coleoptera; family Carabidae; genus Harpalus; species Harpalus rufipes. The sequence continues at coordinate 16,166,368 of OX596282.1, read as the reverse complement.
CAACGCCAAATATTTTAAATGGCACAAAATTGATCCCTTTGGTGCACTCTCCATGCCAGCAATGAATATAGGTAAGTATATAAATAAATAAAATAAATATATCATCACGGCATATTACCTATTGCTGGGTCTGCCAATATGCTTTGTACACTGATTTCGGTAACGATGATGACATATTTGTACCGTGCGGGCGTTTACTAGGCGTCACGTCACGGGCACTCATTGCTAGCGTGGAGAGTGCACTACAGGGGTAATTTTTGTGCCATTTAAAATTCGAAATATTTGGAATCGGTCGGGATCGAACCCAGTATTTATATTTAATTTAATTTTAAGTATTTACATGAATAAAAATTAAATTAAACGGGAGGTATTGTGTTGGCCACATCAGATTTTTTCTTAAAATTTTACACGGCTATCTACCCTGAGTCCTAATCTTAACGTATGTATGGAAGATGAAAGAACATAATTTTTTGTTGAAAATCCTGTCATTCATATGAACCATTCTATTCTACACTGCAAATTTTCCTTCCGTTTAATAGTAACTAATAACATCTATCTACGATTTATTTTCATATACATATTTTTACCTGAATAACTCGCAAACTAAATTGGCTTCCACAAGTTGTTAAACAAGGAAAATCTGCTTTTCCTTCTCCTACTATAACTTCGCAAGATTTTTTAACACATTCTGTACAAAATATATGGCCCGATTGGCAACTAACTATATCGAATGGTGTCACCTGAAAAATATAAAATTCTTATAACATATATATAGGTGAAATATTTTTATATATAAATTTATACGTTATATTCATGAAGAAATTATAATTAAGCATAAATAACATAAATAAAATGATTTTTTTCCCTAATAAATTGTAGAACATTGAAACAATTTGACCATTATTTGACAATATTGTAATACAAAGTAGGGTGGCGGGTGGCCCAGTGTTTGTCCATTGATGGTTTCAGGGCCGGCGGGCGAATCTCGTTTTTTAAATCAGGCAACCAATTAAATTGCTTAGGACATGATACGTAATCGACTTCAATCGCTTGTAGTTTGCGATTTGCGAACTAATTAATATTTTTTAAAAAATATTTTCTCTAATACCCATTAATTTATGTATATTTTCGCTTTCTTAACATAGTTAAAATTTAAGTATGGTATAGTATCCCATTACAAAGAAATACGAAATAGGAAATTGAAAAAGTCGCATAAGTTGTAGTTTTTTCGAAAAAATAATCACTATTGGGCAGATTCATAAAAAATGATTTAGCTAATTCTCATTTTTGGATTAGTGAATTCTATTCTATTCTATTCCGGTACTTAAAATTTATATTCATTATTTTATTATCAAAAGGTAGATAGTAGTTTTAGATTAGATTTTAAGAAATAAAAGGCAAAATTAAAGTACCTAGAATTCGCTAATCCAAAAATGAAGATTAGCTTAATCTTTTTTTATGAATCTGCTACTATAAGAATAAGTAAATAACTTCCAAATATAAAATATTGCAGAATTTTCGTTAACATTTTTTTTCTTCTTCTTTCTAATGGCGATGTTCATATTTTTATTACTAAGTATTAGATTTTGAGTTAATGTCGAAGTTACAATATTTATACAGGCTAATTAATAATAGAGTGCAACAAATTTTAACAGTTTGATGGGGAAGTCATTCCATGCAAAATGTTATATAAAAGAGATTCTAATCATTTTAATTACCAAAATACAATAAGCCAAAGTTGTATAAATAACAGCTAATTTTCATATTTTTTAATCTAGACAATTTTGAAAAACGAATATATGGTTTTATTGCTGCTTAATATGCAGATATGATTTTATTGATTGATTTTGTAATATAATAATAATGCGATTATGTATTTCCAATGGTTTTTTTTAGGGTATTAGGGTAATATTAATAGTTGAGCAAAACTATTTATCATTCTAAGGTACAAATTTAATAGTCACTACCAAAATTTTCTATTGTCTTGTTTTTGACCTACAGGATAAAACTTTTTGTCCTATTATTTTATGAACAGGATGAAACACATTCGAGTTCCTTATATGAAAATCTTTCTTATTATGCACGCTATTGAAAATTGATGTAGGTCTTTATGGGACAACTTTTTCAGACAACATTAATAGGCACCACAGGCATTTTCTATCGTCTATTGTCTACAGGCAAAAATTTGATTTTCGCTTATTTTGAAAATACCACATAGGTATCTCATTTATTATAAAAAATAAAGAAAAAATGTTTATATCATTTTTATACGGCTTTTTACGTAAAATAACGTAATCTAATTAGATTTTTTCAAAATTTATAATTCTCGAGATATAACACAAACATTATATTTTGTAAATGGGGACATATGCTGAAAATAATTTCTTCTTTTTTAAGCTTTTCAATGATGTATAAGACTTATATTCTTTTGTTTTAAACATGAATAATAATAATAATATAAAATATAATAATGTTTATTGCACATAAACTGTACAAAAGGAATTCGTTTCAGCTGAGCAGCTGATTTTCAAACAAATCCTGAAATTAGCAGTACAATAAATGAGATAATGAGTTACTTTGAGAAACGTGTACAATAATAATTAGGCAATATAAAATACAAAGAACTAATAAAACTATGACAACAACAAATAGTCCACCTATACAGTACATTGTATAAATAATAAAAATATAAAAACTAAACTATTGTCAGAACGATAAAAAAAAAACACCACGAATAATATTTTAAAAACTAGCTTCACAGTGATAATTTTGTTAATTAAAAATCTGATGTGGACACCACACGACTTCCTTGTATGATTATTAAACTATAAATATTTTTTTAATAACGTCATGAGTGATGTGGACACCACACGACTTCTTTGTGCGCCTATTAACCTATACATATTTTTTTAATAATTAAATTACAAAATATTGACAGGCTTAAGCCAAGCCCGAGAAATATTTTGATATAGAACAAAAAATAATTCATTTACTACTATCATTCTTAAATTAACATTAATCTAACCCGGTTCTTTTTAAAGATAGTTTTTATTACAATAAAGAAATATTTGATTACAACAATGAATATGACTAATTTCACAATAAAAATATAATATTTGTTATTTTATGAATCATAAAATTGCACGTATTTATTTAACGTAATTTGACATGAACATTTTTTTTTATGTTTTTGTCCTAATCCATAGCAAGCTTTATTACAAAAACAAAAAAGTATATAATTTTTAAATTTACATATTTCGCTTATACATAGGGCTAATTTAATAATACTTGATGTGCTAGACGCAGAAATTAATTCTCTAAAACTTTTATTTGAAGCATTTATTTCTAAAATAAAATCATTTTATTCAAGAAAAGCTGTTAACAACTTCAAGTAATGTACCACTTCCGGTTAGCCTATTTTAACCAAAATCTATTATGTTATTTCGATTGACATAAAAATCTTGTATACCAAATTTGAAAAGTTTTGGATTATATTTTAAAACAGTTTTTCATTAAAATCTATTATAGGCTTCATGTAAAGTGCCACTTCTGGAAATTGTGTAATAACCAGAAAGGGAGGTGCACAACTAGATGTTATAGCAGTCCTAAATACAAAATTTCAACTTTCTACGGCTTACCGTTTTTGAGTTATGCGAGGTACGTACGTACGTACAGACGTCACGACGAAATTGTCAAAATGGATTCAGGGATGATCAAAATGGATATTTCCGCTGAAATCTGAAAACCGAATTTTTTCGCGATTGCAATACTTCCTTGTACGTAAGGAAGTAAAAATCAATTACGGATAATCATTTGTTTATTTTTAATGTTGTTTTCTTTATTTTTACGCATTTTTCTAATTTATATACTTCAGAAAGCATATTAAACCACATTTTTCAAATTGTGTCAAAGCCAACTATATCGCCGATAAAAAAATAATTAACTAATCTGAAAATAATTATTATTCTACGTAAAAAAACGAATAAAAATTATCTAGATAATTGCTCCTTATCTTTTATAATGAGGTATTTTCAAAATAAGCGAAAATCAAGTTTTAGTCCGTAGCCCAAAAACAGATGACGATAGAAATTCCTGTGGTGCCTATTAATGTTGTCTCAAAAAGTTAGCCCATAAAGACCTACACCAATATTCAGTAACTTGCATAATAAGAAAGTTTTTCATATAAGGAACTTGAATTTGTTCCATCTTGTAAAGGCATTACATTAAGGACATAACTCTTTGAACATCATGTACATAAATCTAGTTTAGTTAGGGTACCAATTTTACACACATACTTCGTCATTAAAGCAGCATTCACATGTGTAGAAACATCTTGCCTCTATTGCTAATTTTTTTCCTCGTACATTTTGTTCTTTTTGTACTTTCATGTAGTCCAAAATATCTGATTTATTTTGTACATAAGCTATCTAGAACAAATATTTGCATAGTTATAGATAATTTATATATTTGTAAAAAATTACCAGAGAAAAATTCCTACCTCTTGTAATAGAGCAACATTCTTACATTGTATTTGGCATTTAGGTTCTTCCATGTTATTCATAGCTGGTCTTTTCGTTTCTAATATGTTAGCTGCTTGAATAACACTGCAATTTTCATCATCAAATATTTTAATTATTTCTTTCACATGTAGAAAATTAAATTTGTTTCTTAAAAACGTTAGAGCGTAGAAATAATCATCACTTTTGTCATATGAAACATTTCTCTTTGCAAAATGTTCTTCTGGATTTGGTATTTGTTGCAGAAAATATTCCAAGTCGAATTTTTTTACATATTTATTTTCTTCTTCCTCTAACTCTATAGTTCTAAAGAAATAATAATTATTATGTTTTAAGTAATATAGTCTTTCGTAAATGCTCGAAACAAATATAAGGGCGTTATTATACAGTAAAACAATAAACTTTTGTCCTAGGATCATTCGATATTTCGTAACAACTACTATAGTATTTATTTTTGTGCAACCGGACGTAAACTAAACAGTTCGCGGACGCAATATAAACCGCAAAATCCAATTTCGCGGCCGTCGTTATGGTAACGGAAAATATATAGTACAAGATTGGGTATCTCCCTTATAAATCGTGATAAAAAGTTTTAGTGCCGTCTATGAAATGGTCAGAGAACTAAATTTGACAGCCCGAGAATGTAGCGGGAAATATGAATTCATTTTGAACTATTCTAAACTTTAAATTTTATTTCTTGATAATGTAATTAATAAAAAAAACCTACCGAAAATAGATAATTTATTAAAGACATTATCAAGAAATGTGAAATATATGTTACACTATAAAATAATTAAAATACTTAATAAGTTAAATGTTTTTATTTAAAAATGTATACATTACATTATTTAAATCAAATAATAAATAAATAACTACACGGCGACAACTATTAAAATTTAAGCACATACTACTAAGGTACCAAAAATTTGAATTATTATTATTATTACAAAAGGTAATTTTATTTCAAAAAAATCTAATATGGTCAGCACATTACCTTCCGTCAATACTGTGTATTATGTACAAATTCCATACATAAATTTTCTTGCAAAAGATCCTATATTTCCAATAAAATTATTTCATAAACAAACTATGCAAATTACACTTGACACTGACATCTTCTTATTTAGCTTTTCCCATTCGTTAGGGGTTGCTATTTTTTAGTTTTTTCTTCCACTCACTTCTGTTATGCGGGTCGTCCTCATTGTTTCATTTCTCTCAAGTCTTCCGCAATACAGTCCTGCATCTTATTTTTGGTCTTCCTCCTGTTTCTTCTACCTTCTACTACTAGGCTATTCATTCTTCTTCCAATATATTCTTCATCTTTCCTCATGACATGTTCAAACCAATGTAATCGTCTCTCTTGTATCTTTCTAGAAACTTCTATCACTCGAGCCATTTCCCTTATCCTTTAATTTCTTACCCTATCATTCCGTGTCTTCCCTCAACTCTGCCACATTCATTTTTGTTTCATTGACACTGACATCTGTCAATTTGAATTATCTGAATATATTAGCAGTTTCCTTGGTTAGCATAGCTGGCTGATTTATGAAATTTAATATCTTTATAATTATTTAACTCTAAATCTATTGAATATGAAGTATAAAATGCAATCCAATCGTATAGAGAATAATATATTCTTTAAGTTATATAACACTAAATGACAATAAATGAAATATAACTGCTTATTTTTCAAGAAAAACTGTTAACTTGTAAATGAGGATACTTCCGGTAGACATTTATAACCAAAATCTAACTATGTCTGCATGGACGATTGTCACATACACACTCACACACACATCATCGTAAAATTAGGAAATTCGTATTCTAGGGACCCCAAACCTAAGGTAACAAGGTAAAAAAGGGATGTTACTTTAAATGTCAGCCAGAAATGAACTGCTTCTTTAACCTCGTCATCGATGTTCGTCCAGTTTTTAACAAATCTACCCTCTTCTATACCCCTTTTTTATTAAAACAGACAACACCATACTATTTCAAAATTCTTTGTTGAATTTTAAGTAGCTTGATGTCTTTTTGTCAAAGAATATGATATCTTGCTGATCTACGATCTACGGTGCAAACATCTAAGCACCGTCATAATTTACACCCTCCTGGTCCAGTTACATACACCATTTCTTTTACTGGGCACTGTCAACTTCTGAAAGAATGTCTCTTTCACTACGCAGAAGTTACAAATATTTTCTGAAATATTAATTTGTTGCTAATTTTTTATATCAAGCCCGTGTAATAATGCTACTATGAAAGATAATATACTTACTGAAAATATATTGATGATAATGCACTATATTGCAATAAAAAATCTCAAATAACAATAGTTTTAAATGTCAAAGAGTTTCGAACGACGCAATAGTAGTTCTCAAACATATATTACGTTTTTTATAGTATTTTGACATTAAAGTTTGAGAATTCCTGTAAAATCTGTACTACTAACGATATCTATTAAAAGGTCAAGAAGTATTTACAAACGTTACTAGATAACTAGATTGAAATAGTTATTTTCGTAACAAGTTGTGAAAAATACCAAATATCATGCGAGTATAAATTGACGCATGACGCGTAGCTGAGTGCAAGTCAATACACACGAGATATTTGAATTTCATACGTTACGAACATTAATAGGACATTGTTGATTGAGAGGTTGTTGCCACGCGACGCAGGAGCACGGCATTCTCTCGAAATCGGCAATGTCCATTTGCGCTCGAAACACACAAGATTTTTTCTACAGTCGCCACAGTGGGATCCTCCACCATAACAAAAAATAAAAAATGTACACTTTGTACTTACACTACTACTCAATTAATAAGGATAAAGAAAAAACATCTTTTATATTTAATTTATCGTTATTTTCCATTCTTCTTGACCTATTGCTTCAATCTAATCTAAACATTTTATACTTTCGTTTTTGTAAATGAATGCCCTATTTTATTTTCCCAATAGTGCGGCATTTTTTTTTTTTGGCTATCTAATATACCGACAGAGCAGTTATATGGCAGATTGATTTGTAAAGGTGGTAATTGTGTCACTACAGTGCCATTAGTTCCTGACTAAACGTTTCCATTAAGAATGTAGACAAGTGACATTTCTCAACATTGTATAGTTAGAAATTTGGACGAGCATTTTTACTACTTTGTCGCGCTAGAGCGGCAAAGTGACATTTTGCGTTGACAAAAGAGAGCGTAAATGGCTACTTTCTATGTAGACTGTGGAAAAAATAAATTTCATCAATATTTACATCTAGCATTTTTCGAAAAATTAAAAGTATTGTTTAAACTATAAAATGTTATTTCGCGAATTATGCATTATGAGGGGGACTTCTTTTACCCACGGAGCGGCACAGTTTTTTCTAACATGTATTTCAATAAAAAATATATACAGTAATAATTTTATTATTAAGTAATGCATAAAGAAATGCAAAATGTATAGATGGTTTTTTTGAATATCCATTGTTCAAGTTTTTCGCCATCGTTCAATGGAAATCGGTACATTTTTATATCACTCTTTTGGTTTGTTTCGCAGTTCATTTGGCATACGTTTATGTTATTTTTAACCAGTGAATATTTTATTCTAAAACGTTTACAATTATTTTAAATCTTAAAAATAAATAAATCACTAAATTTAGACAAAAAAATAACTTACCTTCTCAAATAATAATAATAATAATAATAATATGTTTACTTGCGACTGCTTACACAAATATAAAATTGAAAGAACGATGTGTGGTTTGCGCTGGAAGCAATGGCCCACATAGACGACGAAAAGTCCAATGTGTCAATACAACGTTGGCAGTCCATTTGAGCGCATTGCGATTGACGTGGTTGGACCATTTCCAGAAAGAGAAGACGGAAATAAATACATCGTGGTTGTCATGGACTACTTCACCAAGTAGGTTGAAGCCTATCTATTATCCAACCAGGAAGCCATCACGGTCGCTGAAACCTTAGTCAAAGAGTGTGTATGCGGGTTTGGTGTACCACGTGGACTTCCAAATGTACCAAGGGTAATACGTGCAGATATTGCCATCGAGAACTGTTCCGGGACGAAACAGTCTTAAGGAGGGGGCAGTGTGACGTGCGCCCCTGAGAGAAAAGTATGCTTGCGCCGCTACTGATAGCATGTTCGCGAACAATGACGTAATCCCTTCGAAAGAACGTACTAGAGCGATGACATAATCCCGGAATTTCCCAGATGTTGAAATCCCCGCAACAATGAAGTACGCAAGTTCTGACATCTATTGACGGACAGCGACCTAGTGCTGCCATCTCTTAGAGGCACGGCTGGTAGCGGTTGCCATAATTTATATGAACCTTGAGCAATCTGATTACGATAGTTCGATAGTATATTATAAACATACGTCATATAACAAGTGATATGATTATCATCGATGATATTCTCGAGTGTAACCGAGCTGCAGATTTCACGAGTCCGAAGGACGAGTGAAATGTGCTGCTTCGGTTTCACGTGCAGTATCTTCGATTATTAATCATATCACGAGATTATATTTAATGAGAGAATATAATGAATTTTTGTAACATATTATGTTAACCAAACTTTTGATATACATATTCATAATGTATTAAAACATGGTGCTTACGAGTTTTATGTAATATATCGGAGTTTGAATTATTGTTATTACTTATTTTATACTAAAAATTAACTGTCAATGTCGTAAATAAAGAAAACAAATCCCTTAGTAACAACTATAAATAAGGTGATAATTTCTTTGTTTTTTATCATCGCTGTGATCGACATGTAACTAGGGAGATTCTGAATGTTAATTAGCGGAAAACATGTCACGTGACTAATGAATTAATTCTCAAAGATATATCGTAACACTAATGTCATAAGTTCAAGTTTCAGTGTTCGGATACTACGTTGATGTCATACTTATCACAATGGTTATATAAAAACTAATTATCACGTTTCTGAATGCAGATTCACCCCCCTGAATGAATGTATACCGTGTTCCACATTACTAATTCAGTATTGCAGAGAATAGGGCATAGTTTTGAACTCTCTGATTGGGTGAAATTGGAGCCAAGTTTACGCAATGTTATTCAGACTAGTGTCAGTGTACATGACACGTAACATCTCATGTGCAATATCAAGTATCATCTTTATTCGATTTGGAAAGCATGTAGATAATATTTTATATTTCACACCTACTGATTAGAATGTACAAAGTTTTAATGGCATTATGATACCTTTTTAATATTTTAATAAAATGTCAGATGACAGCAGTTGAATACTGCCATTTGTTAATTTCGTCGGTTTAAAACTGGCGCTGATGTGAGCGCCATCTAGTGAATTGGTTAAATGCAACAGAGTATAAACTAAAATCACTTTGAACTTTGACACTTGACGGATTAATTTGGCAATGACGTTTCTAAAATAAGACAACAATAAGTTTCTTGTTTTTTAAAATAAATATAATAAGTACTGTAAAATATTTATTTTAATAATTATTTAGGGTGGAATTCAGTCAGTCCTCCACTCATCCTTTTCCTCGATTCAAACTCAAAGTGACGTTTTCAAATTTATAAACATTTGAGAAAGTGCCTTTTACCTCTTTTCAACGATTTTTTTAAAACTAAATGTTTTGTTTATCAAATGTCAATTCCATCATAGCCGCCTTTCTATTTCAATAAATTAAAAAGTATAAATATAAACTCGTTCTTTAATATACCCAGTGGCGGATCGTGGCATTTGTCGGAGGAAGTGTTGAAATTGTTTGCCGCCCCTGACGAGCCGCCACTGAATATACCATTGCTGTTTTTGATTTGTATGTGAACAAATACCTCATTAGTCGTTATTAAAGCTCATTATGGTACTGAGTATCTACTATACTAATGAATTCATAATTAATGTTATTAGAGTACTCAAAATGAAGTTTATAATATTGTTATTTTGACTCGCATATAATACAACAAGGGAGAGAACTGCATGATTTTTTAAGAGATGTAATTTGCTACAAACTATAGAAGGAAAAATACCATTCTTACCTGAGATGTACATAATGTATAGTATTTCTTTTTCTATGACCGGGAAATGGAAAACATTATTTTTACAAGAATAAATAATTCTGAAATTATATTGTGTCACATTTAGTAGCCTTTGAAACGTTGCACAAGACAACAGAAATTTGGCGACATTTTGTTGAAAATTGCCTTCAATAATTGTTGTTTATGTCAGTTCTATGGTTCTAAAGAACTGCAAGGTATAGTTTATGCTGCCCGTGCGGCAGTTTTGATTATCTTAACCACGAAATCCAGAGCTTGTATGATAAAGAAATAAATGTAATTAGTAGGCAAAATAATAAAAATTCCCTTAAGGGGAACACCAATATTTTGTCTCCAGAGACAAAATGATGTCCTCTTTCAATTTTGATACCACAGAAATTGACTTTTACTAATGTAAATTTCTTTTGTGTTTTCTTGCATAATAAGCCAGGGGTTTCGTGGCCGTGTGCTTGGGTGATCCGGATTCGAGTCCAACCGATGCAAAAATTAATTCGAATTTAAATGGCAAAAAAATATCCACTCTACACTGGTAAATGCCAGCACGGTACGAATATGTCTTCATCATTCACTACCGATATCTGTGTACAAAGCAGATTGGTACACCAAGTAATGGGTAATATGAAGTGATGATATATTTATTTATTTTATACATTCGAATTAAAGTAAGTGTTAACAAAATCCTAGAATACTTCTCGTATGTTTTAAATACGAATTACTGTTTCAATTTTTATTTAAAAATATTTCAGTAACGAATAATCCTAGAACGTTTACTGGGATTTTTTCTTATATTTTTCTGTAGAATAATGCCCATATACATATTTTTCCGAGCAACAACAAAACACCGTGTTTATTAAGTCGAACATTCAGAGAAAAATATGGATAAAGGCCCATGTAAATACAAACAGATACATAAGTGCTCACCATCAGTTTCACTTGTATAAATAAAATAAAATTATATTTCTCTTACTTTAAGAATTCAGTTTTAAGTGGATAATTTTTCTCTTCTAGTAATTTACTAACAAATTCATTTAAAGCACTTGGATTACGTATTAAATTTTTGACTTGGTCCATAAGATACACTGGATCAGCATCTGGTACTAATGATATTAACATCTGGTGTTTTTTAATTGCTTCTTTAACTTCATATTTTGTTAAAGGTTTCTGTATTCGTTTATAAGTCCCTATAAAAGTACAAATCTTATTATTCAGTAATATTTGAAGAATGGTTTATGCAACTTTTCATAAGAAATAAAATATAAATATATCGTACCATTTACACAGTTTGAGATAAAATATAAACATATATAACACCTACGAAATGACCAAATTTTATTTCTTACATCTTATCCTTATGTGTTATGTCACTAGTACCTGAATAATATAAGTTAATTAGGCGATTTTTCGCGACGGACCAAACATGAACCACGGTTATACGTTTGGTTCATGAAAACGTCACTGTTATGACTTAGGGTATATTCCAAAAATAAAATATAAAAACCGAAACCACGGTTCTGGTTACGGACTGGTTGCAATCACGTGACTATTTTTAATGAAACACTTCGGTTTCATTCGGTTCTCAAAATTATAACATAACCTCTAAACCTAGATCATATGATAGTAGCGGCAACTATAAAATATTTCGGACAATGAACGAAAACGTTTTATTTATGGATTTATTACTTTCAACAAGTAGTGATGAAAGCAGTGATGATGAACAAATAAAGCAAATAGTTACACAGTTATTGCCGTCTATAAAAAGCAAGTTAAAAATCATTAATTTTGCGAAATACCTATTATATTATTGAATTATTGTTTGTTTTTGTTAGGGAAGAGACCTAGAATAGAAGAATATGTTGAAATAATTACAGTGACGAGGTATTTCGATCACATTTCCGGATGAATAGAAACACTTTTTATTTTTTATTAAATTTCAATGGAGGCAATTTAACATCTCCCGTTTTCTTAAGAGGTCGCCAAAAAAGAAGCCGAATTACAGCTTCTACTTGCAATTTGGTATTTAATAAAAAAATAATATAAATTCTGTATATTGTATACATATAAAATGTATGTAAAATAAAAATATATTATTTATATAACGAAAATCAAGTTCCTTATAAACTAACAATTGCATTAATGTGTACAAACACAAAAAAGACTACCACGTGTGACAGAAGTTTTGGGTAAATACGTAAATATAACCGAACATTTATTTATGTTTTAGAAAAAGATAGATATACGTAACCGGCGTAACCGAGCTAAAAGAATGGTTACGCTGGTTGCAACCGCTTTAACCGTTACCATGTTTCATTAATCCACAATTTACATCTTTTGATAATTTTGGAACACTTTCGGTTAACCATGGTTAAAATTTGTTATTTTTGGAATATACCCTTAAATAGGATATCGCGAGAAATCAGTTTGGTTAAACCTGTTGCACCATTCGGCGGTTAATTTTAAAGGATGGAGAAGTATATGAGTTATATTATAGATGAATTTATGGAGATGGATATGACTTATTTAGTATGCGATCTTTACACATTTCGAAATATTTTGTAACTACAGGATCTGCAAATAATTGATTGTATTATTTGTAAACAAAACTTTTACCTTTATTTAACATATCAACAGTTCCCCTGTCAACTTCCACTTCAAGCATTTCTAATCCATTGGAAATTGTAACTTTTTCAATGTTTGTAATTTATTCTAGTTCAAATCAAAATCTCAAACGCTCAAGTGTATAAACAAAATAAAGGTAGACTGAGATGGATTGAGAATAGAAAGAGAGAACCAATGAACCAGATTCATGAACCTGCTCGCTAGCTCGGTTCGTGATTCGACGAACCTGGGCCTCGATTCTAATTGTTTTCGACGCGAACTCATGTCGAAAAAGATAGTGGCGCTGAATGATGTCTAGTGGCGCATAGTGAAACTAAAGTCATAGCGCCAATTTTAAACTTTTCGACGATTAAATATATCTAGGGAAATTAACGCTCTCATCACCTTCACTGTAGAGATTTTTTGTCATTTATTGTTGGTATCAATAAAATTTACTTTTCCCGGGTAAGTATTAAGTTTGAAATCAAGTTGCATTCTTCGATTCAATAAAAAATTGCAAATTAACGGGAGAAAATTTATTTTGAATACCATTAAAATGCAGTAAAGAAGGTAAAAATGTTTAATATGACGAAAATGAGAAACGGTTGTCTACACATTAAAATTTCCTCGGAAAATCCCAATATGAACTAAAAACTGTCCTTACTCAGTAACATTCTACCTGCCTGAACAACCATCCTTACTTAGAAATAGCCTGGATGAACCGACAGCGAGTTTTATGGTCACCCTTCACCCTTAGATGGCCATGAAATCTTAAAGATGAAATCATGTTCTCTTCAGCCTTTAGCTAGACAAGTTGTGTTGTTTGTGTAAGCGTTTTTAATTTTTTATAATGGATCGAACATATTTGGAAAGGGTCACAAAACAAAAAAAAAATACAATTATTGAATTTGTTGGGGGCAAATGGACGCAAAATGACCAAACTTTTGTGGGAAGAATTAACAAATATTTTAAATAATTTGGACGGTGCTACAAAATCTACAAATGTGGCAAAAATTCTGCCTGCATTTCGCCGCTCTTCTTCTCCTAGTTCTTCAATTAATAAATGATGCTTATAAAACCACGCTATAGCTAAATCATACATAAAAAATAAGTATTTTATTTACAAATTGTCTACAGTGCTATTGAAAATAATATTAACCTCCAAATATGCATCAAAATCACGAACAAAACTAACCTGAAATGTGAAATGTCAAACTATTCGACGTGAAAAAAGTATTCGACGCGAAATTTGGCGTCGAAAAGAATTCGACGCAAACGATTCCATGTCGGTAAATTAGTTTTAGTATCTGACTCAACTCACAGATGGCTGCGTGTAGCTTTTCGACGATTAAAATTATTTCACGTCGAAAAGTTGAATTAGAATCGGGGTCCTGGTCCATGATTGACGTCATTAGTTCGTCGCGAGAACGTACTGGTTCATAAAATTCATTACCCAAACCGCTTTGGTTCGTCGCGAAAATTCGCCTATATGTAACACAGTTTTCGGCTTGTATTTTTTGATTATTACTTTTATAATGTAATTAAATGTATGCCTCGATAGATAAATTGAAATGGCTAGATATGCAGCGTCAATGTTTATACATTGCTCTGTTCATTTCTTGTTTCGTTCAGTTTCATTCATAACGTTCAAATGTTGACCATGAAGTTAGCGCAGATGAAATTCGCGCGCTCACAATTTAAAAAGTACACTCTGCAGTACAAATTTTAAATAAAAAATACTAACAAAAACTCTACTCCGATTCAATAAATAATTTACAGGTACATTTTGTACTCCGGAGTGTACTTTTTTAATTGTAAGCGCGCGAAGTTCATCTTCGCCAACTTCATGGTCAAGATTTGAACGTTATGAAACGGAATGAAACAAGAAATGAACAGGGCGATGTATGAACATTAGGACGATACGTGTGTATTCAAATGAAATGCACTGGAATGTAATATATTTTTGTAAAGAGTGGTATTCGTGATTATATATTACCCAACGATTACAAATACAATATATAAAACTTCATAGTACGTGTTATGTTTTCGGCTGGACAGAAAGAGACAACTAAGGATAGAGATATATTGAGTCACCTTCCTGAAGTAATCGCTAGATGTCACTGCTTGTTCTTGTACTATATTTGAAACATTTGAATTATTATTAACGAAAACCAATTATTGTATACAAAGCAGATTAGCATACCCAGCAATGGGTAATATGCCGTGATGATATATTTTTTTATTTATCCTGACCCAGCATAATGGTTATGAAGACAGTCTAAAATACCCGTAGGTAAATTTCTCATGGTAGTATTAATTAATTGTTTATATATTATTTCTAACAATGTTATCGTTTGCTTTTGCATGTAATTCTGCAGCCCTGCACACGTCTATAACAAAATCAGTATCAGATGCCTGCTGTAATTGCCGTACAAATGAATAAGAACGTTAAGTTTTTAGAATTATGTACATTTTATTTCAATACTTACTTGAAAACGGCATATTTATAGAATAATAACAACGAAAAACAAAACAAAAATAACAAACAAAACAGAACGACTTCACAACTGCCAAAATCCAAACAAAGGAGCAAAATGTTACAAATATATTATAATGACCGTAGAGACATCTCTCGACAAACTTTAGAATAGACTTGAGACTATCTCTATCTCCAGTTGTCTCTTTCTGTCCAGCCAAGAACATAACAAACAATAGTGAAGTATAGGGCATGTTTTGTCTATTATTATAGTATATTTGTGGTCGTTGATTTTACCCGTCAAATAAATATATATTTTCTATGATTGGATGAAAGTTATTGTTTATGTAAATTGCATAAACTGACTTTACGGCTATGGGTTATGTATTATCACTATGTTTTGTTTTTTACTCTTATGAAAAATTGCAAGAACCGCTTCATATTATACATTTTTACATATGTACTCGTATATGTATACAGCGTGTTATTTAAAAAGCAGGTCACATGCGTTTAACATGAGAAACTAGTTTTTCCGTGCGCAAAAATTCCCAATTAATTTTATACAAAAAAGATTTTGTTTTGCACGTTTAGTAACCGGTGTGAAAAAAAATCGATTTTTTGGAAAAAATATCTACAAATCTGATTTTTTTTATTTAAATTTATTAAAAAACTGGAAAATAGAATATTTTTAATAAAAGGAAATGTATCTTTTCATTAAATATTTTATTTTTTAAAAATTTTAAAGTAAAAGGTTATTTTTAAATGGTTATTTTTATAAAAAGAATGTATTATAATGTAATATATAATATAAATTTGGCTGCTTTCATTGGGTACGGAAATGAAACAAAATTACAAAAAAAATGCATATCATTTGACCTTATCTAAAGGTAACGGAAGGTAAAAAATAATGTAAAAAAGAATGTAGATAACTAATATAAACAGCGAACAACAATAAAAAAGAAATGAATCAGATATTTACTATTTGTAAGCAAGTCCCTCCTTACTCCGCATACCAAACAACTGTAAATATAAGCGATAATATGTTTACATTCCGGCAGTATTCCTTCGAATTATCAACGGGAAAATGTACGCCATTTTGGCAAAAAAAAAAAATAATTAAAAAAGATGTACTTTATAGTTTTTCAGGTCTCAGTGGTGGCTGTTTTAAATGGGACACACTAAACAGGTTTCCCAAAAATTGTGTTATTTGAAAAAAAAAATGTTTGTTACTACAAGTAGATATAGGGAAAATGTAAATTTTGAAGTTTTTTATATTTACGAATAACTTACAACTACTATGACATAATACTGCATTTTGGTTTGAATCTCTTTAGAGCACTTTTTATGTTTTTCCTGTGGCGATGCTCATTTTTTTATCACTGTTGGATTTCGAGATACGACGCCAAAGTTTTAATTTTTATATGGGCGTCGCGTCATATTGCAAAGTTGTTACACCATTGAAAAAAGATTTTTTTAGCATTTCAAGAATTTGTGATTAAATTTTTTCTATAGTCTTCCTAATATATTTTTTTTTTTTTTAAATGTCAAAACTGTCAGATATGTCAGAAACAACAAATATAAATTAATGTTTTCTTTTTCATGGCATTCTGATAATGGGGCCATCCTATAAAAAAAAATATGCATTTTTTTTGTAGAAATAAAAAATTTAGACAATTTCATTGCTTTTACAATGAAAAATAGTTACAATTTGATTACTTTTCATTCATAATTTTCGTAATACTTTTTCGCAGACTTTTATTGTGACATAACGAATTAAAATCCGAGTTTGTGGTATGCACTCTTAATTTGAATTGCCGCGCTTCACAAATCATGTAGAGTTAGCAGGGCGGAAAGTTTAAAATTCAAACAGCTCTTTAAAAAATAATAATTCCAAAGAATATAATAAAATGGAAATGAAGACATACCTTATCATTTTTACGTTTTGTACTTCAGCATTCCGGAACTCAGAGCTTTTTATAAAAAAAATCATTTATCATGCTAACGTCTACTTTTGGAAGATTGTTATAATTTGCCTCTTCATATCCGGGTTCCATTATTAAATTAATAACTCACTGAACTCTAAATACGCTACTATACTCATGTATGAACATACACCAAATCAAAACACAAATGACCTTGAACTTGTAAAATAACATGCTACTTCTATTTTTCACCGGTAGGGTAAAATGTGCATTCCACGAACCTAGTCTTTTAATTTTTGACCTCACGATATCATTCAAAAATACATGATATTTTTAAAACAGTATATCGCCAAAATACACAGAGATGAATTGTTTGATATATATTTTACGAAATTAAAATAAAAGTGTGGGATGGCCCTATTGCCTTAAATCGTGTATTTTCTTTTGCTCTCGACATAAGAAACAATGGGGTATTCCAGTAATTTTTTTTTATTGTTTTTTTTCTGAAACTTCTATAAATTTGAAATATAAATGTGAAAATTTGAGTTTTTTATTGTGTCATTTCCGCGAGATATGAATTTTTGAATTATGCTTAAAAATTTGAATTATATGGTATGACGTCTATTCGCTTCATCACGTGATCTGTGGAAAGACTACAGCTGTTAGTCGCTTGGCTTGGAGCGAGTAAGGGGAGGGAAATTGGTTTGTTCACAGTGTCAGATGCTATTTTGTTTTGGATGACTTTCATTTGTTTTGTTTTGTTATCCGTGGATTTTAGTTGTAACTGTTTATTTTTCAGAATTCGGTCGTTTTTCAACCTAATTAATAACATAATGTTTTTTCTTTTAAATTTTACTACACTGGAATACCCCATTGAACAACAATCTTGCTGCTCAATCGATGCACTTTTTCATTCTAAACATTTTTCTTATTGCCAAATCAAAATTTTAACATTGAATTTCCTACGTTTGAAAAAAAAGTAGACACCCGGTATAAAGACAAGCATTTTTTCTCAAATACCTATACACCACTAAAATGGTCTTCTAATGGGACTTTTGTATAAAACCTACTTCGTATCTTTTATAGTTGAAGGGCACGTTTTCTGGGACACCTATATATTTCAAATTTTATTAGTGACTGTCATTTATCAAAATGGTATCTCATGTAGTAAATAATAATAGTATAAAGAAGTTAATTATACTATAATACGCTATTTATTTACTATTCCTTGTAATGCGAGTTGATGCACCCACCACCAGCAATGATTTAATTTAATGAGTATTTGTTTACTTACCATTTAGAAGTTCCAAAGTGAGTTCTTCTAGTACTTCATCTGTTTCCTCTTTTCCCAAACACAGTTTCCGTAAATAAATAGGACTTATATCAGGGAACATATCTATTAAAATATAGAAATGTTTATGTTCTGCTCCACTCAAGGACGTGCCAATAAAATTTTCCATTCTAAAAAAAGAAAAACAAACATTTAACAATATTTCCTTATAAACAAAATATACATACAATAAGATTAAAGTATCAGTGTTATAAGATAAAATACATACATATATGGAAATGTAACAAGTACTTATATTTTTTTATTATAAAGTATCAGTTTTATAAGTAATATATATTTTTAATATATTACACACCGGTTTTATAAAAGTTCACTTAAATTTACTTCATAAATAAATTTGATTAAATGAACAAAATCAAATCAGTTATCATGTTCTCATGACATTAAAATCATTGCTGTCAAAAAATTCGAGTTGTATTTGTCCCTCGATTATCTATTTCATTAAATTTATTTTGTAAGTAAATTTAAGTAGATATAAAACCGGCTTTATATCACATGTGTAAATTATATTACAAGTAAACTGTAAAGTAATATATGAAATATACTTACGTTATTTCATATGTTCCTGAGCACAGCTTGCAAACAAATATCTGAATAAGTGAAAATTTATCTGTTATTTAATATCAAACTTGATAATAATAACAAAGATAAGAACTTCGACAACCGTTGGGAATCAAAAAAATAACATAGCGACTCTTTCATATAAATGTAATGTTGAACAAAATTGCAGTATGTATTGTCAAATAAAAAACACCATGCTTAATAATAGTTTAAAAATAGTACTGTTTTTATTTTTCAGAACAATTATTCACTTAATGTAGTGTCCTACTGCTTTGCAGAAATCTATTTTTAGGTACTTTATTTTTCTAGTTAAAATGAGCACTGATAAATAAAATACACGTTACTTGATATAAAGTACAGTAACATTGAACAGCCAATATTAAATGGTTTGATAACAAATGTGAATCCCCCTTGTTAAAAAACGTGTTTACGTAGGGTGACGTAGAACCAATAAATAATACGTGAATTGTATTTCTCAACCAACGTCAACTTGCAACACACATGTGCGGTAAAGTTTGCATTAAAATCATATAATAAATTTTCTGTTTCGGAATTAGAATGTTACATTCTAGCACGCTGGATGGTAGGAGCTTCATTGTTAAACGATTTTTAGTGATATTTTATTATCTCAGATTGGAATGACTGCAATAAATACACATATATTTAGGCAACGGCCAGAATAAAAACACAAATCAATGTCACCAACTAAATAATTCTATCAAAAATTTCCTTTGATAAAAATTCTCATTTTTTTTATAAAGAAATAATCTAAAAGAAAGCTTCAGCAGAGAAAATAGTATAAAACACACTTCACAGAAGGCAACACAAACACACGTTCGTTCGCACACTTACCGTTGCACGTTCGTGACCGAATGTGTAACTGCTAGAATACGTTACCTTCTGCAACTATTTTCTATAATTTGATTCACGAAAGATGACTATTCAAGGTCACTTGTTCGAAGAAAGAATACACAGCCCTTTATACAGCAGTAGCTTAGCAACATTTCATGTTGGAAAGAGAAAGATTATTTGAAATATGTCTTTGTAATTTATGTTATGTGGTAGATTGCGTAAATTGGTAACATTGCTTTCTAATACACTACAAATAATAATAACGTATGGCGTAGAGTTACAGATATCTAATTATCTATTACACTGCCCTCTGTCCCAATGTTTATCCAGTGACGTTGACGTCAAATTATTATTCTATGGTTTATGTCAAGTTTTTATGTTTTTTTCTTCAGTTAAAATGTATCCATAAATATTTCATGCATACGAAATGCAGTGAAGTTATCTGCAACTAATATATCACACGGTTTATAAGTGACCTTCAATAGTCATTTTTCGTGAACCAAACTATATTTGTTTGACTTAAAAATTATTAATTATTGCAATAACAAAATTTAGTGTTATATAATATATTTACGGAAAAGCCCACGTATAAAATACAGAATTTTAATATTTTTCCTCAAAATAACTGACCTTTATATAACTTTTATATAAGCGTACGGATATTTCGAAGTAGAGCAAAAAGAACTTGCTCCAAAAGCCCCAGCTCTAAAAGAGGCAACACCCGAGCAGGCATGCGCAATGTGATTTTGCATTTTTTGGTAGTAGTGGAACACATTCGAAAATGATATTTGAATTGTTTATCGTTCGTGGAAGGTACACAAATTTCAGTATAGTTTTCTACTTTTGGTAATAAAATGTCGTTACCTGAAGAATTACATTCAAAGTACATTCTTGCCATATGCACAACAGGCTGAATGAAATTACTCATTTTACAAATATATAATAGTTGTTTTAAAAGACAACAACGCTTATAACTCGAATTGTCAAATAAACGGATTATTCGAGCGTTCGTTTGGGTCATATACCTATTAACTAATTATATTGCGGATCCCTTGCTCTCCGCGAAGCCTTGACTGAGAGATGGGAATATCAATGCTTCAAAAGTCTATCTCATTCTATTACCCAAGTCTTGATTAAGCGCATGCACGTAATATTTTTCAACAAATCTAAAAACATTTTAAACATGTAAGTGAGCAGTTTCTTAAAATTTGTAGAATATGATATTTGTACCCCATTGATGTTTTCCAGAACCCTGAGAATGGTCTAATTGAGACCGAAACGTCGGTATTGTTTTAAATAAATAATATTTTAACCAAGGACTGAATCTCCATTATTTCATCTCTCGAAAAACTAATCGAAAAGTCAAAATACAAGAAAAAACAAGGAAAAACTACTGACAATAATAATACGCTTATGGAAAATAACAAAAGTGCTCCTTTGTCGAAGGTTTGACATTGCTGCACAACGACATCTCTACGTAGTGAAATATCCCAAGAAACCATCTCTAGATGTTAGTTTGTATCTAGTACTAGTATGCAACGAATGAGTCATTAATTGATTTCAAATCAAATAAAATGGAAAACTGAATTTCGAGATACAATCTTTTCAAGGCACGAACAGTGAACAAGAACGAATTAAGTTCGTAAGTCGAAGTACCACAGTAATTTTAATCAAAAAATATGAATATTTGCATAGTAAATCTCAAGAATATTCTGAAATGCCTAAAGCGATAGAAATGCAAATGATTTTTTCTCGGAAGAAAATATTGCCATGTTGCAGAAACGTGAGCATGCAAATGATCCTATGTTTCCAGTAAAATTATTTAATAAACAAACTATACAAATTGCACTTGACAATGACATCTTCTTCTTTAGCTTTTCCCATTCGTTAGGGGTCGCTATTTTTTATTTTCTTCTTCCACTCATTTCTGTTTTGCGTGTCGTCCTCAATCAGTTTCTTTTCTCTCAAGTCTTCTCCAATACAGGCCTTCCATCTTATCTTTGGTCTTCCTCTGTTTCTTCTATCTTCTACTACTAAGCTATTCATTCTTCCAATATATTTTTCATCTCTCCTCATGACATGTTCAAACCAATGTAATCGACTCTCTTGTACCTATCTAGAAATTTCTATCACTCGAGCCATTTCCCTTATCCTTTTTAAATCCTTGCCCTATTTTTCCATGTCCTCCCCAACATCTATCTCAACATCCTTATCTCTGCCACATTCATTTTATTTTCATTGATACTGACATCTGTCAATTTGAATTATCTGAATATATTAGCAGTTTTCATGGTTAGCATAGGTAGTTGATTTATGAAATTTAATATCTTTATCAACGTTTGGAAACTTATATGGCGAGTGCCCAAATTACATTTGTGTTGTTTTATTACGTATTATTATTTTGACATTTATACAATAAATGTTATTTTGTGCATTTTATTATAACTAATACTATACTGTACCTTGTATAAGAATGCAGTGTATAGGGACAATATTTCTTGGCTTGTGATTGGTACAAGTGCGAGACAGTTTTAAACTGTCCCAAGTTTTTGTAAGTATTGCAACTTTTTTCCTGCATTTGCTTACAATAAATGAGGCTAGCTAAATTAAATGTAAGTGAAATAAATATTTTTAATATAAATATAATTGTAACTAACTAATAATATATACCGTAAAAAGTTAATATAAATACAAAAGACACGTCACCTGTCAACCATTCAAAAATATTTCATTATTTATGCAATTTCGCATGTCTGATGAAAATGGTCCTTAAATGGATGATAAGATGTTCCACCTCCAAATGATGTGTCTAAATGTTTCGATTATTGCAATATTGTTTTTGAGTTACAAGCTAAAAACTTTGATTTTCGCTTATTTTGAAAATATCTCATATTACACTTATTATGAGAGATAATGATAAAATGTTTAAATAATTTTTATATTGTTTTTTACGTAGAATATCGTGGTATAATTAGATTTTTTCAAAACTTAATAATTCTAGAAATATAACACGAACATAATATTTTTTAAATGGGAATATACATTGAAAATAAAATCATCATTTTCTTTATTTTATAAGCTTTTCAACGATTTCAAGTATTGACCTCTATATACAAAATGGATTGGCGACTCGTACATTTTTTTACAGTGGCAGGGGCTGTATCCACTTCTGTTATGGTGGGATCGCTATCTCTTTGTACCAGTGACAAGTACGCATGCGTCAGCTAGTACCATTTCGACAAATTGACGAAGAAGAAGAAACAATTACATCATCTGTTATGGTTAGCATCATCCTGGCTTGACATTATTTGTCATTTCCATTTGTGCAACGTGCTTGGTGATTCAAGTTTACGGCCATTCGATTTATGTTTAAATACATTTTTGCAATAGATACATGGATAAAATGTGGTCAAATCTGCTTGGTCCAGCGATACGCAAATATTAGAGAGAGACAGAGATTCCACTACTCAGGCGGGTTGCATTTTTGGTGGATACGCGCAAATTATTTAAGACGGCGGTTCTTTTTGTATATTGACAACTGACAAGCTGCGACATGACATCTGGTGGGAAAAATATGAACTTTCCGATTTGGTACTATATTGTGACTGTATGCTTGAGTTACATGTGGTTTGAACATTTGATGTGAATAAAAACAGGAAAAAGTCGTACAAATTGTTGTGTACTCTGATGTCACTCAAGATATGGTCGAGACACAGGCTTTGGGTTTTATAATTTTCCGAAACATGGCCAAAATAAAGTTAAAATTACGACAAGAGCAGGTGTTGAAATGGACATGGTCGACGAAAACCATGGGAATATGCAATTCGTAGTGCAAAACAAATAACAAAACATATGAAACTTTGTTCTTGTCATTTTAAATCGGATAATTACATATTTCCTGGTCTTTGTCCAGCTTTACACGTGCATTCTGCACTAATAATTTTTAAATTTTCTGTAAATGTATTTTGATTTGCAGAAATTGCACTGGTTCACAGACAAAGTGCAAATATTACCCACATTATACCGTCATTTTTTAATACTCCCCATGATATTATGTGGTTAGCGTTTATAATTCGCTCACCTGCGACCATCAATTTCGATTGATTAAATATACATATATAAATATATAAAATTATAAATACATTTTAACATATCTTCTATAATACATCTAGAAGTAGCTGTTGCTTCCAGAAATCTAAAATGTTTTGTGATACTAAGCCCCATTTTAAGTGAAAAATTTGCTTTTGTTGTTTGTTTTCATATGATATGTCACAACACTACGAGTACCAATTCAGAAGCAGCTGATCGGTCCGATGGTGCTGCCGCCATCGGACATGTCAGTTCTCAATAGAGGTTAATGATAATAAGTTTACATTCTTTTGTTTCAAACATTAATAAAAGATGAATTATTAATTTATTGGAGTGAAAAAATTGAAAATTATTGTAACGGTAATTTATTTGGGTGAAGTGTAAAAATCAAAGAAATATTAATTAAAATAATACGCTCATTAAACGATAAATAATTAGGATAAATATTAAAAAGATAATAAAAATAAACAGCACTATGATTAAATAATTATAAACACTAATTTAAGACTAAGAATATTATTAAATGCTTAAACAACAAGTCAGCGTACCCCGCTACGTCTAGAGTTGTTTAATTACATCCGGTGGGCTGATTCTTTGTATTTAATGTTATTGTCGCGTCGGAAAGTTCCAGAAGGACAACGCACTAAATAAACCCGTCGCCAAAACCAGCCAACACATTCTGTTATATAGAAGCAACGAGCAAAGAACAGTGGGTGATATAAATAAACAGTCTACGAGTTGTGAACATAAATAAACATAGTGAAATAAATATTGTTTAAATAAATATTTTTTTTTGAATTTTGTTCCATCCTGTACAGAGTAGGCTACAAATCTTTGGATTATTGTTGTGTAGTGTATGTGTGCTTCTATGTACGGTTTATATTTGGGTATTTAAGAAAAAAATGTCCGAGGGATTCCTCTACATATTCTTGTTGCATATGGATGGAACAATACTTGATTCCCAACACTTCGTTATCTCGTACGTTGAACTTTATAATTTTTTTACATGTTAAAATTCCTCTGGAATTGGGATTAGCACGCGGCAACCCCATAGGTAAATGGCGGGAGGTATTGTGTTGGTCACATCAGATTTTTTATATGTGCTTTTGTGAAAATTTGTGAGTTTTTGAAAGGTAAATTAAATTGACTGAGGAGTGCTCGTAAATGGACGAATCAGTTGAGCTCCCTATTTAGTATTAGTTTAGGAAATCTACCGTTATCCATACCGTCCGTAAACCCTAAACTTCAGAGGCATATAATACAGTAGCATTGGTCTGTGTAATCAAAATATTGTAATTACTGATACTTAAATGTCTTGTAACAATAATAAATTATTTCATTTCAATATTTTTCGGCCTGAGGATTTACATTTAAGAATAATTCAGTGAATAAAAAATAATGGGTGGTAGCATGAATGGTGATTAGGACTAGGGAGGAGATTACAAGCAGTGTTTTATCTCTGTCAATCGTTTATAGTTTGAGAAAAATACTTCAAATAACAGTTATAGAAAAATTAATTGTACGCAACTTTTATTTCAAGTATTTTTCTCTAAAATAAACCATAATAATAATTATAATAATAATAATAATAATAATTTATTGCCCAACAGTTCAGACCATTTACAGGACAATACATAATATGAATATTGAATACATTTAGAATATATAAGTGCATGTACATAAAAAAACATAAAAAAAAGAATTTGACAAAAATTACATAAATATATCAATATAAAAATTGTTAGCATTTTTTGATATAATAGTTATGGGGGCACGCTGGAGTACATCCGAATGGGATGAGGGAAGTTGAAATGTCCTAGAAAACCTGGCTGCCTGACGTGGAACATGGATCTGGACACGCGACAGGAGAAAAGGCGCATCTATTTCACCACGTAGGAGAAGCCGAAGGAATTTAGCACTGCTCATCTCTCTGCGGGTCGTTAGGGATGGCATGCTATGACGTTGAAGGAGAGCTTGCTGACCTATACCCCTTGGAGGATAAACTCTATCTAGTTTGAAGGACAAAAATTTCAAAAACCTGCGATATATACGGTCAAGCGCCAAGTGTTGGTAGGTGTAATAGGGGTACCAGATGAGGGTAGCGTATTCTAATTTACTTAAAACGTAGGCATGAAAAAGTGATTTAATTGCATCCGTATTCCCAAAAATGTTCGTGATTCTTATAATAAAACCAAGCATTTTGTTAGCGTCACGCACGACATTGTTTATGTGTTCAGAAAAAATGAAATTACTTGAAAAAGTGACACCTAAATCTTTAAATGATTTTACTCTATCTAGTACTGAATTGGTTATTTTATAAGAATACTGCATAATATTAATTTTGCGGGTAAATGAAGCTGTGCAGCATTTTTGAACATTAAGAGTTTGTTAATTTCACACCAGGAATACATAATATTAATATTAGTCTGTAGCAATTGTGTATCATTAACCGAGTTTATTGACGTGAATAATTTGATATCATCGGCATAAGCTAATGCATGACAAGTAAACATGGAGAGTAAGTCATTGATATAAAGGACGAATAGCAGGGGACCTAAGTTGGATCCCTGGGGTACACCTGAGGTAGCTATGAAGTTGGTCGACGAAAAACCATTATAATAAACGTAACAAGTTCTGTCACTAAGATATGAGCCTAATAATTGGACTATATTTGGAGATGCTCCATACATACTTATTTTAGATAATAGGATTCCATGATCAATTGAGTCAAATGCACGGGACAAATCTGTGTATATGACATCGACCTGGCCACGTTTATCAAGAATTTCAGCAGTGAACTGAGAAAAGCAAGCTAAATTCGTAGTGGTGGAACGTCCTTTAACAAAACCATGCTGATCATTAGATATTATAGAGCTGGTATGCCTGTAAATACACTTATGGATTATAATTTCGAATATTTTTGCGAAATTATTAAGTATGGAGATTGGACGGTAATTTGAAATATTAAATTTGTCACCTTTTTTAAATACCGGTGTAATTCTCGTTTTCTTCCACTTTTCCGGAAATATACAAGAAGAAATAGACAGATTAATTATAGAAGCAAGTGGTTTAACAAGAGCAAAACGAGTGTCTCTAATTAAGAAGCATATGGAATCATATCCTCACCAGCCGTAAACTTATTTTTAAAAGTGGACATAACTGATAAAATATCATCCTCAGTTACCGAATTTAGAAAGAATGATGAGTAATAAGGATTTCCTTCAGATTTGTCGTAATATTCAGAGCTCGTAGAAAAATAGTTTACAAATGAGGAAGCAAAGGCATTGACTATGTCTTGCGGGTTATCAATTTCGCCTGAATTGAAAAACGATTGACAGAGTTAAAACACTGCTAATCATCTCTTCGCTAGTCATCTCCTAATCATCATTCATGTTACCACCCTATATGTTTAAAAATATGTACCTTATTAAACATCAACAAAAGTCCCCCCTTTCCCCTCTAAAAATCGTAGACACAAGCCAGGCCCCTGAATTTGATATAGACTCCGAAAGCCGATGTTCAAGGAACGCGAAAGTCTGCTGAATGCGTCCATTAATCGTGAGCATCCAAATTTATCAAAAAATATTTTTTTCTACTCCCATGCGTGAAGTGAGTACTTCACGTATCAATTTTTATGTGTGAAGTTTGATTTTTGTAAACTGTGCGTGAAGTGTCACTTCACGCATAGTGTGCGTGAAGTAAATAGTTCAGTTTTAACACATACAATGAATATCTTTATATACACGTAAATCATGTGTTGATAAATGGTCCGTAGAAATAACAACTTCATGAGAAATGTGTTATTAATTTATATAAAAAAAATATATATATTGCAAGGTCGTAGAAAAAGTATAGTATGTAACACGTGTGTGAAGCCTATTTTACATTCGGGTGGTTTGCAATTTCCACCCTCATGTAAAAATTTCAGCTTCACACACTTGCCATATAATATACTATTGTATGTTAATAGAATATTACAAATTACAAAAATAAAATTGTGAATTTACCAGTGCACACAAACAAACAGCTGATTCCAAATATTTTAAGGTTGCTCGAGTCACGTGTCTCCTCGCGCCTTAACCTTTTTTCGTTTTTTAGAATTGATTCTAAAACTAGTTGCTATTTATTATTGACATTCTGTAGTAACATGTAATTTTACTTTGTTTTCACGGTGTATGTATCTGTAATGTTTATATTGTAGAATGAATTATAACCATTTCTTGTTCTTGACAAAATATCTAACCAATCTTTTCTTATTTTAGAATCCACCGTGGCAAATACTCACTGTAAACTCTTCTGGGCAAATAGTAGAGCAACGAGGCCTAGTTTTTGATATAATTCATGAACTATCGCATCAGTTAAACTTTACATACAGTCTCCATCTCAGCAAATATGATTCTATTTCTTCGGAAAATAATTCTTCTGTTATTCAAGATTCTTCATCTGTACAGAGAACCAATCACATACCAGACGATATAGTTGATGCTGTACTAAGAAAGAAAGCTATGATAGGTGCTTGTGGGTTTACAATAAGTCCGCAAATGCAGAAGATAATAAATTTTACTATTCCGATTAGTATACAAACGCATACGTTCTTAGTTGCAAGACCAAGGCAACTAAGTAGGGCTTTATTATTTATAAGGCCCTTTACATATGATGTAAGTTTCACATTTTTGGAGTTTACAACTATTTTTATGGGGACAAATTTTGATGTTACGTATTTAACAAATGGGATTTGTTATTTGTCTTTGGGATACTATTAGATGTGCTTTTATTTTGCCGAAAATATTCATAGTCTAAAGTCTAAATAATTGAATTTGGTTCAAATTTTCATATTAAAAGAACTCTTAAATAATTGGTAATCATGAAAAATATGTTTCAAATCAAATAGCTATTTTTATTGTTTACCCCCTTAGCATACGAAAATAAATTTTATTCGAAACAATGCAAGCTTATATTTTTTAAATATTTAATTATATTAATGGACACGTGTGTTGGCTCTCGTTGAAACATTTTAATATAAATAAGGATTTTATTAAAACACTCGGTAAGTTTCAAAAGTTTCTAAAAAACAGGAAAATCTCAAAAATAAATCTAAAGACAGTGAAATTGTTGATTCCATTAAAAATAAACTCAGTGAGAATAATCTAGCATTATCCAAAGCAGATAAAGGTAATTCAATCACTATTTTACAAGAAAATGATTACATGGACAAAATCAATATTTTTATTAACGAAAATAATCTAATTCAATTAAAATCTGACCCCACCAATAGTTTCCAAAAAGATGTTAAAAACACTTTAAATAAATGTTCCTTATTTTTAGATTTTCATAAAATTAACAAATACAAAATTATATCACCAAATCCATCAGCCCCCATACTTTATGGACTACCTAAAATTCATAAAGAGAACATCCCCATAAGGCCAGTAGTTTCTTACATGCAAGCTCCCTCATATAAATTATGTAAAATGTTGAACCCAATTTTAAGGACAAGCATAAATTTTGAACCAAAATACTCAATAAAAAATAGTTTAGAATTAGTTGACAAACTTCGGCATTTAAATTATAGTTCACATGGAAAATTAATTTCTTTTGATGTGTCCAGTCTGTTTACATCTATTCCCGTTCAAGAAGTTTTCAAAATTACAGAAAGAAAATTAAATCTTACAAATCCACAATTTAAAAATGAAATATTATTACTTTTAAATATTTGCCTTGAACAAAATTATTTTAATTTTAACAACAAGTTCTATAGACAACATGATGGCCTACCAATGGGAAGC
Organism: Harpalus rufipes; assembly: GCA_951394225.1. Taxonomy (NCBI): domain Eukaryota; kingdom Metazoa; phylum Arthropoda; class Insecta; order Coleoptera; family Carabidae; genus Harpalus; species Harpalus rufipes. The sequence continues at coordinate 16,136,184 of OX596282.1, read as the reverse complement.
CCCCTTTCACCTCTCCTTGCAGAAATTTTTATGGATAACTTTGAAAGCAATTTGTTGGAAGATAAAAACAATAATCTTAGGAAACACGTAAAATTTTGGTTCTGTTACGTGGATGATATTATTTGTTTCTGGACTGGAACAGACAGGCAATTACAAAAATTCCTAACTTACCTCAATCAAATTAATGAAAATATTAAATTTACAATAGAAAAAGAGTCTAACTTGTCTCTGAACTTTTTAGACGTAACAATAATGAGAGCGAATAACAATTTTACATTTAATATATATAGAAAAGATACTTTTTCAGATGCTATAATTCCTTTTGACTCTAACCACCACCATCCTCATACAAACCGCTGCTTTCCATAGTTTAATTCATAGACTAATTAATGTGCCTTTATCAAAAGAAAACTACAATAAAGAACTGGAAATCATTTACCATATTGCTAAAACCAATGGCTATAATAATAATTTTGTTAATAAAATTTTAAATAATAAGTTAAAAATTAAATGCTTGAAATCTATATACAGTCAAAATAGTCCTGATTCACAAGATAACGCATATAGAAAGATTCCTTACATTGGCAAAACTAGTATAGTTATAGGTAGAAAATTAAAAAAAAAACATAACATTTGCGCAGCATTTTCAAACAAAAATAATTTAAAATCATTACTAGTTAATAACAAAATATTAAAACACAATAAAATGGAAAAGAGTGGAGTATACAAAATTAATTGTAACAATTGTGAACATTTTTATATAGGTAAGACTGGTAGAAACTTCAACGTTAGATTCAAAGAACATATGAGCTGTATTAAGTATAAAAAAGTTGATAGTTCAAATGTAGCAAAACATATGGTAAACAACAACCACAGTTGTTCATTGGAAGATTTTGAAATCATACATACCGAGAACAAGGGATTAAGACTAGATAGACTAGAGGCTTGGGAAATTCAAAATGCCGTGTCTAACGGGAATCTTTTAATGAACGAACAAATCGATTTATACAAATCCCCTCTAATGTATCTATCTTAGTCATTGTTGCCGGTAGGTATATAAACTTGCTTTGTACTTTCTTGTAATACATTCTGAAGATGACGCAATGTCGAAATGTACATTAATGTTTTATTATAATTATTTTTGAAACTTACCGAGTGTTTTAATAAAATCCTTATTTATATTTAATTATATAAAAACTTTTTTTTTTGGACAGATAGAAAAAAATGTTTCAGACAAATATTGTAATAGAAAGTTTAAGGATTTTAAAAATGTTTTATTTTCGAAAATCGATGGGGTGGTTTTCAAAATATCTTGTTTTGAAATATTTGATTGGTCGCCATTTTGTTATTTGATGAAATAGAAAATAATTGTAAATACAAGTGTTTTAGAGAACCGAAAGCAAATGCTGAAAGTTTTTATTTTTTTTAAATATTCCTTAAAATACGGAAGTTATGACGATTTTTCGAAAAACAAGAGAACGACAATAACTATGAACTGGGGCTCCAAATAAAAAATTTGAGCTAAGAAAAGTTGTTTGTTTTAATGAGTTCTATCTAACATTTTCGGGTGTAACGACTTAGTATTAACACCCTGTATAGGTAACTTGTGTTACGGAAATTCCAAATCACTTTAAAACATTTGTATCCCAATATATGAAGGGTCACTTTCGTGTATACATGGAGTGAGGCAGATTTTCCTACCCTAAATAGATATTGGTGCATCGACCTTTTAAAAAGGAGGAATTGTTCAACCTTCGATTTGCATATAATTTCAATCCAAAAAGGTGGCTACGACTACGTCAAAATTTTACAGAGTCAATATTCTTTATAAATTTGTTTACTCTTATTATTTTTATTTATGTTGTATTTCATATTAAACAGTGTAGTATTATTTATTGTTTTTTTTTATTAATGTAAGGTGAAAGATTTTTTTTAGTAAAGTAATGGAAAAAGTAATTAAAATGTCAATTACAATACAAAAATAATTGGTAATTTAATTACATTTCTCTAACAGTAATTATTTTTAAATGTAATTTCAGTATATTTTGGTTAAAGTAATTGTAATTGTATTCAATTCCTTTTTGAATGTAATTTGCCCAGCTCTGCTTACCGCCTCGTCTCGATCAGTAAATAATCACAATCACTTACCGATCAGTAATTTGTAAAGATAACATACTGCCTTGGAAACCCTATCGGTAAATATTAAAAAAACCCAATCGTGCAAAAAATTATTATGAAAATGATATTTTCTTAAAAACGACAACATACACAAAACTATGGAAATACTGTACAATTAAAAACCAGTAATTAAACATTTATTCATGGGAATAACTTAGTACTCATTATTTTAATATAAGATATTTATGCGTAAAGGAAGACGTTGAATGTGGAATCTCCATTAATTTTTAATATGACTAGATCTTTCTTAATGATTTATTTATTTTCATTTTAGACTTGGCTATGTTTAGCAGTTTCTGTAGTAACAATGGGGCCCATCTTATACTTCGTTAACAAATATAGCCCAGTATATGAATACAAACGTAGCCAGATTAAGGGTCTTGCTAAAATTTCCAGTTGTGTTTGGTATATGTACGGAGCTCTATTACAACAAGGTAAATTAATTAGCAATTTAAATTAGTCAGCAATAGAAATGAATGAATAATTTTGCATAACTTTCTTATGCTAATGAGAGTACTTAGACGTCTGTGTTAGAGATTATTTGTTTTGGAATTTTTATTATTAACATTACATTAATTTACAATTAATATAGTCATAATTTTATTTATTTTAGTCTCTTGTTTTTCATTTATGTGAATGTGAAAATTGTAAAAAAATGATTTTAGTTTATTGTGCCAACCACGAATGCACCGCTTTTTTGACTTCATCTTTGATAGTCGTTTACTTTTAAATGTGTCTACTAATTCGTACTTTCTTCTTATCACTACACGTACAAACTCTATATTGTTGGAATATTTTTTGACGAATGAAACAGCTAAAAGCGCCATATCATATGCTACACCCTTTTATCTATTGAGTACTATTAACACCTGCAAAAATTACTATTCCGCATATGCATGTTGGGAGTTTGAAATACGTAACCTTATTCTGGAAAAATGTCAATTTGATATTAGTTTTTGAAACACCCTCGTATACAGAGTGTGTACCGAAAACCAGAACATAAGAGTTTAACATGAGATTTTAAATATGCGTGGTTATTGGATTTCCTGTTACTCTTAGAGCAAAACTGTAAAATAAAAAATCTGATGTAGCCAGCACATTACCTTCCGTCAATCCTGTGTATTCTGTACAAATTTCATACATAAATTTTCTTGCAAAAAATCCTATATTTCCAGTAATTTTTTTTCATAAACAAACTATGCAAATAGCATTTGACACTGACATCTTCTTCTGTAGCTTTTTCCATTCCTTAGGCGTCGCTATTTTTATTTTCTTCTTCCATTCATTTCTATTTTGCGTATTGTCTTCATTCAGTTCCTTTTCTCTCAAGTCTTCCACAATACAGTCCTTCCTTATCTTTGGTCCTCATCTGTTTCTTCTACCTTAAGCTATTCATTCTTCTAATATATTTTTCATCTCTCCTCATGACATGTTCAAACCAATGTAATTGACTTTCTTGTATCTATCTAGAAACTTCTACAACTCGAGCCATTTCCCTTATTTTTTTTTTAATTCCTTACCCTATCTTTCCATGTTTTCCCCAATATCTATCTCACCATTCTCATCTCTGCCGCATTCATTTTATTTTCATAGATACTAACATCTGTCAATTTGAATTATTTGAATATAATTTGTGTTTAAATAGTGATTAGTTTTGTACGTACGTTTCTAACGTTTGCTCGAACCACGTCAGAAATGTACGTACGAGGGATCACCAGAAACGCGCAGAATTTTTTTCTGCACATTTTGATGTGCAAAACTCATGTTACCTGAAAAATGTAGATACGTGGTATCACATCTTAACCGTCGATATACTATAGTTTTTTTTTTTAATATACAGGCTGTCACGAACAACGCGCCCTACATGGGGAGCATGAGAACTATAAGAGAAAAAGGAGATACGAAGTTGGTTAAATTGGATAAAAAGATAGCATTAAGACACCATTTTAGTGGTGCATCCTTACTTAAGAAAAAATATACATATAGGTAACTACATATAGACGAAAATGTAAATTTTGCCATTTTTAGCTATGCGAATAACTTCCATATTTGAAATAATACGGAATTTTGGTTTGCACCTCTTTTGGATACAACTTCCATATAAAAATATTAAAATTAATTCAAATACTCAACACTTAATACAATTTTGAGAACTAACTAAGGGAATTAGCAATGAAAATAACGAAATTATTATCTTTAATAGTGTTTTACAATTGTTTCATTGCACAACCATTGTTTTTAATCTATAAATTTAATAATACTTGCATTTTTACTGTTTAAAATAAATGAACAATGGTATAACTTTTCAATATAACGTCCGTATAAAAACTAAAACTTTGGCATCTTTACTCGAAATCAACAGATACAAAAAAAATGAGTATCGCCATTCGAAAGAACATAAAAAGTGCCCTAAAGAGATGCAAACCAAAGTCCAATATTATTTCAAATTTTGAAGTTATTCGCTAAAACAAAAAAAAAACCTGTAAACTTTACATTTTTGCCTACATCTAGTAAGTGACCTATGCATTTTTTTTCTAAAATAACAATACACCGCCAAATTGGTCTCCTAATGAGGCAACTTTAATCGACTTAGTATCTCTTATAGTTTTTCAGATCACAATGCGCAGCGCGTTTTGTGGGACACTTGTAGGTATATAAAGCCTGTTTAACAAGGTTATAATTTTGTTAACAAATTTATTACCAAATTGTTTAAAAAATTGATAATAAATTGTTTCATTGAAAACGAAAGTTTTTCCATATATGATGTTCTATTCAATTCTATCACAAATTTCATTATAAATTATGACCAAGTCGAATAGGCTTAAACTAAAAAAATACTATTTTTTATAATTCTTTTTGTTCAACTTGGGGATATCGAGATATAAAGGCCGCATCCCTACAAAAAAGAGTGAAAAAGGGTACTTTCCGTTTTTAGAAATGTTTAGAAAACCGATTTTAATTTATTTCGGTTAATTACCTGTTTTTTATTATTAATTATTTGTTTCACTTTCAATTCAAATCATGTACCTACTTATTTGGATTTAAAATACCTACTGATTTATAAAACCGCTTTATTGCTCTGAATAAAAGTACTTCAAAAATGAAAATAGACATCATATTATTTACTAAATTTATGAAGAATTAAAATTTTATTTTGAATTTATAATTTTATGAAAATGTCATTCTTTATTATGTCTATGTAACTCCATACATATGTAATTGACAATCTTAAAAAAATTATAATCCTCTATCTTTTTTTACTATGTTTTTAAGTAATTAGAGTTACTTAATTTGTATTTAAAAGTAAGAAATATTGAGATGCTGTAACGTTGTAAGAAATTATTATACCTATGTGTATGCATACTTTTAGTAGTGTTTAAGGTAATTTTATATAAAAAGTAAAATCATTCACACTGTATTTATTTTATTATAATTTGCTTGTTTGTATGTTCTTATACTCATATTAGAAATGGTTTCTAGGAGGAATGTATCTTCCAGAAGTGGATAGTGCACGACTAATAGTCGGAACTTGGTGGTTGGTAGTGTTAGTAGTAGTTACCACATACTGTGGTAACTTGGTTGCCTTTTTAACTTTCCCGAAAATTGATATACCTATTAGTAGTATTGATGATTTAATAAAACATAGAGAAACCGTTTCTTGGGGTATTATCGCAGGAACGTTTTTAGAAGAATACTTAAAAGTAAGTGAAATTTTTAAAAGGATTATAAAAATAAATTTTAGTATTTCTAAAGTTAACATTTTTTTAACCAAACAATTAAGTAAAGAGTTCGATGAACCTAAAATTTACGCACAAATGTAAACATTTGTTTAGATGGAAAATATAATCACGTGATATGCACGAATACAGACCAAAGTTCAATTTAATTATTTATCATACAGTGTGTTCAAAAAAAAATCTAACATGGAGCAGGCTATGAACAAAGAAACGTATGTCAATTTAAATTTTTTATTATTTAGGATACTTCAACTGCTTGGTTATTAGCATCCAAGGTTACATAATAATACAGATGTTTTACATTATATTAATATTGGTACCTAGTTTACAATATATTTCATTTATCAGGTTCGTGTCTTTTAAGTATTTAATAATGTTTTCCGTATTATTGAAGAGTGAGATTTTTAATGTGTTCTGTATATTGTATTAAAAATATTAAATTAAATGTCAATTTGACACGAGATATTGTTAAAAATGTTATCTAAAGAAAACAAAGCTTTTCTTCTTGAATCTTATTTTAGAAATGGAAACAAATTAGAAAACGGCGAATGTATCCTTCTTTATTATCTTTTCTCCTTAAAATTATATTTCAATATCAATTTGGACAATTTAACTTTTGAAAACAATATTGATCAGACACATTTTTCTGTTCATAGCCTACTCCGAATTAGGTTTTTCATTGAACATACTGTATAATTTAATAGAATATTTTATAAATTAAACAAATAAAATTATGTTAATTTTCAAGTTATTTAAAATGCCAAGGATGAAATAGGTTTAGACAAATATATAACAATAACTTACTATAGTTCTCACAAAATAAATTAATATAAATTCAAAAACCATTGATCCATGATCCCTTTAAGATTAAATAGTAAAATATCGAAACAATTGAACTTAGGTGCCACATTTAAATGAGAAAAGGTCATCAATTACACTTATGGGTTTCACCGGAAACGATATCATCGTTGATTTTTTAAATGGAATGATGTATGCATTTTCATCAAAAAAAATCCTATACTCTATTCCAGTTAAGAATGAACTTAGGAGTAAGATTGGGCTTACGATTCCAGTTTTTTGATTGGTCTAACCGCGAAACAAGTTTACAATAGCGAAAAATATTTTTAAAAAAACCTTTCAGTCACCTGTTGAACGTCGTAAGAGCTAGAGTTGCAAGTTTAAAAATGGTGTATGCAAATTTTTTTACCACTTCAATACAGACAGTTCACGTCGAACGTCACGAACAAGCTTCAACATGTAGTTTAGAACCATCAGAGCTGGGATAAGTACTCTAAAAAAGTATTTAAATACTAAGTATTAAGTATTTCAAGAAAAGTACTTAAAGTATAAGTATCAGTAGTACTTAAAGTACTTTTTACAATGTACTTAAGTACTAAGTACAAGTACCTATATTTTACTTATTTAAAGTCAATATTTCGGTAAAAATATAATAATGTTTGATAACAGAAATTCAAATTGGTGCGTTTTTTGCTCGAAATCATCAATTTAAAATGGCGATTTAAGGTAATTTCAAGACATCATTTTAGATTATACCTATATGATGTCTATGTCTATAGTTAATTTACACAAAACCGCATGCCATATTTCAGACTTTTTGTATTTCCAGCTCGATTTTACGTCATCACTTTCGTCGTCTATACAAATATAACACAAAACACAGAATTTAAATGCGGTTTTTAACTTTAAATTGCATTTAAAAAGTTAATAAGACGGTCATTATTTAATTTGTTAAAAATAAACCAAACAACCAAGGTTACTTACAATTTAAATCAGTTTCCTAACACCCTTACAGCAATAGCATGAATCTCAGGTGCACAAAAATGCAGCAGCCGCACGATTTCTTGTTTACTATAATATCATGAACATGTTTCAGCTTGCACTGACGAGCAAAGCGCACGCGTGACGTCGCAAATATAGTAAATGTACTTATTGAAAAAATACTTAAAGTACATTAAATGTACTTTAAGTACATTCTAGTATTTAAAGTATATCGATGTACTTAAAGTACATTTTAAGTACTTAAGTACAGTTTAAGTACTTAAAATAATTTTTTTACTTACAGTATTAAGTACATATAAATTTTGCTTTCAGTATCAGTAGTAAGTATCTCTTGACAAAAGTACTTTAAGTAAAGTATTTAAAGTACACAAAGTACTTTAAGTAATACTTTAAGTATTTTTACTTTCAGTATTACCCAGCTCTGAGAACCATGACCTATGACGTCATAAGAGTGAGGGGGGGGGGTAGTTTTCAGCAAGAAATTTTGACGCGGTTAATTTTTTTCTCTAATGCTGGATAGCGTTAGCCATAACGTAACGTAACGAGCTGTAAGGTAAAAAGAATGAAACAATGCAAACATGTGACAATTTATACAGACGTAAGCCGTAATGTGACGTACCGTGCCGTAACGTGTCCAAAATTCAAAGATCACCAACTCTTTCTATGTTACTGCACGTTACGGTACGTTGCGATATTACGAAAATTATTATTTCCCTGCGCTATAGTCTATTTTTCTGTGGCTAATATGTGTCAAAGTTTAGCTAATATATTAAATGGAAATAAATATAAAAAATACTGCATTACGAATAGTCTGTTTTATGTGACTGTGACTGACATGAGTAACATGTGTCAAGTGTCAGAGTTTAGATTATTATATTAAATGGAAATTATGGAAATATAATGAAATATAGTGTATTATGAATAAAATAACCTATTAAATACAAATCTGACGTATACTTGTATCGACAGAGCATGAGCATACTTTTTACGAAAATATACCGTAAAAGTTCTGATAAAATAGCTTAGAAAAATCACGCGTTACGATACTTCTCAATACGCCACGCCACGGTACATTACGTTACGGCTTACGCTGTATAAATCCACAATAATACTTTAAAAACTACGAAGAAAAAAAATTTAAGTACTGTAAATAAAGTACCAAGCCCTTTCTATTAAAATTATTTTTAAAAAATGTGCAACCACCTAATGCTTTCTGAATAATATGAATCGAAGAAATGAATTAAAATGGAAAATAATATTATAATTAAACAAATGATAATGTGTAATTGATTTTTTCACTTGTTTCTCAATAATTTTCAATTTTTTTTTCATCCCATTAAATTAATAATTCATGATTTAGCCTATCACAAATAAAAGACAATAGAAAATTCCCATGGTGACGTTTAAATTTGTAACAAAAAATGACCCTAGAATGTGTAAACGGTTTTGCTCTCCTCTTTCATTAATATTATTCGAGTTACCCAAACCATATCGATAATGAGACATTCTGTACATAATATTTCTCGTGGCCGTGTGCCTAACTGGCTGGTCGCGAATCTGGGAACCAGGGTTCAATCCCGAGCGACGCCAAAAATTACTTCGTATTTTAATAGCACAAAATTGACCCCTGTGGTGCACTCTCCACGCCAGCATTGAGTGCCCGTGGGATGACACCTGTAAGCGCCCGCACGGTACAAATATTTCATCACTACCGATATCTGATATATTTATTTTATTTATTTATTTATATTTTTCCTCGTTTACACTTTTAAATTCACCTTGTAGGAATCCGAGGACCCTAGATACAAAATAATTGCTAATGGAATGCTCTTATACAATGATATAACTCCAGAAATTATTGAGCAAGTAAAAGAAAGAACTCATGTCTACATTGGATGGAAAACAAGAATTGCTTATATTATGAAGAAAGAATATATTGAAACTGGTGGTTGTGATTTTGCCTTTGGTAAGTTAAATCTTTAATAAAAATATATTTTTATATTTTTTATAATGTTGTTACAGGGGAAGATGAATTTCTTGACGAAAAAATAGGCATGATTGTCTCGCAAGATAATCCATATTTGCCCCTCATAAATGAAGAGTGAGTTATGAATTTTTTTATTATTTACTAATTTTTTAAAGGCCTCATTTTTGTGTTTTTGATGTTATTTTAAGCCGAAACTAGATAATTCTAGTTTGCCTTTAGAATTTCCTGCATTTATAATTTTTATTGAATTGTTTGTGCGTAATAGTTCCTGTTTTAAAAAGAATAAATTCTCAAATTTTTAACTTTTTAAATTTCGTTTATAATGAGGTCATTTCACATTTTCTCACGGCTACGTCCGGCTTAGCGGATGCGGCAGTAGAGCTCTACCGGTTTTGTTTTGAACTATGATTGGGTTATTACTTGTCAGTTTGATTTTTGATTTTGTGGCAGCAACATATTGTTAACTAAAAACATATTTCATACAACTTTTGATATTTATTTTAATAAATGTTTTATTTACATACCTTTACTCTTAACTCTGCTGTCACCTATCATAATTTTAGGTTAGTTTGTTTACAACAGCAAACGGAAACCACGTGGGCTGTTAATGTGTGTGTGAGAGGAATGTCTTTATGTGAGTAACAAACCGTGACGTCACGAATTTTACAGCCGCGAAAATTTATTAGCAAATTTATGAATGAGAAGTCGCATATTTCATGTTATTTTATATTACTATATTTATTAAATGAGACGGATTTCATGATGGTATAAAAAAAAAACAACGAAAGAACTCCATTATAACATATTTTTTCTACGAATGCTATGAAAAATGAACATTTATACTCTCATATTGGCATCGTAAAATTGATGAGTGGTAGCATAAAAGGGTGATTAGGAGATAACTAGGGAGGAGATGATTAGCCGTGCTTTAAGTCTGTCAATCGTTTATGGTTTATTTAAGAAAACCAAAACGAATGTTGCAGTTTGAGCGAAGCGGCAATCGTTTGTGTTCGACAAAGGACTTTCAACACGTGTTATTAGTTATTACGGGCTCGCGAACAATTTGTTTGATCATACCGCTCATGGAACGAACTACATCCGAACACAAGAACTAAACGCGAGCTACTCGAAATCTCTAGTACACAGTTAGCTCGTCATTTGATCGCTAAAGCCGCGTACAGACCAAAATCAGCTTTCACGAACAGTTCGCGAGCTGCTCGCGAACTGTTCGAGAGATCAACGTCCACACCACTGTTTTCGAATCGAGACTCGAGTTCGTCATTTAGTTTGAAGGCAGTTCGTCAGAAGTTCGCTATAAAGCTACGCGTCCTGCATTTTCATTATTTTAAAATATAGAGAAACAATGTCCACGTCGTCAAGCGAGGAAGAAAATATTGTTGCTTGTGCAGGTTTCTTAATTATAACAAATAAATACAAATTTCTTGAAGCGAGTCTTTCTTCATATTCCGCTTTTTGTAATGGGGATTTTTTGGATTCCATAAATTTGGATGCACTTCATATTGTTCGATTAAATTGATAATTTTCTCTTCACTCCACTCCATTGTTAAAAGAGCTAACCACACTTTTAAGATCGATCATCACCCATGAACGTCCACACTAGAACTGCTGTTCGCTAACACTTTCTTTGAAGTTACCGCTCATGTAGCGAACTTTGGCCGAACATGAACTGCTCGCGATCTTTAGCCTCGTACAGACCTGCGAACCGTTCGACGAACCGTTCGGCGAACCGTACGCCGAACCGGTCGCCGAACCGTTCGGCGAACGGTTCGACGAGCTCTAGCAGATGATGGTGGGGGAACGTTCGTCTCTTTTCCATTATTGTTGCAGATACATTATGTATGTTTTGTGGATTCCAAATAATATCATGATTTCTGTACAGTTCGATAAATTTTGAAGTATTGTCTTTAGACCATTCCATTTTTGGTAAATGTAGTATTAATGAAGAGCAAACATCTACTTCGAATCAAAGAATAAAGTGTAATAAAATATTTTGTTGCAAGTATCCGTTCGCCGTCGCGTCCAGACTAGCTGCAACGTGATCGCGCAACATCCTTTGATCGTTCGTTGAAATACCGACAACGGATGGATCGCGCAAACGTTGCAGGCAAACGTTGCACATGTTGCAGTGCTTTGCTCGGATCGCCGTTTTGTTGCGCCGGTCTGGACGGGATTCGCCGAACGGTTCGTCGAACGGTTCGGCGAACGGTTCGCAGGTCTGTACGAGGCTTTTGGTACACACCAACTTCTGCAGAGGTTCGCGAGCTATTCGCGAACTTGGTCTGTACGCGGCTTAACGCTAACAGTTCGCGAACAGCTCTGAAACTTGGTGTGTACGCAGCTTTACCTTCTCAAGCAAATATCTCTGGAACGAAACATTTGCGAGATTTTGTTTACATGAACTTGTCCACTTATTTTTAAGTCCGTTATTTAAATTTGGTTGTTTAATTTTAATATAGAAAATATGATGTTAGACTGCAATTTTTCATATTGCGGAACTTCTGTGTTCCTCCATTCCTTTATTACCCGTAGTAATTGTTGCTCGATTCTATTGATTTTACGCATATTTATTAAATTAATTTCTCATATATTGTTTTTCTCTTGTGTCTTGCAGAATCTTTCGTTTGCACCAAGTAGGACTAGTAGACAAATGGCTGAGAGACTATTTGCCAAAACGAGACCGGTGTTGGAAAGTTGGACATGTTACAGAGGTCAACAACCATACCGTAAACATAGATGACATGCAAGGATGTTTCTTCGTTTTATTTTTAGGTAAAAGTAAAAGTGAATTAATTCTTCCTTATCCACTTAGCAATTATATGGAAATTCATTAGTGTTAACCTTCAATCGATATTTATATTCTTATTTGCATATTGAAACCTGTTTCATTTTCAGGTTTCGCTATTGCGCTTTTGCTTATCATAATGGAAAAGTTTCTCTATCGCAGGAGTCTTAAGAAAATTAAAACAGTCATAACGCCGTTTGTAACTTAAATTATTTTAATAATAATAATAAATAATACACAATATAAATATATTTTTACATTTTATTGAATATCACCCATAGCCACAATATATGATATAATAATCTCTAACAATGATGCATGTTGTTAAAATGATCACGGTTTTTGAAAATTGGACCCCAAGCGCCATACTTCTCTCTGTCCTGTTGTTTTTGGGCTTGTTGTTTCTCCTGCTCCTTTTTCTGCAGAGCTTCAAAGCCTGATTTCCTAAAAACGAAGAAAATTAAATTAAAATTTGTTTTACATGTCAATAAATTTTATTTTAAATACTATTTTGTGGCGCTAATTTTGAAAAATAACTACTTTTTGATTAAGGTATTAAGATTAATTTGTTTTCCTTCTGTCGGGCGAAAAATAGACAAAAGTGTGAAAAAAAAATTAGACAGTTTTGGTTAAAAGCACTTTTATAATATTTGAAATAGGAAACTAACGTTTTCAAAAACTAAACCACATTTAGTGCATGACTAATACATATAATACCTACTCGATTTAGTGATCGTATAATATTTTCACATATTTATAATAGTCAAATATCTGTGTACTCTAATTTTATTTGTATTAATTTATCTCATAATGTATTTCTTATTGTGAAAATAATTTCGTATATTTATTTCTTTACATATTTCATGATAATTTTCATATATAATATATAATGGGGTCTCGTAGCTTGTTCCTAAGTGTCTGGTCGCGAATTTGGCGCCATATATTTCGAATTTTAAATGGCACAAAATTCACCCCTGTGATGCAGTCTCCATGCCAGAAATGGGTTGCACGTGAGGTGACGCCTTGTAAATGCCCACACGGATTGGTACACCCAGCAATGGGTAATATGCCGTGATATATTTATTTATTTTTTATTTATTTTCATATGCACATTTATATTTTCTTTTGAGTTTTGCGATTTTGTTTTATTTTTATTTTTTATGACTTTATTTAGTTTTATTTTTTTAGTTTCTTACCTGGCCGATTTGTCCCAATCGCCAGCGCAAGGGGTTTTAGACATGTAATATTGACTTCCTCCCTGAACCATCTTGTTAGTCGATGATATGCGAATATAGAAGATAACTGTAAAGGTTAGTGCACTAAACACTACTAAACGGCTCTAAATCTGCAAATCTATGGTACGTGGTGGATAAAATTTAAAACTTGAAGTTCTAAGTGATTGCCCGAATTAGCCAAGCGGCTGCCTTTTCTTGTACAGAGATTTTTTCCCAACCTAAAGAGAGAATTTGGTTATTTTTTTGTTTATTTTAAAGAAAATTCGTATTTACCTGACGGTTGGAAGAAACTTATCAGTTGCCTGAAATCCTAAAGGTCTGCTATTCATTGACACATACGTGGTGTTGAAAATAATAGATTATATATAACCACCAAAACACTTTAATATGAGCAGTGAAAATACCAGACTGATGCGATCTTGGAAAATCCGAGACTTAAAAGCAAAATTGCGAGAAAAAGTGGGGGAACAAAAAAAAATTAAAATATGGCGCGATTCAGACGTGTAGAAAAATGAATATACTTTGTTAAATAATTAATATTCATGATGTTACGTACTGTAAACTCTATAGATATATTTAGAAACATCTTCAGCGAAGCAAAAGTCCTAGAAAACCTGTTAAGATGTCTGATGGTAAAATTCTGGATGTTGCATCAGCCAATCTGTTGAGTCTGCATTTTGACTTTATTTACAATTTTGTTAAACTAATTATGAAATTGATATTTATCTTTCATCAGATTTCTTCTCCGTTTTAATAATTTTCACTTATTTACTTACTTTCTTCGGAATTTCCGTGTATTCTATTGTAAACAATATTGAGAAACTTTCCGCCATTTTGTATACAAAAAAATCCCGCATCCAATAACAACTATTAGCTATAAAATATGCAGAAGTTGAAGTCTGATATATTTCGAAAAGTAATTTTCATAGATTTAATAAATATGTATCTAGACTGGTAGTATTTACTCAAAATTTTAGTAACCCTAACTAACTAATGACCATGACTAACATTTAAAAATACATTGGTATGACCGAGGGTATGACTAAAAACAACTGAATTTGTTATTTTAGTCATAGCTTAATCATCCCTGATTAAAAATAAATACGAGAGTTGTACTAGAATTATTGAGAAGAAAATCAGGTAGGCCGTAGAACACAAAATTTGCACTTATTTTATAGTTATTTAACTGTCATTTGAAATTAAGTTACGAAAGTTAAGTTACTTAGTTAAAATTTAATAATTTTTTAAAGCAACATTGTGTGTAAAATGCGGAATTAACCAAACAGCATTTTCTTCAGGTTTTAGTGAGAATAATGTATGTAAAAAATAGAACACTCGCCGTACTCACATAATTTCTGATTAGGCAATATGCGACTTTACTTATTTTTTGAATAAAAAAAAAATACGGGGTAGAAGATTTTCATCTGATGAGACTGATGCTGCAATAGTGCAATTCATAATTATTTTGAAAGAATTCCGAAAGAAGATTGATTAGAAGCATTTAAGTAGTGTATGGAAAGAATAACGAAGTGTATTATTTATTTTTATTTAAAATAAAATTCTAAAAAATTGAACCATGTTCTCAATAATTCTGACGTGACCCTCGTGCATATTGTAACGTACGCCACTGACTGAAGAGTATTCTGGCGCCGCGGTGGAATGTTCCAGAGCGATGACGTAATCCCGGCGACGGAATAACCCATACGCAGTGAGACGTGTTGATTACACCGATGACCTAAATCTATTGTACTCGGTATCACTGTGGCGCCGGAGGGTTCCAGAAGGACGCTGGGCTGTATAAATACCGTCTGAATGACAGCGGAGATATAGTCTTATATATATATATATATATATATATATATATATATATATATATATATAAATATATATAAGCAACGAGCAATGAACTATTGGTGATATAAATAAACAGTCTACGAGTTGTTAACATAAATAAATACAGTGATATAAATATTGGTTAAATAAATAATCTTAGTGTTTAAGCATTTAATATTATTCTTAGTCTTAAATTAGTGTTTATAATTATTTAATCATAGTGTTAATTGCTTTTATTATCTTTTTAATATTTATCCTAATTATTTATCGTTTAATAAACGTATTCTTTTAATTAATAATATTTCTGTTATTTTTACACTTCACCCATATAAATAAACGTTACAATTGGTGTCAGGTGTGGGGTTGTTAATAAACTGTGAAGGGTAAATAAATAAAAATAAATAAAATGACGAAACTATTAAAATGAAGTGAATTGAAAGTAAGTGATCTCAAGACAGAACTGGAAGAACGAGAATTAGATAAGACAGGCCTGAAATCTGTTCTACAATCTCGTCTGAGGCAAGCATTAATCGATGCTGGTGAAAATGCTGAAGATTACTTATTCGAAATTCAGTGTGACATTGGTAAACTTATAACAGAAAATTCTAGAACATTAGAAAATAAATTCGAAGAAAATTCTCGAACATTAAAAGAAGAATTAAAACAGGAAATAGCAAAAAGTTCTAGAAAATCAGAAGAAAGTTCTAGAACCATAGCACAAAAATTGGAGGAGAGTTCTCGACAAGCAGAAGAAAATTGTAGAACATTAGAAACTAAATTAGAAGAAAATTCTCGAACATTAAAAGAAGAATTGACAGGAACATTAGAACAAAAATTGGAGGAGACTTCTAGAAAAGCCGAAGAAAATTCTAGAACATTAGAACAAAAATGAAAAGAAAATTTTGGAGCGTTAGAACAAAAATTAGAGGATAGTTCTAGAAGTTTAGAAGAAAAATTAGAAGAAAATTCTAGAAGTTTAGAAGAAAAACAGGAAGAAATTTCTAGAAAAATCGAAGAAGACCTGAAGAATTTAAAAGATGAGTATGACAAGAAGATTGAAGAAATACGAGAAAATTCACTAAAATTACATCGACATCAATGTCGAATTCCGATGTAGCAAAGGTACGTGTACTAGAAGAAAGGAAAGTAGTAAAACCTGGTACTACTTCAACAATGCACAAAAAAAACCCAGAATTTGATAGAAAATCTTTGTGCCCGAACTATTTAAAACAATTTGAAGCTGCTGCGAAAGCAAATAACTGGACACACACGCAGAAGGCTACAGCGTTGAGTGTCTTGTTGCGTGAAGAAGCTATAGATATCCTACAAACGCTGAAGGAAGAAGAACAGGAAGACTACGACCAACTAGTCAAGCGATTGGATATGCGATATGGCAATACGCATTTGGAACAGGTATACCAGACGCAGCTGAGGAACCGGTATCAGAATTTAAAAGAAAGCCTGCAAGAATTTGAAGCCGACGTAGCCCGTTTGGTTCGTCTTGCACATCCTACAGTCCTGACAGCGTTTTAAATTGGGCCACCCGCAGAGACTTTGGAGAAAAATGTAAAAGAAAACGGAATCTACAATGGAAGAAAAGGAGTCGGAAAACTAAGTCGGGTTGATGCGAAGGGGAAACCGTCGACCCGTAATCTAATAGCTCCACAATCCATCAGTCATGTCGCATCCCTTCATCATCAAGCCAACAGTATCTACGTGGATGGCACAATTGACGGAAGGCCACTGAAAATATTACTGGATACGGGTGCGACAAAGACTATAATTAGACCCGACTTGGTAAAGAAAACTGGCAAGACGCATCTTCAACCAACTAAGTGGCGATTAAGCACAGCGACGGGAGAACAAGCTACCGCATTAGGAGAAGTAGATGTCACCATCTCTATTGGAAACACCTCCTTTAAACATCGTGCGCTGGTAGCTAAAGTTGAAGATGAATTAATACTCGGAATGGACGCAATGACAAAGCATGGTTTTAAACTTGACCTGAAGAAGGGAGTGATGATGGTCAATGAAGAAGAACTCATATTAAATCCACGAGACGACAAGGCTGTGCGTGTACTAATGGCCGAAGACGTTACCCTCCCAGAACGAAGTGAAACTATCCTGGAGGCACATTTAGATGGTAGTTTCTGTGAGGGAAATATTGTTATGCTTGAACCCAGAAATGATGACGTCAAAACTGGTACTGGAGTTGTTGTTGGAAAATCACTGGTCAAAGCCAGCCAGGTAATTCCAGTTCGGATAATGAACGTAAATTATTATCCGGTTGTTCTTAAAAGAAGAACGATTGTAGGAGAATGCTTGGCAGTATCGTCGATTATTCGAACTGTGAAGACCAGGGGAAACACATCTCAAGAAGTTCCAGACACTTTAATCAATCAGATATCAACAACATTTCACGAATTGACCGCCGACCAGAGAACCAAGGCAAAGAATTTAATTGGAAATTTTCAAGATGTGTTCCAATTCGACAAGAAAACCAAAGGGAGAACTAATATAGGTTACCACCGGAGACGCAAGACCCATCCGCCAATCAGCAAGAAGACTGCCATTGGCGAAGCGTGAGGAAGCCGAAAGAATTATTGAGGACATGAAGATGGAAGGTGTAATCGAACCTTCAAGCAGTCCTTGGGCTTCACCAGTCGTGTTAGTGAAGAAGAAGGATGACTACACGATTTTGCGTCGATTGTCGTCAACTCAACAACGAGACGAAGAAAGACATCTACCCGCTACCACAAATAGACGATACACTGGACACTTTGGCTGGATCAAAGATTTTCTCCACTCTAGATCTAAAGAGCGGATACTGGCAAGTAGATTTGGATGCAAAGGACAAGGAGAAGACAGCTTTCACCATCGGTAACGGACTCTGGCAATTTACCGTAATGCCATTTGGGCTCTGCAATGCCCTTGCAACATTTGAACGACTCATGGAAACCGTATTGGCTGGGCTATCTTGGAAAACCCGTTTGGTTTATCTCGACGATATTATTGTGGTAGGAAACACGTTCGAGGACCACATGAAGAATTTGGAAGAGGTTTTCCAAAGATTGAGACAGGCTAACTTGAAGCTCAGTCCAAAGAAGTGTCATTTGTTCCAAAAAGAAGTTCATTACTTGGGACACGTGGTTTCTGGAAAGGGTATTGCAGTTGACCCGGAGAAAATAAGAGCTGTGAGTGACTGGCCAGTACCTAAAGACAAACACGAACTTAGAAGCTTCCTTGGTTTATGTACTTACTATCGACGATATGTACCTGGATTCGCCAACATAGCTAAGCCACTGACAAGGCTTACCGAAGAAGGAAGAAGATTTATCTGGGAAATGGACTGTAAAGTTGCGGTTAAAGAACTGAAACACTCCTTGAAAAGCGCACCTGTCCTAAGTTATCCTTTACCCGAAGGAGAGTTCATACTAGATACAGCAACGTTAGAATTGGTGGCGTTCTTTCCCAGAAACAAGATGGACATGTGAAGGTTATTGCCTACTTTCGTAAGACCTTGTCAAAACCGGAGAGAAATTATAGTGTCACCAGAAAAGAACTTTTGACAGTCGTGAAATCCGTGGAGCATTTCTACAAATATTTATACGGAAGAAGATTTTTGATAAGGACTGGCCATGCTGCTTTAAAATGGCTGCTACAATTCAAGAATCCAAAAGGTCAGGATTAAGAGACTACAGAAATACGATTTCAAAATCGAACACAGGACAGGTACCAGCCATCGTAATGCCGATGCATTGTCCAGAAGGCCTTGCCAAAATGACTGCAAACATTGTAGTCGACTTGAAGAGAAACATTCCACCATCGCCAGAATAACAATAGTCGACGAAAGTTGGCAGCCCGATGGACTACTCAAGGACCAAGAAAATGACCCGACTTTGAAAATTTTATTGGAATGGAAAGCAGAAGAAAGTAAACTAATATGGGAAGACGTTGCACCACACTCACAGAGTGTAAAAGCGTACTGGGCGCAATGGGACTCCATGGTGATTGAGGATGGCCTGTTGAAGCGTGTAATAGAGAATGCTGATGGAACTGAGAAGAATACTCAGTTGGTCATTCCTAAAAGTAGAATACCAGACGTGTTGAAAGTGATCCATGACGGATCCGGAGGAGGCCATTTTGGAGTCAACAAGACTTTAGAAAGATTGCGCCAGAGATTTTACTGGGTGGTTTGCGCTGGAAGCAACGGTCCGCATAGACGACGAAGAGCTCCAATGCGTCAATACAACGTTGGCAGTCCATTTGAGCGCATTGCGATTGATGTAGCCCGACCATTTCCAGAGAGTGGCGACGGAAACAAATACATCGTGGTTGTCATGGACTACTTCACCAAGTGGGTTGAAGCCTATCCATTACCCAACCATCACGGTCGCTGAAACCTTAGTCAGAGAGTGTGTATGCCGGTTTGGTGTACCACGTGAACTTCACTCCGACCAGGGAAGAAATTTCGAGTCTGCCGTTTTCCAAAATATCTGTAAGATATTAGGAATTAATAAAACGAGGACAACTGCATTACATCCGCAGTCCGATGGCATGGTTGAACGTATGAACAGAACGATCAACCGATACTTATCGAAGGTAGTCTCCAACCACCAAAGAGACTCGGACCGACATCTTCATCTGTTCTTGATAGCTTATCATTCATCCGTGCATGAAACCACAAAGTCCTGCGAACATCTTATTCGGGCGTGACTTGTGCCTGCCATGTGACTTGGTGTTCGGCAGTAAACCTGGGGAAGATCTGGCCGGGGAAGATTACGTAACGGACTTACGGAGAACAATGGACGATATTCATGAACAAGTCCGCGCAAACATTCAAACTGCCAGCGACCGGACCAACCAGGGGATTTAGTGTGGCTTTAAAATCCACAAAGACGCCGAGGTTTATCACCAAAGCTGCAAAGAAATTGGGAAGGTCCATATGAGGTCGTTAAGAGAATAAACGACGTGATATACAGGATTAGAAAAACACGAACAGGGAACCCGAGAGTAATACGCTTCAATCGGCTAGCCCCTTTCGCTGTGACAACCATGAAGACCAGCATGGAGCAACGGTTCGTGGGATCATAGGAACCGACTTTTGAAGACTTCATGAACAGTATTCCTTTGGTCACAAGGCGCGATATGGCGTGACGAAAGAAGAACACCGAAATCTGTTTACCGTGTCTTCAGATTATTCCCTCGGCCACTGTGTATCAGAAGATTTAAAGATGTCACGCGGCATAGCGTCAGTCTTTAAGACGAAATTTGGACGACTACAAGAACTGACCAATCAATTTCCGTCCGTCGGGAAAACGCTGCGACTGAGGAATAACAATACAGAACATCAGCGGTATACCTACTACCTGGTTACAAAACCACGTTCGTACCAGAAGCCGTCGTATCGCAGTCTGTGGATCTCACTGTGCGATTTAAAGGATCAGCTGCTAGAGAATGACATTTTGAAGCTAACAATACCGAAGTTAGGCTGTGGACTAGATGGTTTAGATTGGAGGATTGTTAGGAACATGTTAGAGATCCTCTTCCGCTATACCGGTATTGAAATTCTCGTCTGCAGTTTCAAACCTTAACGGACAGAAAGAAGAACTCCAGCGGACCATCGACTGTCACTTCTTTAAGACTTCTAAATGTACCAAGGGTAATACGGTAATACATGCAGATTTCGTCATCAAGAACTGTTCCGGGACGAAACAGTCTTAAGGAGGGGCAGTGTAACGTACGCCATTGACTGAAGAGTATTCGGGCGCCGCTACTGGTGGAATGTTCCAGAGCGATGACGTAATCCCGGTGACGGAATAACCCATACGCGGTGAGACGTGTTGATTACACCGATGACCTAAATCTATTGTACTCGGTATCACTGTGGCGCCGGAGGGTTCCAGAAGGACGCTGGGCTGTATAAATATCGTCTGAATGACAGCGGAGATATAGTCTGATATATAGAAGCTACGAGCAATGAACTATTGGTGATATAAATAAACAGTCTACGAGTTATTAACATAAATAAATGTAGTTATATAAATAAATGTAGTGATATAAATATTGGTTAAATAAATAATATTAGTGTTTAAGCATTTAATAATATTCTTGGTCAAGAATTAGTGTTTATAATTATTTAATCATAGTGTTAATTTCTTTTATTATCTTTTTAATATTTATCCTAATTATTTATCGTTTAATAAACATATTCTTTTAATTAATAATATTTCTGTTATTTTTACACTTCACCCATATAAATAAACGTTACAATATATAGGTGTCTGTCTCCAAATAAACCAGCAATTATCTCGCTTATTATTACGTTTAGCGATTTTAACTAAAACAATTGTCATATTAATAAAAAAATGCAATAGTGAATGCTCATAAAATAACGTTTTTATTAAATGTAGTAGGCATTTTTAAGCATCTACCATTGCATTTTTTATTAATATGACATAATTGTTTTTATACGAGTGGGGATTTAAAAGTTTCCGGAATGACATGAAAAAAAAATATTTAACATGGGCTACATTTCCCTTTTCTACATAGTCCCCTCTGATGTCAACAAACTTAATTCAGCGTTTTCCAACTTTTCGATTCCCTACCGAAAATGGATTTCTTTGAGGTCCTCAAAATATGCATTTACTGCATCGATGGTTTCTTCATTGGATCGTAATATCTTTCCAGGGTTGAACATTATGAGTTTTGGGAAAAGATGGAAATCGGAGGGAGTCAAATCGGTCGAGTACGTACAGTGAATAGGGGACGATTTCAAACCTCAGTTCTTTCAATTTTTATTGAACAATTCGACTTGAATAAGCTGGCGCATTGTCGTGTTGAAACAAGATCTTTCACATTGCCATTCATGGACGTTTTTCTTGAATTACTGCTTTCAGCTGGTCTAAAAGTGTGGCGTAGTATTGTCCAGTCACAGTTCTTCTTTTACCAAAGTAATCAATTAGCAAAATTCCTTTGGCGTCCCAATAGACTGACGCTATCACCTTTCCTGCCAACTAAATTAACTTCGTTTTCTTTGGGGCCGACTCACTATATCCAATCCACGCTTTCGTCTTAATTTTCGTCTCTGGAGTGTAATGTATACCCATGTTCCATCCATGGTTTGAAATTGACCAAATTTTTCTTAAAAAACTCCAAATTTTCGGCTGAAGTTCGGGCTCGAATACGCTTTTGCCCCGAACTGAACAATTGCGGCACCACTTTGGTGCACATTTTTCTCATGCCCAGCTCATTGTATAAAATATAAACTACACTTTCATAAGAGATCCCTATGGCTTCCTTAATCTCACGCACTTTCATTTGGCGATGTTCCAGAACCATATCGTGGACTTTATCCACAATTTCCGGTGTGGTGGGCGATTTTGGTCAATCTGAACGTAGTTCGTCACAGAGTGTGTCCAGCCAGTCTTAAATTCCGAAACCCAAAAACTCACAGTGGAAAAGGAAGGTGAAGCATTTCTAAGGACAGCATCCAATCTGGTTTTGATCTCCGTTGCCGTCTCTCCTTTCAAATGAAAAATCTTGATCACGATTAGACCGATTGTATTGAAATTTCTTGACAGTTCATATGAAGACTTAAATAAAAGAAAAAGATAAGATCGCTTTCCAAAATCCAAGGCCTTCTCCGTGATTCCGGAAACTTTTCAATCTACCCTCGTACTGCTGGATAGCAAATTTCATGTACAGTAAAATTTTTAAAATATGTCCGATCAAGGTTATCTGTATCGAACGAATTGGCACACTCTTTCCTTTGCAAAGGCTATAAGCGTGTGCGATAAGGATGGATATAACACGCTTGTCTTTCAAAAATTCATATTGCTTCGACTAAGTTAGGACATTCCACTTTAAAACGATGGTCGTTGTTGATAATATTTTCGCTGTAACGTAAGTTTGTTTATTAATACAGATACACTACCTTGATTCATAGCCCTAGGAATAACGTTATGTCACTGACACTGACATTGTGTCAGTATCTTATTTTTCACATATTTGGTTTTACATTTGCGAATAACCTTACCAGTTGACTAATTTTTGAATTTTGAATGCTTTTATTGTAACATATTTTTATAATAAAATAACAGTAGTATCTTACGTGCCCTCATGGAAACTAAGCAAACGACACTACTGAATTTGTCAGAATGGGCGGAGCAAAAATCTAAATTCATACAATTCGTAGACAACCTTGACCGGAAAGCTTTCAAAAAATTTACTGTACTTTCTAAATTTGAATAAATATATAGGGTGTAGAAAATAACTTTGTATTCATGTCAATGGTGGCAATTTTGAACAATTTTTATAAATTATTTGTCTTCAATTCATGTTAAATGCCTATGGCCAGGTTTTTGATTAACACACTGTATATATGTATACAGGATGTCCCAGAAGTCGACGATCAAACTAAATGGGGTGATAGAGATCATTTCCAATCAAAATAACTATATATATATATTGTAATGCAATTGTTGATGGTTCAAAAGTTATTGCAACTTTTGTAGTTTCTCCTAAAAACGGCAAGGCGTCCAATAGAATTATTATTATTTTTATTACGAGACGTTTGTTTCTCTTTTTCTTTTTTATTGTATGCACCTGAAGGGTTCTACTTTCTAATAAAATCATTTTCTTGAACATGAGTACCTTCTATTAATAATAAAAATATTGTTTGTGAAAAATTTTTCTACCGAAAAAAAGCTACTTGATTTTAAAGTGTCGCTGACAGAAAAAAATGTCCTAAAAAAAAAATTAACCAACTATCAGAAGAAGTTGTGTATTTAATGTAGATTTTAACGCGGTATAACATATGGGGATATTCAGAGCAGATTTTCTTAAATAATTTTTTTTTTCTACAAGAAAGTATTTCAGTTAAAAATACAATTGAAAAATTCGAGAATTATCTTAGATGCTGTGTCAAAAATAAAACAAAATAATAGTTGTAATAGTTTTTATACAACATTAAAACAAAATAGGGTTTATGAAGCTTTTCATGATGTTTTCAAATTTTACAAAAAGTGTTCAAAATTTCTACCATGTTTTCTAATGCACATTAAGCATCGCCGAATAAAATTTCTTTTTATTGTTCGGAACGCAAAACACGATGAACCCTAGATTTTGGAATTTCCAAATGTCTGGATATACGACGAACACTTGTTGACGGGTTCTCTGTCACCATTTCAATTATATCGTCGTCATTGCACTGAAGCGCAGGTCTTCCTTCTCTTCGCGGATTGCCAGGGATTTCGCCTTCTAAGTAAGACCGATGAACATTTTGAAATACCCTATAATCAGGATAGCGTTCTCGATTAGGGTATCGTATCCGATACTCTCTTGCAGCAGCTCGAGCGTTCCCGTCACAAAACCCGTACACGTAATGCATTTCTGCATATTCTCGAGGGGTATAAGACATATTTTTGAGACCAAGAAGAACAAAGTCCAAATGAAAGGAGTATCAAAAACCAAAAAATACGCAAAATCACAAGAATTAAAACAAAGTTTAAGAAACGAAGAACTGATAAATCAAAAACACACAAACAGTAAAGTTATTATCGATATGTCACTTCATATACCTTCTTTTGTTTTATTTTTGACACAGCATCTAAGATAATTCTCGAATTTTTCAATTGTATTTTTAACTGAAATACTTTCTTGTAGAAAAAAAAAATATTTAAGAAAATCTGCTCTGAATATCCCCATATGTTATACCGCGTTAAAATCTACATTAAATACACAACTTCTTCTGATAGTTGGTTAATTTTTTTTTTAGGACATTTTTTTCTGTCAGCGACACTTTAAAATCAAGTAGCTTTTTTTCGGTAGAAAAATTTTTCACAAACAATATTTTTATTATTAATAGAAGGTACTCATGTTCAAGAAAATGATTTTATTAGAAAGTAGAACCCTTCAGGTGCATACAATAAAAAAGAAAAAGAGAAACAAACGTCTCGTAATAAAAATAATAATAATTCTATTGGACGCCTTGCCGTTTTTAGGAGAAACTACAAAAGTTGCAATAACTTTTGAACCATCAACAATTGCATTACAATATATATATATATATATATATATATATATATATATATATATATATATATATATATATATATATATATAGTTATTTTGATTGGAAATGATCTCTATCACCCCATTTAGTTTGATCGTCGACTTCTGGGACACCTGTATATATATACAGGGTGAGTCACCGAAATCGCCGTCTTCGATATCTCCCTTGTCGTTAGTAATACAGCATAAGTTTATTAACAGAATTTATTCGTCTACTCAAGGAGCATAACGTAAAATTATTTTCACATATACAGGGTGTTGCATTACGGCTCGGCGAGAACTGTTTGTCTTTTTTTAAATGGAACAGCCTATATATTTTTATATATTTTGAATTGTATTTTATTCACCTATACGAACATATAAATTTTGTTTTAGTTTTCCACGGCATTGCCAAGTTATTCCGTTTTTTCTCTAAAAAAGACCGAATACACGCATTGCTTTATAAAGGCTTACTGAAGTTATTTTAATAGTAAGAATTAAGAATTTTCTTTTCTGTATAACTGTAATTATACTCTATGTTCTGACATATTTTTTTTTTAATGTAATTATACAGGCTGTTCAATAAAGCGAATCAAATGTGTTCAATTTCAAATGACTATAACTCGTCATTTTCAAATGGAACACCCTATATTTTATTATTTAGTTGTGTGTATTTTTGTATTACCTTCATATGTTATTAAGGGTATCCTATGTCTAAAACCAATAATTTCGGAGATTTTCACCATTTTTCTCTAAATTTATATATTTAAAAATTAAATCTAGTATACCATTGATATTGTTTTTTGAATAAGAAACAATTGCAGTAATGCTAGTATTTTCATTAGCCAGATTGTTATTAATAACAGAGGGATTAAGTAAATTAATTTATTAATATGAGTCTCTCACAAGAAGAACTTACGAATATGGTGTACGCACTTAGAGAAGCGGAAAGAAACCCTCTTTTGTCGTACTGAACATGACCAGTTCTTTCAAACCTTTCCCGTAGTTTTTTAAAAGAACGCGGATTTGGATGTCGTCTCCCCGGAAACCGTTGTGCATAAATTCTTGATGCCAAAAGAGGGTTTGTTTCCGCTGCTTCACGTGCGTACACCATATTCCTAAGTTCTTCTTGCGCACTCTCCACGCCAGCATTGAGTGCCCGTGAGGTGACACCATATTCGAAAAAAAAAATGTTTCAGACAAATATTGTAATAGAAAGTTTAAGGATTTTAAAAATGTTTTATTTTCGAAAATCGATGGGGTGGTTTTCAAAATATCTTGTTTTGAAATTTTTGATTGGTCGCCATTTTGTTATTTGGTGAAATAGAAAATAATTGTAAATACAAGTGTTTTAGAGAACCGAAAGCAAATGCTGAAAGTTTTTGTATTTTTTAAATATTCCTTAAAATATTATGACGATTTTTCGAAAAACAAGAGAACGCCAATAACTATGAACTGGGGCTCCAAATCAAAAATTTGAGCTAAGAAAAGTTGTTTGTTTTAATGAGTTATTATTTTTCATTACTCTATCGATTAAAGTTAAAAATGAAAAATCGTGCATGACCTCATTTACATTGACTGCCACAGATGAGATTGGCTATTTTTGTGTTTAAGCTATTAAAATTTAAATAACTGAACTGAAAGTGAAAAGTAATTATTGCACTATTATAATGCGGACAAATACAAGCAAGAACAACTCAAATAAATTTAATATTTTGGATTTATGAAATGACAAGATAGGTTAACTAAATTTTGAATGTGGAAATTAGCCGATGAAAAGATGAAATATCTGATAAAACTTTTTTAAATTTCATTTTCATAAGATTGCCACGTATGAGGTAGTAATACATGTATTTACAAATAATTATTGTTTATTTTTCCTGAAGTCAGTAGCAAAGCAATAGAGATAAACCACTACTCACCACCATATCAAAATTACTACTGTAGAATCTACAACAGTGTATATACATAAGAGAATATAATTCATTAGTCACTTGACATGTTTTACGCCAATCAACATTCAGAATCTCCCTAGTTACATGACTTAACACAGCGATGATAAAAAACAAAGAAATTACCATCTTATTTATAGTCGTTACTAAGGGATTTGTTTTCTTTATTTACGACATTGACAGTTATTGAGTATAAAATAAGTAATAACAATAATTCAAACTCCGATATATTAAATAAAACTCGTAAGTAGTTACCATGTTTTAATACATTCTGAATATGTATATCAAAAGTTAGGTTAACATAATGTGTTACAAAAATTCATTATATTCTCTCATTAAATATTAGCTCGTGATATGATTAATAATCGAAGATATTGCTCGTGAAACCGACGCAGCACATTTCACTCGTCCTTCGGACTCGTGAAATTTGCAGCTCGGTTTCACTCGAGAATATCATCGATGATAATCATATCACTTGTTATATTACGTATGAAAGTAAAAAAATAGATATGTGTTAAAAGTGACATTTTTTTTGTGAAAAGGAAGTTTGGAACACGACGCGAAGCATCACAACTTAGCATTTTCGACATTACCCCTTGCCACTGAATCGGCAACAGTGTAGAAATTTCCAGTCCATACTCATTTGACGGCAACTAGTATCATAAAAACCATTTGTGCAGCATTTACTCAGTAAAATAACATATTTAAAGAGCTGTACATATTTTTTTATTAAAAATACTTTGTACAATAATTTCGTTTATCCCTAGTACAGCAAATTACAACTCTGCATTTATAAAATATTTTCATACGCGACTCTAATTTGCCTACTTAAAATCATAAATCGAAAGGAAGTAAACTTATTCGGACAATAGGACTAAGCATCACATACACAATAGTTACAATTTATTTCTTACTTAAATATCGCTTTAAAAAGTGAAGTAGTGAAAACTACAATCAATACAGAACACGTCGTAATTTTTTATAAATAATTGTCAAAATAAAGTTTTTCTATCATACGGTGGTAGTCGACCAGCCTACCACAAATATCCTACAGATAAGGTCGATTATATTAAAACCCCATGAAATCTTGATTCCTTGAAAAATACATACTCATTTTTATTTTTAAAAAAAGTCACCAAAAATTAATTGATCCGCGTGTTACCACCATTTTGATCTGATGACAACGCCCGAAATATAGTTTGGAGTTTGGTTAAGTGCTGGGCAAGAAATAAATTACACAACAAATACAAAGACAGAGGACTTAGACAGTTTACTTCCCATCGCTAGGCGGACAAGCTAGCTGATACAGAAACTGAATTAAAGTTCTTGTAGGTCGTCCTGACATTCTTCCTGGCGCCAGATACGGATATACCTGTAACAATTCCACAGTTCAATCGCTTGCCATTAAATAAAAACATTTTTTATATTTTGCGTGCATAATGATGTCATTATGAAACCCAAGTGCGTATTGAAAGAGCCTTAATTTCGATACGCAATTTTTTGTCTTAGAAGGTTGGCACTATAGTTCATAGAAAATAGCGTTAGTTTGGATTGGGATATAAATTCTGCCCTTTGATTGGTCAGAATGTAAACCTGTTCACAAAAACAAAAAAAAATATCACCTGTCACTTATCAGTTATCAAATAAATTCTACACAATTACAGTAATTTTTTTTAAAGATCTATATCATGAACAAATTGGCATACATTTACCTCTCTCATTTGCAAAGATTACAAGCGTGTGAAATAAGGATGGATATAACACGCTTGTCTTTCAAAAATTCCATTTTAAAACGATGCTTGGTGTTGACAATATTTCACGTAAGTTTATTTATTAATTCAGATATACTCGTAATACCTTGATTCATAGCCGTACAAATAACCAAGCCGTGTTCCTTCGTGTGATTGTGATTTTGTGAATCCTGATTAGTTTAATCGTGATCCTTTTAATTTGTATTGAAATGAATCCATATGATCACTGAAAAAGGATGATTCAGAAGGGAAAGGGACCGACTAGTGGGAAAGCGAAGGTTGTCTTGTGATTTGTGATCACAAAATGAGAAAGTGGGGATAACGAATAGGAAACGAAAAAACATACTTCTTAATCATGATCACTTTGGTAATTTAGATTGCAAATCACAGCCCGAAGGAACACGGCTTTAACGTTATTTTCTGTTATATTTTTTTTTTCTAACTCAAGATCCTTTTGGTGTGTCAGAGACGGAGTTTGTGGCGAATTTTAGATTAAATAAAGAAGCTTTCGGAAGCCATGGTAGTTTTAAGCAAGGAATGAGATGTAGAGAATTATTATCCCTTTAAAAATTAATGTGTTTTTGTATCTAATGTTTTGTTTTTATATAACATTTATTTATGTCTTTACATCCACAAAGTATATGTCTACTACGAGTAATGTGAACATATTCATTTTTCACTACAATATTTCAATCTGAAATATGTATATTTATTGACCATTTTATGCGTTTGTTACACGTTTTGAGGAAATGTCAGATTTTAAATGCATGACCAACCCACTGTAATTTCCACAACAACATAGCCACAATAAAGTTACTGGACGAAAATCACGACCTATTCCGAGAATATCCGAAGTCAAACAACACTCAAACGATGACGTATAGCAACACCGATATCGTCTTGATACGGCCCTCCACGGCCATTTTGGAAAGAGCGCGCAAGATAATGTCAGATAGAGTACGAACTATATGACGTCACTCTCGGTGAAGAATCTTGAAAAAGGGTAGGAAGGATAACACCAGTAGGTGTTATAGACATAGCAATAATGATTTGACAGTTTGTTGGCGGTATTCGTGAGTGAAAGTTTGTCAATACGTTTCAAACTGTGTTTATATCACCTTTTATTTTTGAGGTAAGTTGAAAATATAATTATTTTCTTATTATTATTATTGCAAAATGAATCTGATATATACTATTAAAAAGTGAATAAGGATATTAAAAATATTTTTTCGTGTAAATATTGATACAATTAACATAAGCAATGGTTCGCTATCAAAAAAAACTTTTTCCAATATAGCATATTTATTGTAATCTTTCTTTAGTTTAGATGGCATTATTATATGCTGAACTCCAAGTTATAGAAGAGGAAGAACTGGATGTAGAGTTTGAAGAAGCTGCTTTACTGAGACAAAATCTAAGAGATGCTCAAGATACTTTTGGGGGTGTCAGAGACAGAATTTGTGGCGAATTTTAGATTAAATAAAGAAGCTTGCGGAAGCCATTGTAGTTTTAAGCAAGAAATGAGATGTAGAGAATTAGTATCCCTTTAAAAATTAAAGTGTTTTTATATCTAATGTTTTGTTTTATATAACATTTATTTATGTCTTTACATCCACAAAGGATCTACTACGAGTAATGTGAATATATTCATTTTTCACTACAATTTTTCAATCTGAAATATGGATATTTATTGACTAAATTATGCGTTTGTTACACGTTTTGAGGAAATGTCAGATTGTAAATGCATGACCAACCAATAAGATATTATAGTGAAAAATGAATATGTTCACATTACTCGTAGTAGAAATATGCTCTGTGGATGTAAAGAGATAAATAAATGTTATATAAAAACAAAACATTAGATATAAAAATACTTTTATTTTTAAAGGGATAATAATTCTCTACACCTCATTCCTTGCTTAAAACTACCATGGCTTCCGCAAGCATCTTTATTTAATCTAAAATTCGCCACAAATTCTGTCTCTGACACACCAAAAGGATATTGAGCATCTCTTAGATTTCGGCTCAGTAGAGCAGCTTCTTCCAACTCTACATCCAGTTCTTCCTCTTCTACAACTTGGAGATGAGCATATAATAATACCATCTAGAGAAAGATTATAATATATTATATTGGAAAAAGTTTTTTTTATATAGCGAACCATTGCTTATGTTAATCGTTTCAATATTTCCACGAAAAAAATATTTTTAATATCCTTATTCACTTTTGAATTCAAACCATCAAATTCATTTTGAAATAACAATATTAATAAGAAAATAATTATATTTTCAACTTACCTCAAAAATAAGAGGTGATATAAACACAATTTGAAACTTATTGACAAATTTTCATTCACGAATACCGCCTACAAACTGTCAAATCAGTATTGCTATATGTCCATAACACCACCTAATAGCTGGTGTTATCCCTCCTACCCTTTTTCAAGATAGGGAGGGGTCCAGACCGTGATAACATATTTTCAATCTAGTATCGTTTGAAAATACTTGCTGATCTTTTCATAGATGTTAATAGTACAGATTTTACAATGATTCTTAAACTTTAACGTCAAAATACTATAAAAAGGTAACATATTTGACAACTGCTATAAATTTCACACAATTCTCTATAGGCGATGGAAAATTAGGGTACCTCTGTATGGCAATGAGGTTCTATACTATACTAGAGTGCTTACTGCCACAAAAATCCAATGCTGAAAATAGGGATTAGCCTGTCGCTAGAAAATCTTCAAAACCACAATATAGATGGGCAATCTATCCTTTTCTAATCTCCGATATCTCTCGCTTTCGTGCTATCTCTGCCCTTCACATGCGCACGTATATAAGCCAGCTCCGTCATCGAAAGAAAAAATCTTCATTTTCATAGGTAAGTTATTTAATTCTATGTTTTAATTAAAGTATGAAGTTTAATAATGTTAACTGATGTGACAAAATTATTGCAATAGTTATTTTCTTTATACCATATATTATTAACTACTAATAAAATTTATTTTCTAAACAATGTAATACATATTATTATAACAAACAAATAAAGTACATATTACTATTCTCATAACAAAATGATAGTCAGTAGGGTTTCTTTAACAGTATATATTTTTTGAAAATTAATTATTAATTGAAATATAAATCAAAGACTCGATATTGGTATGTTATATAATGTCGAGTTCTAATTTTTTTAGTGTACAAACAAAAAAAAATGTCAATTGACCTAAGTTTTAGCATGTATTTAGAAATCACCTTCAAATAAGAGTAATATCAAAATTAATGTTGGTATAAACATTGAAATGTATTTTGTTTAAATCATATTTATTTTTCGTTTATAACAATAAAAAAAAGTGAAAATTAAACCGAATATACTTCTAAGATAAAATATCATTAGATTTTTCATTATAACTAATGTTTAATATTAGTATATTTTTATTGTAAATTATAATACGAATCCTTGATCGTAAATAATAACAGAATAATTGTTGACTTTTTTTAAACTAAATTATTATATGTATTATATTTTTGCTGCGGAAAAAATGTAATAAAAATATACAAAAATTGGCAAAGAAGTCACCAAAATATACGGCACATGCAAGCCAATTAACATTAGTAAAACAAGGAGGTCGTGCATCCGTACGTGCAAAAGTACATAAAACAATTTTGTTTAAAAAATTGTAATTTAGTAATTGCACATTGTATTAATTATTTTATAGTCGATATTTTTGTAAATAATGTTTTCTATTTCAGATATTTGCATCCCATCTTCCATAATGCGTACTTCAATTTCTTCTTTAATTATTATAAAAATGGTGTAAAATTCAATGATTATTGTGACTCTTTTCAAATAAAATGTTTCCTATAATCTTTGTACTTGTTTGAGTACCACCGTTTGAGAACCGCCGTTTAAAAAGAGATAGTAGCTATTAGAAAGCAATGGTAAAATCGGCGACACGATTTTATGGCAGTAAGCACACTAGTATAGTATAGAACCTCATAACCTCATTGGGGCATGGCCATGACGTGGCTCCCGTTTCGTCTGCCATTTGTGGCCCTCTGTCAAATGTGTTGTTGCGCAAAATTATGTATTTTCGTGACTACTTGTTTTATTTTAATGAAAAACACATTTTACTTTTAATATTTAAAATATATGTAAGTAATATTTTTGTTTTATTTATTTATGTATTTTGTAGTGATACTGACTACGATTACTGACAATATTGTAAACAAATAAAAATTACACAACCATTTAAATTTTTACAAGGTAAGTTTAGAATATATACTTATTATGTAAATAATAACTACAAATATTAAATTGATGTGATAATAATAACCTAAACAAAATAATCTCTAAATCTATCCCATAATAATAATTGTGTATCTCTCAAATAAATTAATTTTTATTATCTTTAAAACTTCATAGTGTGATTAATTAATTTTCCTTTATAATATAATATTACATTTGCTTC
Source organism: Harpalus rufipes (assembly GCA_951394225.1). Taxonomy (NCBI): domain Eukaryota; kingdom Metazoa; phylum Arthropoda; class Insecta; order Coleoptera; family Carabidae; genus Harpalus; species Harpalus rufipes. The sequence continues at coordinate 16,102,386 of OX596282.1, read as the reverse complement.
AAATAAATAGTGAAATGAATACTCAGTATGTTTGACAATGGACCGCTAATGGCGGCGATCCTGGCCCGTTGGCCTTTGGCCATACCACAGTATAGCGGTTGACCGCTTCTGTCTTCGCTTGTTTCTAACCAGCTCCCGTTGATCTTTTAAAACCTGTCATCTCTTAGCGCATCCCGCCGGCGACGAGTGCGGGAAATTCAATTAAACATCAAATTATAAATAGTTGCGTAGAAAAGTTAGGAGAGTTTTTTCCTCGATATGTATTGTACTAATGATTGAACTTTGGTTAGGTATGCAGCGTCATAATGTTTATACATCGCCCTATCAATTTCTTGTTTCGTTTAGTTCTATAACGTTCAAATCTTGACCATGAAGTTAGTGCAGATGAACTTCACGCGCTCACAATTTAAAAAGTACACTCTGCAGTACAAATTTTAAATAAAAAATACTAACAAAAACTCTACATACTCCGAATCAATCTTAGACCAGGAATAGAGGGGAGACAAGGCAAGGCATAGTCACCCGTACGTACCTTATTGCAACGCCAGCTGAATCATTCTAATCGACCAGTTAAATACTGTTATGTTACAGTTGACCAAATCTAAATAAATACTTGATTACTACAAATTTTCTTGATTCTGTTTTATAAATGTAAAATAAATACGAAAGAAGTAATATTCATGAAAAAACGTAATATAAATAACGGACAGGCTAAATAAAATACGCTTGTTGACATTGAAAACTTATTCGTCCGACTATACACGTATGTAACACATCTGGCCGACGAGACTGATTCAGCTGATTCTGGCATTGCAATAAGGTCGAAAGTCGCTAAGATGATTTGGAAAGTCTTACGTCTCCCCTCTTTTCCTAGTCTAAGGATTCAATAAATATTTTTTAAGTACATTTTGTATTCCGGAGTGTACTTTTTACCTCCCGCTACCCTTGGTAAGGGAAATGGAAATGGCAGTTTACTTAAAGCTCAAGATAGTTTTTCTTCAAAAAATACCTTTACATGTATTTTTTTCGCAATTTGTTATTATATAAATTAAAGATTATACCATTTTTTACAAGTTTGCTTTAATACTTTTTCTATATATTGTATGGATAAATTTATAAAGTAATATAAAAATTATATATATATAGGTAAATGGCGGGAGGTACTGTGTTGGTCACATCAGATTTTTAAATTATGAGTGCGCGAAGTTCATCTGCGCCAACTTCATGGTCAAGATTTGAACGTTATGAAACTGAATGAAACAAGAAATAAACAGGACGATGTATGAACATTAGGACGATACGTGTATTCCCTTGAATTTTGTACAATAAAAAAATTAAAAATAACTATGACAAAAGTATAAATTTCATTTTATTTTGAGATTTGAAATTAAGCGTGCGAGCGCGGAAAATTCAATTAAATTTCAAACTTTAAATAGGAAAATCTTTCCCTTAATATGTATTGTAATAATGATTAAACTTTATACAATGAATAATTAAAAAATGGGCATTTACGATAATAGTATAAATTGTCATTTTAGTTTGTGATATGAAAATAATTACTATAAAAAATATAAAAGAATAATAAAAAAGAAAACATATATAAATAATTAGAAAATAATTAATACAAAATACCAATGGTTTTTCGTCAAAACAATAAAACAAAATATAAAATTATACCACAAATAATAATACATAATGTAAGACATCAAAGCAGCAAAAGAAAAATATATGTGCACAAACAATTATAAAAAGACGAATGCAAAACATCAATAATATGATATTTACTGAAGAACAGAGTTCTTACACAATTACTAATTATATCAACACTAACAAAATAATCAGCACAGGTTTATCACAAAGTTTTACCTCTACCTCTTGCTAAATGCAGAATTCGTTTTGAATTTGAATATAAACCCGGCTGTAATTCAATACAAGCCATCTTGCGGCTTTAACAGTAGGTACATTTGTCCTAGAGTCATCCTACGGCAAGAGTGATAACTACGTGCGGCCACGCCTCCGAGCGTCCAAGGTCAATTTTTTTGGAAACAAAAATGGGAGTGAAAATACTGGTTAGAAGCAAGCGAAGCGTTTGACCGCTATACCCTGTATACAGAGGTACCCTACGACAAAATCCCCTATTTGGCCGCCATTTTGTCTAGTAAAATAGTGATATTATTTGTTGTTTTTACTTCAAAGTATAAACATCGAAACGATTTAGTATAAAAGTTTATTCATACTCAAAATAAACATTTGTTTCAAATAATAAAAAGTAATGTTTTCCCCATTTGCTCTCACCAGCTGTCAGCTATATTTTTATCCAATGGACCGTTTACATCAAAAGAGATAGAGAAAACTGATAAATATGTATGCGCAGTAGGTTGTTTGCGTAATAAAAACTTAATTATATTAAATAAATTCACACAAAGCGTTTGTGAAATACCGGGTGTCTACTTGAAATACGTTATATAGGGAATACAATGTTATTTTTTATTCTGTTGTATTTGGTTACCTATTAATTTTAGACAAAAAATGTTTCAAAAAAGGTTGTCGATAAGATTTTGCACTTATAACACTAATCAGATTTTAGTTTGCACGTTTTGTACCCTATAAAATCGAATTTTAAATTTTATAAATATTACTTTCCGCTTTTCGTGTTACACCCGGTAAATAATTCCTAAATCAAGATAGGCAATACTTAGCGGTTGCTGTAAACGAAATTTTGTTAGGTATGCCCTACGTCGGGTACATAGGCATTTCTTAAATTTTAGGAAACGGTGGTGAAATTAGCCACTAGTGACTTATACAGACTGTTTTAAAGTTTTGTACTTGAATGATAAAACTTCATCTTATAATGTACATTTTACAAACCTACATTTATTAGTAAAAAATTTAGGAGCGAAATATGTATGTCAAAACCAAACTAAATTTATTTATCTACTAGGGACTTAATAATTAAACCACACTTACGGAATCGTGACAGAGCATTCCGGTGCCGTTGATGTCGAGATGCATCCAGTCCACACAGATAACGAACTCCTGTATGAATGCGGCGGCGAGACAAGCATCACCTTTGCCCCATCCCTTGTTCATCAGATCGATGGCCTTGTTCTCCGTAACGTTCCGGGTGAAGAACTTCCACAGGGGCATCCTCCACATGCGATCACCCGTCAGCTTCCCAGCGCGATGAATCTCCTTCCACATCGTATGCGAGTTACTGAATACTCCCGTCGCAGCTGCTCCAAGTGCAGATGTGATACCTTTGGATTCTGTGGAGATGTCCACTACCAGACGCGGCTTGTATACCTACAAAAATATTAACATTTTTCACCTTACATACAGAGTGTTTAAAAAATAGAGGTCACAGATTTAAGGGTGGATATACATCTCAAAACAATAAAAAAAATCTGTTGTGGCCAGCACAATACCTCTCGCCACTTCCTTTTTTTTGTTACATAAGTATAGGGCGCGAACAGTCATGTTACATTGTTGGATGTGGGGGCCCGTTTCAGAATTATAATTAGTAATTATGTACATAGATGTCAAATGTCAGAATTTTTCATTAAAAATTTCAAGATTTTCTAAATTCACGTAGTTAATTTGTCACCAAGAGTGTGGAATTTACTTGTCGAGGAAAATAAACCACATGGAATTGGGAAATCACTAAATTTAGAATGAGAAATTATGATATTTGACATCTATATACATAATTACTAGCTATCATTCTGACATGGGCCCCCATATCTGCTTGTCAAGACCAACAAAGTCACATGACTGCTCGCGCCCTAATGTATTTAACATTTCTTGTATACGTACACTCTGCACCAAAAACTCTACTTATATCTATTCCTTATATTTAGATTTTTAAATTTAAATTCATTCTATGAAGAAATTTTGTCCTACTCTTCTAATTTTTCGAGATGTTTCCAATTCATTGTCGGGAGTAACAGTATTTCTGAACGGTATGTGTAATATACCTATAATATTAAATATTTAACTATGTATTAACACATTAAGAAATAATATAATGTATGTACTTCCCAGAAGAAGTCTTCAGTAATGTCTCCGGATTTCTGACACTGACATTTATCTGTCAGTTACAAACAATTTAAATTTTTGACTATTTTCCATGGCATTCTTTCGGCTGTAAAATTTATTACAACAGATTGTTTTTTATATTAATTATATTTATTTTATCTCTAAATCAATAGAATATATAATAAAATATTTAAATGTATCAGACAGAGAATTTAATTTTCTTTAATATTACCGAAAAAAAAATTCAAAAAATAATATTTAGAAGATTTTTTTCAAGAATCATCTACTTCCGGTTGTCCAATTGTTACTAAAACCTTTTCAGATCTTCCCATAAATGTCCGATTGGGAAATATGTAGTTAAACAAATATAAAGTCTTAGTTTTTGAGTAATCGTCCGTCCAACATCCCACATACACACACACATCCACACACACACACGCACATACACACACACATCCACACACATACACAGACATCGTAAAAATGTTAAAATCGGATTGTAGGGACCTTAAAACGTGCTTATTCAATAAAATCTGAATATGCGATTTTTAGCATGAATTCAATACCTCCCTTAGCGAGAGGTAAAAAGTTCATATAAACATTTATCCTAGTTTTAGAGCTACAGCGATTTTAATATTTTATTTCTGTCATATACAACTCATACTTTTAACATTACAATAAAATCATAGTGGCCGCTTACAATGGAAAACAGTCAATTATAAATTATAAAAAATATTCAAAATGTCCACCTTGAACTATTTGGTATCCTCCGATTTGGAAAATTCTCCTCGTACAAACGTCTAGCTTCTACCGAATCACCGTGAGCACGACCGTACATTAAATGCATAGGTATCTGCTAATTCGGAAAAAGTGAAATTATTCATGATAAAATTGTGTTTGTAACAAACAATAACAATAATTATGACAAATAAGGAAAACAAAAGACTATCTTCAATTATTTTTTCCATTGTTTATGGCCACTATGATTTTATTGTAATGTTAAAAGTATGAGTTGTATATGACAAGAAATAAATTATTAAAATCACTATAGCTCTGAAACCAGGCATTTCCGGACATATGTTTATATGAACTTTTTTATTGTTTTGAGATGTATTATCCACCTTTAAATCTGTAACCTCTATTTTTTGAACAGCCTGTATTTATTGGCCAACATGTACAAGTGATTCCGATAATATGAAAGAGTAAAACCGTAAATCCATTTGCTCATTGCATAGTCAATGGGGTCATTTTACATTTTCTAATTTACTTTTTTCTTGAAAGAATAGGCCAAATTAAATACATAGGTGTATGTTTTACACTTTAAAAGTCTTTAGAATCACAGATATGATTTTTTAAAAGTTGTCTTTAATTTCAAATATCTGGACGCTGACGTTACGGCTATACGTCACGGCTTGGCGGATGCGACAGGTGCTCTCTACCGGTTGTGTTTGGAATTATGCTATGATTGTTTGGGTTATCACTTGTCAGTTTGATTTTGTGACAGCAACATATTGTTAACTAAAAACATATTTCATATAACTTTTGGTATTTATTTTACTTATGGCCAGTTGCACAGATTATAGTTAATTTGTTCACCATTGGATAAATTGACAATATCGTATCGAAACGAAATGTCAAATGAGTTGTTAAATATTACTGTCAAAACTTCGATACGCACTTTTTGTTAACCTGTAGTTATGACATTAACTACAAGCTGTGCAACTGGTCATAAATGTTTTATTTACATACATTTACTCTTAACTCTGCTGTCACCTCTCATAATTTTAGGTTAGTTTGTTTACAACAGCAAACGGATACCACGTGGACCGTTATGTGTGTGTGAGAGGAATGGCTTTGTGTGAGTAAAAGCCGTGAAAATTTATTAGCAAATATATGAATGAAAAGTCGCATATTTCATGTTATTTTATATTACTATATTTATTAAATGAGGCGGATTTCACGATTTTATAAAAAAAACGATTTTTTTTAATGACCCCATTGTTCGGAGCACTTGTAATAGTCACCACAGAATTTTTTTATATTCTTTTGTTTGTGAGTTCTAGACTGTTTTTTCGATTGTTTTGAAAATATTTTATATCTTAGTTATGATGATACACAAAAAAGCTTACATTGTTTTACGGTTTATTTTATTTAGAATAAGATGGTGCAATTAGATTTTGTGAAGAAATCAAAAAATTCTCAGTAATAATATAACGAGAGTGAGAATAAATTGAAAATAATTTGACAGATCTTTCGAAAATTTGTTGCCAGGCAATAGTCACGAAAGCCCGAAGGGCTTGAGTGGCTATTGCCAAATGGCAACAAGTTTGAGAAAGAAACTGGAGAATTATTTTCTAATTTATCGAACTCTCGAATTATATTTAATTAGATTATTTTTTGATCTACAAATTTGTTTCAAACGGTAAGACGCAACTGTCATGTTATTGTGACGCCATCTGCTGTCGTTATTAATTAGCTTCATTCATTTACACAGTACAGTTGGTAAGTCTGTTTTGACAACTAGAACAGAACTATTTTGACAAGGCCAAATGCCAAATAATTATAAATAATCAGGATTTGATTTATACATATTTATGAAGAAACTAAATACATGACATTTGTCAACAAAAACAAAAGCTACAGAGATTATTCCCGGGAATAATCTCTAGAGCTTTATTCTCAGTATAATAATGACAGGATTGGTTAAAACGCAAACACGTGACAAAAAAGAAACATTTCATTGGTTTAAAGAAATGTCAAAAAATAATCAACATATTTTTTTTTAAATGGGAACATACGTTGAATATAGTCTCAGATGTCTATGATCTTTTGTTTTCAACATAGGTAAATATAGTGAAAATAATGCAGAGGACTCACGTCATCAACCTGTAAAAAAAAACCTTATAAAATGAAATATAACTTGTAGGAAAAAAATGGATGTTATTTATTTTTAAAAGAAGAAGAAAAAAAGTACTAGCATTAAATAATGTATATATATATTAATGATATTTACAAATATTTCTAAGTCAATCGTTATTCCTTTTGCGGAATATAAAATTATTTGAAATAATTGTAATTTATTTTCGTACCATACGTTGGCACTAATGAGAATGATCATGCTGTGCCCAATAATTTTATACTCCGTAAAAGGAATAAGGATTGACTTAGAAATAATTGTAAATTCATTAATATATACGTTTCTTTAATACTAGTATATGTTTTCTTCTTTTTTAAAAAATAAACAACTAATAATTTCTGCCAGTTATATTTCTTTTTATAAGGTTTTTTTCAGGTTGATGACGTGAAGTCTTCTGTGTAATCATTTTCACCATAAAACACGAATTCTAAGTTTAATGAATAGGGATGTTGCAAGAATTTTTATACGCGTTCTAAGTACTATATTTTTAAAAATAATGTTCTTTAAAGAGCCTCAAACTTGAAAATAGCACGAAATATCTATTATTTTACAATTAAATGTAAAATTTGCTCATTGAAAGAAATGAATATAATTATTATAATTTATGGATTTTTTGTTTCTTTGCGACGGAAATATATTATAAATACCGGTGTCTATTTTTTTCCGGACCATAGGAAATACAATGCTAAAATTTTCATATGGCTGTAATTTATACCCTATTTATTTTAGAACGTGTATTTAAACTGCAATTAGTTTTCGAACAATGTGTATAACCAAATGCATAAAATTCATGAAATTAAAAATAATGGGTAACAAGATGCAGATATAATGAAAATGAATACGCAGAAGACGCACGTCATCAACCTGAAAACAACCTTATAAAATGAAATATAACGTATACAAATTATTTGTTGTTATTTATTTTTAAAAAAGAAGAAATAAAATACTAGTATTAAAAAAACGTATATATTAATGAATTTACAATTATTTCTAAGTCAATCCTTATTCCTTTTACAGAATATGAAATTATTTGACTCAACATGGTCATTCTCAGTAGTGCCAACGTATGGTACGGAAATAAACTACAATTATTTCAAATTATTTTATATTCTGTAAAAGGAATAACGATTAACTTAGAAATAATTGTAAAGATCATTAATATATGCATTACTTAATACCAGTACTTTTTTCTTCTCTTCTTTAAAATAAATAACACCCAATAATTTCTACAAGTTATATTTCATTTTATAAGGTTTTTTCAGATTGATGACGTGCGTCTTCTGCCTAATCATTTCTACTATACGTGCGTACTTGTGATACCACCATAACAAAAAAGTAATGAAAACATTTTTTTATTAAGAATTCATATTTAAAAACTGCTGTACAATAAATTTATGGAAACTGAAATTGTACTTTGTGACAAATCTATACCGCGTGTCTACTTTTCTTCAGGCCCATAAGAAATGCATTGGTAAAATTTTCATATAACTGCAATTTCTGCCCTATTTATTTGAACAAAAATGTAAATACTGTTTTTAATTTTGAACGTTTTTGGCAATTACATATTTGTTCTAAAATAAATAGGGCAAAAATTACAATCATATAAAAATTGTACCATTGTATTTCTTATGGTTCGGAAAAAAAAGTAGACACCCGGTATAAATTTGTCACACATTACAATTTCAGTTTCCATGAATTTATTGTACAACAGTTTTTAAATATGAATTCTTGATAAAAAATTGTTTTCATTCCTTTTTCTGTTATGGGGCTATCACAAGTACGCATGTATCTGTAACTTGTCACTCATTATCTGTGACTATTAATTTTATGCACTTGGTTTTATACACATTTTTAAAAAACTAATTGCAGTTTAAATATAACATTTGCGAGAAGTTGCAAATAATGAATAATGTGTTAATGTGACAAGTTGCAGATACGTGCGTACATGTGATTTAAAAATAAAAATAGCAATTTTATTACACTTTGCGCTGCTAATATCGTGCACTAGGTACTTTCTTACATGTGATAGTTAATGAATGCAAAATTTTGGAGATCCTATTATACATTTTTTTATTTCTAGTATAACCATTAAATAAGTATGATACTTTACAGATGATGTGTAATAATGATTAGTATATTATAAAACTCAAACTATTCATAATGAATTGCTAGAAATCGCTAAATAAAAATGGACTTACCTGCTGTCCATAAACTATAGCGTCTACAATGCAGAGTCTCCCCTCGTTACACGTGTGTTCAATTTGAATAGTTTTTCCGTTCATTCCGGTGACAACATCACCGACTTTCATCGCCATACCGCTGGGCATGTTCTCACATAAAGGTATCAGCCCTGTTACGTTAATCGGCAGACTTAGAGCACTTGCCGCTCTAATAGTGGACATCACTACAGCTGCACCCGCCATATCCGCTTTGTGCCTTGACATATGATCGCACTTCTTCAAACACAAACCTCCTGCGTCGAAAGTGATCCCCTTACCGACCAACATAATTGGTTTCTGTTCCGTAGGGCCGCCGCAATAATTGATTTCAATGAAAAGAGGCGGTGCACAAGAACCTCTAGCGACGGTGAGAAATGTGTTCATCTTTCTGTTCTCTATCCAATCTTTATCGTGGACTTCAACTCGAATGCCGCATGGACACAATTCATTTACTGTCTGCTGTGCGAAGTGCAGTGGCGTCATATGATTTCCTGGAACATCGCAGAGTTTTCGGACTAAGTTCTGTGATTCAGCTTTGAAGAGTCCTCGCTGCCATGAATCTTGATCCGTCCCGTCAAACAGCTCCAGATTGGGGACGGTGATCTTATTGAGTTTACTCTTGAAGTCTTGAAACTTCCATACTCCCAAAGCGCATCCTTCCGCAGCCTGTTCGGGAAAACACATACCGTCCATGCAAACACAGTTGCATCCCTCCTTTTGTAATTTCTTGGCGCCGACCGCTGCAGCTACGCGAACATTCTCTCTGTCTTCATCAATTTGTTCCAAATCATTATAGCCGCATTTCTGAGGGCCTATACCCACTACAGCGATAGACCAGAAGTTTGGATCGATGTTGTTGAATGCTTTTGATTTTCCCCGTCGTATTTCATTACCCGCTCTGGAAAATAATAATTAATATGTGGGATATGAGGTATTATGAAAATATTTACTGTTTGACAAGTTCTTTTATTTTGCCTCCTACACTTTCGTTGAATTTTTGGGCCGTAGGAGTAAAAACAGGTTCTCCGCAGTCCGCGTCGTATACTCCAAGTACAAGTCCTCTCTGAGTACAAAAATTTGATAGTATTTTGAAATAATATTAAAATAACTTACCTTGACCATTCCACATTCCGAGGCATCGCAAAAATTTCTATGACATACAATGAGTGAAACTGTTTGTCGTTGTATACGAAAGAATGGTCGAAAAAACGATAAAACTCTTGCCATTTCCCTACATTTTAAACACAATTAAAAAAAATTATATACATCCCACGTAAATTTTGACCGCGTATGACATGAAAACAAATTTTGTTATAATAAATAAATATAAACGGCAAATGTTGTCATGACTGCTTTTTTTCAGCGCAAAATTAAAATTTCCCGCCAGTGTGCTTTGAGTTTCACAGAAGCGTCGAAGCTAGCGCTGTATACTGTCAAATGAAATAAATGTCAACCTCAAAATAAAAACTTTGTATTTTGGACGATATGAGATTAATAGTTTGTTAAAAAAATCATTTTACAATGGCAAGTGGTTCACAAAGTTTGCCAGTGTCTCAAATCCTAAAAGACAAAACTTTACACGATGAAGAACCTAAAAAGAAATCCCGAGAAGACTGGCGTAAAGCAAAGGAGTTAGAAGAAGCAAGAAAAGCAGGCACAGCTCCTGCTGCTGTTGATGAAGAAGGTAAAGACATCAATCCGCACATTCCTCAATATATTTCATCAGCACCATGGTACTATGGACAAACTGGCCCTACGTTAAAACATCAACGACCTCAGCCCGAAAAACAGAAAGAATTTTCCCGGATAGATGAATGGTACAACAGAGGCGTTGATTCATCAAAAGTAGCAACAAAATACAGAAAAGGCGCGTGTGAAAATTGCGGAGCTCTGACTCATAAACGGAAAGACTGTATGGAACGTCCTCGTAAAGTCGGTGCAAAGTTTACAAACGCTAGTATAGCAGCCGACGAATTTTCTCAACCCACTCTTTCTGTAAGCTACGACGGTAAAAGAGATCGGTGGAGTGGTTACGATCCATCCGACCACAAAGCGATTATTGAAGAATTCCAAAAAGTTGAAGAGGCGAAACGACAACTTCGAGCCGAGAAACTGAACGCTAATGAAAATCCAGACGACCCAGAAGACAAAGAAGAGGATGAGGATAAATATGTAGATGAAGTAGATATGCCGGGTACAAAAGTGGATTCAAAACAAAGAATTACAGTCAGAAATTTGCGAATTCGAGAAGATACGGCCAAATATTTAAGAAATTTAGATCCAAATTCTGCATACTACGATCCGAAAACACGTTCTATGAGAGATAACCCGAACGAAGAAAAAGGAGATAATGAGTAAGTAATTAAATACTAACTTATAAAGCTTCACTTCTGTTCTCTGCAAATATGAGGTTTAATACATTGTTTTTTAGAGACTACTGCGGTGAAAACTTTGTCCGTTTTACCGGTGATACTCGTAAACATGCAGCCGCACAGTTATTCGCATGGGAAGCGTATGAAAAAGGTGTTGATGTCCATTTACTAGCTGAACCGACTAAACTAGAACTTTTGCAAAAAGAATATGACAAAAAGAAAGACCAGTTTAAGTCGCAAGTTCAACAAAGTGTTCTTGAAAGATATGGCGGTGAAGAACATTTAGAGGCTCCGCCGAAATCATTATTGTTAGCCCAAACTGAAGAATATGTAGAATATGCTAGAGACGGAAAGGTTATAAAAGGAAGAGAGAAACAAATTGTAAGGTCCAAATATGAGGAAGATGTGTTTATTAAGAATCATACATCTGTTTGGGGATCGTACTGGAATAGTGGAAGATGGGGATACAAATGTTGCCATTCCTTTCTCAAAGTAAGTGTAAAATTCAATATTAAATCTATATACGTACAAAAAGTTATTCCATTTTTAAAAATGTGGATCTAACAAATGAAATATGAATTAATTTTAAAATTTTGTTGTACTAAATTGTCACAATATTTTCTTATGTACAAAATTTGCTCAAATTTGTCGTTGAACCTGTACCGGTGTTATTTATTCACATGCCTAGATTATTTTTCTTCTGAATGTTAAAATATCATTAATTAGTTCTGCGTAAACTATTTATTTAATTGCTTACATGAACTTCTCCATTTGTTTTGAGTTTCATTATTTAAATTGTAAGTTTGGTTATTTAATTTTTGAATATCTGTATATGGTTCACTCGCCAATCTCTATTTCGAGTGCTAATACAACCAGGTCTGAATTGCTAGGCAGAATATGTTTTAAGTTAGTAGGCAAATACAGAAAATGAAGCTCCTAATTAAGAAAAAGTCATTTATCAAAAATTACCAACAAATTTATATTTTGTACTAATTTTATTCGTTGTAGAATTCTTATTGTCTTGGAGAAGCTGGCAAACAAAACGAAAACTTTGCCATGTCCCAGGATATTCTTAAAAGTGACGATGAAAATAAAGAAGAGAACCAATCTGATGAATCATCTTCTAGTAGTTCTAACGAAGACGAAAAAGAATCTAGTTCTTCTAAGAAGAAAAATAAAAAGAAGTTAAAGAAGAAAAAACTGAAAGAGAAACGACGTAAAGAGAAAAAAGAAAAGCCAGAAATAGATCAAGAGAAGCTTAAAGAAGCCCTTCAAGAAGAAGAGAAGAGGGTAAAAGAAGCAGACGAATATTTAGCAATCGATGAAAGAAAGCGACCGTATAATAGTATGTACGAAGCGAAAAAACCAACAGAGGAAGAACTTGAAGCATATTATCTGAAAAGAAGAAGAGAAGAGGATCCAATGAATCAATTTATGAAGTAAAGTAAGTTTATTTTATTAAAAATGTACAGAAATAAATCAGAAAACCTCAATTTCTTTTGTAATTCGTAAAAGAGCACCATCTTGTATCATTCTGCCTGCAAGAAATGCTGTGTTTCGTGCATCATGTAGACCGCAGTGTTCCCGTCCTTTAAATTCTAATCCAACTTCATTTAAAGCTCCTTTTAGTCCTTGGGGCCTTCTGTTGTAAAATTCCTAAAAAAAAGATTTAAAAATATTATCTCATGAAGATTGAAATAAGAATTCTGTTTCACAAACGAGACACAGTACTATAAATATCTAGTACTGTAAAGTGTAATTCATTTGGGTTGCAGCGCGTAGAATTTTTTTATTAATAACCTGACAAAAAATACTGTTAAAAATTAATTTTGATGTCTTCAAAGTACTAAAAATGTACAGATATAATTTCTGTATTATACAGGTTAGCCAGAATATCGATATTTCTATTTTCATTTTCTAGTAAAGAACCTTTAATTATAAAAATAGATGAAAATATTATTTAGAAAAGTTGTTTAGGATTTAAATTTAAGCCTAAATTTAAAAAGAAACACCTATTGTAAATGGGGTATTCTAATATACTGTTCTTTTTATTTTCTTGTCTGAAATTTTCACATATATGTATTATTAATCTAAAATGTTGAGTTCTTTTTTATTTAATTCGAGCAAGATGTAAAAGTTTGTATATCAAAAATATGAAAAAAAAATCTGTTGTGGCCAGCACAATACCTTCCGTTAATCCTGTGTATAATGTATAAATTCCATACATAATTTTTCTTGCAAAAGATTCTAAAATATCCAGTAAAATTATTTCATAAAAAAACTATTCAAATTGCACTTGACACTGACATCTTCTTCTTTTGCTTTTCCCATTCGTTAGGGGTCGCTATTTTTACGTGTCGTTATCATTCAGTTCCTTTTCTCTCAAGTCTTCCTTCCATCTTATCTTTGGTCTTCCTCTGTTTCTTCAACATCCTATTACTAAACTATTCATTCTTGTTCCAATATAATTTTTCATTTCTCCTCATGACATGTTCAAACCAATGTAATCGTCTTTCTTGTATCTTTCTAGAAACTTGTAAGACGAGTTATTTCCTTACCGTATCTTTTCGTGTCTTCCTCAACATCTACTTCAACATCCTCATCTCTGCCACATTAATTTACTTTTTATTGATACTGACATCTGTCAATTTGAATTATATGAATATATTAATAGTTTCCATGTTTAGCATAGCTGGCTGAATTATAAAATTTAATTTCTTTAAAATTCTTTAACTCTGTATCTATTGAATATGAAGTACAAAATGTAATCAAATCGTATAGAGAATAATATATTCTTTAAGTTATAATAACGTTAAATGTCAATAAATCAAATTTAACTGTTAAATCTTCAAATGAGGGTACTTCCGGTTCACCAATTATAACCAAAATCTAATCACTTGTTCTTCTGGATGTAAACTTGAGGAATACGAAAAAAATATAATTTTTGGAATCGTGGTATTGAAGTTATGGGATCCGGAACTTTTGTCACACAGACACACACACATACATACATACATACATACAGACATCATCGTAAAAATGGTAAAATCGTATTATAGGGACCCTAAAACATGCTTATTCAGTAAAAACTCATCATTGAATTTTTTGACCAAAGACAATACCTTCCTTACCTAAAGGTGACGGAAGGTAAAAAAAATCGACAAAAATAAGATAATTGAAAAATATCAAAAATTATTTGTATTCAAATTTCTAAGTGGCTATGTAAAAATAAAATATAACAATGGGAAACAACAAAATAATATAGACATTTAATGGGGTATTCCAATAATCTTTTTTTATTTTTTTTCTGAAACTTTAATAAATTTGAAATACAAATGTGAAAATTTGAGTTTTTATTGTGTCATTTCCGCGAGATATGAATTTTTGAATCATGCTTAAAAATTTGAATTATATGGTATGACGTCAATTCGCTTCATGACATAGACTACAGCTGTTAGTCGCTTGGCTTGGAGCTATAGTAAGGGGAAGGGGATTTGATTTGTTCACAGTGTCAGATGCTATTTTGTTTTGGATGACTTTCATTTGTTTTATTTTTGTTATCCGTGGATTTTAGTTGTAACTATATTAAAGTATTATTAGTTAAGACTTTGGTTGCTGTCATTCTTACAGCAAAATATCAAAACTAGCAAGAAACACAAACAAAGATCAGCTGAGAAACGAGAAAGCATCAATGGTGAACGCACTGCTTCTTCTGTTTCCACAAGCAGACAAGTACGTCATTACATACGTTTTTTTCACATTTTTTATATACAAACTTTTACATCGTTGAAAGAGAAAAAAAATGGCGATTTATATTCGAGTAAAATAATTATAGGTTGAAATTTAGAAAATCAAAGTTGATAGTCGTATCTTTTAAACCTGACTTTATAAATATCTACATCTGGCATCAAATATATTTATTAAAATAATTAAACTTTTATAAGGGCCATTTTTTGTTAATACAATAAAAAAGTTAAAGGGTGAGGGGCATTTTCCCAAACTTACCCTGTATAGTGCTCGCAAATCAGCCCAACACTTAAAATAATCCTGTTTCTTAATCCTCTTCCTCTTGCATTCATTATTTAAACAAGTTCCTAAATCCCAATCCGACCATGTTATAAAAGTACAATTTCCATTCGATTGATTATTCTTACACAAAATAATTCCATATTTTTTCTCAATTTCTTGTATCCATTTTGAAAATAACATCAAACAAGTGGCTAAAGGAACACCGTTATCAACTTGATCTTGTGTAATTCCTGTAAAATTTATGCAAAATTCGCTAAGTTTATAGTTTTCTGTTGGCATTACATATTGTTGAAACTCTTCTATGATTTCATTTGTGGAAATTTTGTATAATACTGTCGGGAATTCAATGATTTCCGGTTTTATGTAAGGTCCAGTGGTTCGATCCCAACAAGTTGATTCAAAATCGAGGACGAGTAAGTATTTAAACGTTTGAATGCTGTATATGTTGTTTTTATTTATATTTTTTTCTTTATTTACATGAATAGTTTCCATTAGACCAAGTTTTCTAAAATTTTCAAATTTTACGTTATGTAGGTTCATAATGTCAATTTTTAGTTACCTTGCAAGTTCTTTAGTGCTTAAATTTAGCATTATTTCAAAGTTAATCAATTATTACGAGGATTTACAAAGTGAAATTTTTTAAATCGTAACGACTTTGGTGATATTTTAATTGCATTGTTTTACGTAGTTGGCTATGCTGTCTCAAATCCACATTGACAGTGGTTGTGCGGCTGATTGTTTGTTATATTATTGTTAAATAAATGTTTAATAATTGTTTTTAATTAGTACAATTGGGTCATAGTTTAAGACGAACATGGCCTTGTTTTATAAAGTACGTTTTAATAGAGTGTTACAGTGCACAAAACTAGGATTTCAATTACGATCATGCAGCTCTGCAGAAAGGGTATGCAAAATCTCATCATGTTTATTATGTAATTAATAACAAAATATTATTTTTTGAATATTTATCAATAGAAAGGATTAATTCTTGGTGCCTATACCGACGACAAAACAGGTCAACCAATTCTAACCTCTCTCGGCGAAGGATATGACAAATGTATAGACGGAAAACTCACAGCCGCTCTGAAATTGTAAGTAGTCTACCGGTGTTTTATCTTTAACCTCTCTTTATCATCTCGTTAGTTTTGTTTTATCACAACTTCGATTTATATATGACCATTATCCTTCCCACTGACCTGAAACCCATTGGAAGTGCACATGAAACGTCCTTTTAAAAAGTTTTTTTTCTACATTAGACCCAAATCTTTCTCCCTTTTGTTGTCTTGGTTGAGATTCATGTGAACTTTTGTGTTTCAGGTCACTATCCTACTGATTCCTCTCTTAAATCCTCTACAATACGATGGCTTCGGGTCGGGATAGTAGAGCGAATTCGGCGGGTTCAACGCACAGCTGCTCGAATCTAGCTCAAACTCGGCCGGTTCGAACGCCGAAACGGACCCGCCCTACGACTTCGAACAGCACCGGTTCAGTGGAAGATAAAAATAGTGATTACTTATGCCCGATTTGTTTTAATTTAATCGATGAAGCCCATATTACTCGATGCGGGCATACGTTTTGTTATTCTTGTATTTCTAGAACAATTGAAACAATCGGGAGATGTCCCAAATGTAACTTTGCTTTAACCAGCGAAGAGCATATCATACCAAACTTCTTATTAAATGAACTAATCACCAAGTATAAACTCAAAATCCACGGAATGGAAGCTTTAGGACTTACCAGAGACCAATCAGGAGAGTTTTCTCAAATTCCTGCAGAAGGTTTGCGAGATTTCGTCGCTACAGAATCTCAAAACCTTTCACTGCCTGATGTCAACGTAATGTTAGAAGTTCTTACCCAAAGAAAACATCTGTTAGAAGCAGAATCTTGCGCTGCACAGAACAAACTTTTACATGAATTCTTAAAACATTTGTTGCAACAAAAAGAAGACCAAAAAAATCAACTTATTCGCGAAGTTGCTGTCATTAAAAAGGATATAGAAGAAGTAGAGAACATCTTGAAAGAAGTTCATAAAAAGTGTCCGACTTTAGAAGACGTAGAAAAGACAGTAGGAAACGAGGATGATGCAACTGTTATTGCAATGAAAAAAGAAATGATTGAACTTATTGATACTATTGGATCTACTTTATCTAAAAAAGGCGATAAGGGAGAAACTAGTGAAAATTTTAGTAGTTCTGGAAAATCTGAACACAGTTTATCATCTTTGGCGACTAGAAGACGTCGAATGCATGCACATTTTGACGATTTTGTCCAGTGTTATTTCTCTTCTAGATCCAAAGACTTATTTTTCGGAAAAGACAATGTAGATAAAACAAAATCCGCCGAAACTACTTCTGGTTTAGACCTTTTTCGGGAAAACTTGGTCAAATTTTCCAGATATAATGGTTTGCGTCCGTTAGCAACTTTAAATTATTCTAGTGATTTATTCAACAATTCTACCATAGTTTCTAGTATAGAATTCGACAAAGATAACGAATATTTTGCTATAGCAGGAGTTACAAAACGCATAAAAGTATTTGATTATGGAGCAGTTATTCGTGATACTGTAGATATTCACTATCCTTGTGTTGAAATGGTTTCTAGTTCAAAGATTTCGTGTGTAAGTTGGAATACTTATCATAAAAGTATTCTAGCGTCTTCAGATTACGAAGGGACTGTAACAGTCTGGGACGCAAACACTGGCCAAAGAACTAAAACATTTCAGGAACATGAAAAGAGATGTTGGAGTGTGGATTTTAATGATGTAGATACTCGTCTAATCGCTTCTGGTTCGGACGACGCGAGAGTCAAACTTTGGTCGTTAAATGTGGAGCATTCTGTAGCTACTTTAGAAGTTAAAGCCAATGTTTGTTGCGTGAAATTCAACCCTAGATCAAGTTGTCATCTCGCTTTCGGTAGTGCAGATCATTGTGTTCACTATTACGATCTTAGAAACATGAAAGAAGCTTTAGCTGTATTCAAAGGACATAGAAAAGCTGTCAGCTATGTTAAATTTATAAACGTAGAAGATATAGTCAGTGCTTCAACGGATAGTCAGCTAAAAATGTGGAATATAAACACTCCGTATTGTTTGAGATCATTTGTTGGGCATATAAATGAAAAGAACTTTGTTGGTTTGGCGACGGATGGCGACTATGTCGCTTGCGGTTCTGAAAACAATGCGTTGTATGTTTACTATAAAGGGTTAACCAAACAGTTGTTTAGTTTTAAGTTCGATGCAGTTCGTAGTGTACTAGAAAAAGATTGCAAAGACGATGAACCGAATGAGTTCGTATCCGCGGTTTGCTGGCGGCAACATTCTAATGTTGTAGTAGCTGCGAATAGCCAAGGAATCATCAAGATTTTAGAACTTATTTAATTGTTTTGTAAATAAGTGACTGATTGATTGTGAACTAAGCGGCAACTGTATTTATTTCAGTGTATTTTAATTGTAAGATTATTAATAAGTAAACTGAGGATATTATTTTTTGATAAGTGTAACGTTTATAAAAATATACAATCATGTTTTTCATGTTATGTGTGTTAAGCAGCCTGCAATATTAAAAAAATTGCCTTAAAATAATGAATAAACAAATTTTTGATAATCAAAATTTTTACGTGTAATTTCGGTTTAAATAAAAACGAGCAGCGTTCAAATTTAGCCAAATATTTATACAGAGTGTACAACGAAACGCGGAACATAGGGTTTTAAAAATGTGCGGAAATTAGCTCTCCTTGTACATTTTAGAGCAAAAGTACAAGAATGAAAAGTTTTTTAAATTAATTTTTTCTTTTAAATGTCTTCATCTATTGCAATAGAATATGTGTAGCACTAGGTATTTATAAAACATGACATTTTCGTCAAAAAACAGATAGCCATGGATATAAAAAACACAAATAAAACAATATATCAATGGGGTCCTCCACTCTATTTTTATTTTATTTTACATGATAGTTCGTTTAATTTTAAAGCAATTCGTAGTATTAAAAAGTCAAACTTGTTTTTAGTTTAACTACATTTGATTTTTAACGAAACCTATAGCTATCTTTCTCGCACCAGTATTTATAGTATGCTGCGCGAGAAAGATACCAATAGTTGTGACGTCACAGTGGCACTGAAAATAAATTCAAATATCTCGCAAAGTAATCATTAAAAAATGTTTTTTTAATCTTAATCGTTATTTATTGAGTAGTATTTTAAGGATAAAGTGTACATTTTATTATTTTTTGTTATGGTGGAGGACCCCATTAAGATCATAATACTTGAATATTTATTTAATGCTGAACAATGTGGACACAATGATTACAAGAATTAACATCAATAACACTAAACTGATTTTGTTTTATTTGTTTTTTTCCGCACATTTTTTAAATCCTATGTTAAACTTCTATGTTCCGCGTTTCGTTGCCACATTCTGTATGAAATCTGTTATGTAGTGAGTGCAATGTTATCTTTTTTTTGTATTTTGCTTTGTACAGTTAATTATTCCAGATCAATTTTAGAGGAAAGTTGTAAATACAAAACTTATTCAGAATTAAAAACTACAGAATAAGAGATTAAAATCGATTACATATATTTTTTTTTTACGAAAAAACGTAAAATAAAATTGAAATATGCTTTAAATTGGGAATTTTAATTAAATTTAATAAAAAGAAGTCGTGATTGAGTTTAGTCTCATATTGTGAAAATTTTAATTTTGAATAAATATTGTATTTACAACTTTCCCCTAAAATTAACAGGTAACATTCCGTACATAACAGAATTCAAGTAGACACTCGATATATAAATGAACAAATTATATTGAAAAATTTACTCGTGGTTAAAATTGATCGATTGTCGTAATTAAAATAATTTAACTCGAATAATATAAGTTTAGTGCATGATTGCTAAAAGAAAGGCTGCGAAATAGATTAGACAAAAGGAATATATGTAATTTTATTAGATGTATAAATCACTTATTGGATGTTGTGAATATAAATATTTATTTAGAAGTGCCAAAAAACGGGGCATGCACAAAATAGAGATGTATTTTAATGTAAAATTTAAGCCCTGTTAATATTTTTCTGAATTTTACATTAATCTTAGCCAAATAAAATGCGTTTCAGAAAATATACAGGCTAAACTACGGGAATCCAATAATATTTTGGTATAAATTGTATTAGTATAAATAACTACAGCAGTTTATTTTGTTATACAACAGAAGTATAAAGATCGCCATTTAGATGAGAAAATTTGACGTATGCTTTTCTCGTTAATGTAATAAAAGTGCGCTATTACATTGTATAAAATGCTAACAATAGCGAATTCAACATACGGATCTTTATTTTTAAAACTTTCTTTCGAACTATTTAACAAGTTGTGTATTTATACAGCATGAACACGAAATTCTGTTAAACGCTAATATGGGGAAATTTTTTTCACGTATCGGTTCAATAAATGGTTCTTGTATATAAATTTAGAGACTAAAATTCTGGATTTTTGGGTGCTTTTTAAATTTACGCTTTTGGTACCCGATTTAATTTAAAGACGTCGTAAAAATGGATTTAGTATGCAATTACTTCAAAATAGTATTTCATGTGTCTAGAAAGTCCCAGAACTTTAAAATATTATTTTAAAGCAGGGCATCGAACCCGCCAAAAACTGGGTTCGGTTCAGGTTAATTTATTTTTTGAGAGACGGGTTCGGGTGCGGTTCTGGTTCGAACATTAATAAAATTTGCGGTTTTGTTCCGGATCCAGGTATTGGGTTCAGGTTCGGTTCGACGTAATGAAAACTGAATTAATGTTCTTGGAATAAGAATCTTTATATAAAAATAATTTAAAATGCGAGCCGGAATTTACGCAAGACAAAAACACGAACACAATTTTCACAAACACAACACAGGCGTCGATTATCGGCTATATTACGATTACGCGTACATTTTGAACTCAAAATGAACCTGAACCGGAGCTGAACCCTGAACCCGAATTTTAATACTGGGTTCAGTTCCGACTCGGGTTCAATTGAAAAATATATTTAAGGTTCGTTTGTGGGTTCGGGTTCGCTAAAATGTTACTGTTTGGTTCCGGTTTTGGTTCGGTTCAGGTTCGGGTTCGATGCCCTGTTTTAAAGTTCTAGGAGTTTAATGTTTCACTTTTTGTTTTATAAATCATTCAAAATTAATTAATCCAAGTAACGTCAAAAAATAGTTATTTGTTTAACTAGGCACTAAAATACTAGATTTACAGCAGAGGCTGCCGTTTTATTGCCGTAGTTGCAAATCTGTGTTCAGTGACGTGTTGAACACATTTTTTTCTGCCGATTTTAGAATGAATTTTAATTTAGTGATTATTTTTAATAGTTACCTATTTTGGAAATTATCATCATCAAATTATGTTGCTATGCGTTTGTTGAACGGCTGCTATGTGTTTGTTGAGCAGTTGCTATGTGTACAAGTTGTTCAGAAAATAGAGGTCACGGATTTAAAGGTGGATAATACATCTCAAAACAATAAAAAAAGTTCATATAAACATATATCCGGAAATGCCTGATTTCAGAGCTATAGCGATTTTAATATGTTATTTCTGACATATATATACCTCATATAATTCGCAATAAACTCGGAATTTTCGAACGTATTCGTCAGTCCACGAGACGAAGATTAGAATGTTGTATTGAAGTTCAAGGTGGACATTTTGTTTTTTTTTATAATTTGACTGTTTTCCATTGTAAACGGCCACTATGATTTTATTGTAATGTTAAAAGTATGAGTTGTATATGGCAGAAATGAAATATTAAAATCGCTATAGTTCTGAAACTAGGCATTTCCGAATATATGTTTATATGAACTTTTTAAAAAAAAATTTTGAGATGTATTATCCACCCTTAAAACTGTGACGTCTATTTTTTAAACAGCCTGTATAGTAAAAATATTACACTGAAAATTTCAGAATTTCTCTAAAACTGAATTTATAAATTACCCCGTTTTACGGGACAGATCTTATAAAAAAAACTTTTCCCGTTAAAAGCATAATGTTAAGTACAAATTTTTTACATTTTTTTTTTTTCTACTTTGACTAACAGACTACGTTTGATTTTCTTGGTAATCTATTGCTCTAGCTAGATTTTATATAATTGTTCTTATTTGTCCAGAAGTTATCACGGTTTATCAAAGAATTTTTATTTGCTTCCTTTTGAACATTTTTAGAAATTATTGTTAAAGTTATGAGGAAACCGATAAGAACCAAGAAAAGCTCCTGAAGAAAATGCTTTTATTTGGATAACAAAATGAAATTCTGTGTCTAGTAATATCTGTAATTTCATTTTGAAAATTCTCGTTGCTTAATCTGTAGTGTCTCTGAGACGATCTATTACGAACCAAACTATTTGAGAGTAAGAAATTCACCCTTATTTCTTAAACTATTTTGCTGTAGTATAGCAAACTGTTTACTACTCGGTGTCATAGTTGTAGACTGTAGGATAGTTTGAAATTCGTGAATTTCTCGTTGGTCCTTAAGTCATATCGACATTGTCTTAGAATGTTGCAATCTTGGCGGTTTTGTGGACGTTAATGTGGTAGTTGCTCAATTTTCGTCACTAAATAAGTGTTCACTGTAATATGAATGTACTATACTAAACTATTTTAATGTTAGATAAGGATTCTACCTCAGCACATGCTATTTTCTTTTATTCTTCACAATCACAATAGATAAACTCATATGGTTTTTCTTTCATTCAACATGTAAACTGTCTGTGTGATAGTATATTCTCTTATATAGTTTTACTTTGATGTGATATCTGTAAACTTACGTTATGGGTGGTATTTTGCTCTTTTAGACTCAATAAACCTTACATTCGCAAAGAAAAACTTTTCAATATCTCACTTCCTAATTTTCCAATTAGTTATTCATCGTATAAAAGTTACTTCTGTGATGTATTCCACTAGTTATGAACCAATGAGGGACGACGTATGATAGAAAAAAATTAACATTACCTAAATTATGCACAGCCCAAATATGAATAAAATGAATATTAAATGTGTAAATATCCATAAATTAATTATTTTGTGTTTACTATTCCTCTTTCTTTATTTCAGATCAGGAAATAAAGTTAAAAAGGGAAAACAATTTTTATATTGGGGTTTATGTGATAATTACTCTGCCGTATCAGTAGTTGGCGTAGGAAAATGTAGTCAGTCCTTTAATAAATTGGAAAATTTGGATGAACTTAAAGAATCTATTCGTATTGCTGCCAATGGTAAGTATAAATTGTTTATAAATATATGTTCTTTTACCTTCATTGACAATTTATTTGCATTTTATTATGCAACTTTTCACTTTGATCTTTACAGATGTGTTTCAAAACCTCAGATACAATTTAATTTTTTATTATATTAATTAATAAATCAGTGAGATTGTATATTATTATTATTAAATAAGTAAAACAGAAATAAACAATGTATATTTATGTATTGTATAACTTTAGTTAAATAATATTTCAAAATTAAATTATTTATCAACTTATTTATAACACATAATGCAATGCACAAGAAATGTGATCTAATATTCTATAAACATATGTACAGTACCGGCCAAAAATATATCACCTTTATGTTTTTTCAGTATAACTTTTATAAAAATAAATCAAATGCGCTCAAAATTTAACAGTATATATTTGATGTAGATTAGATCTTGTACATGATGTGTGATGAGTTTTTAAAAGAAATATCATGTGTTTCAAGCTATTTTTTGAATTTATTTATTTTTTCTTGCTTACTCTGCCGTTGTATCTGTAGTTGAAACCGCAAAATTTTGCGTTATTTATTATTTTGTAATATGGCGAAGACAAAAGGTGCTCTAAATTTAGACGAACGACAACAAAAAGCTATTATAGAGGGCCGGAAACAAGGGCGGACGCATTAAGGAGCTCGCGCAACAGTTTCACATCGCCAGATCATCGGTGAATAAAATTCTTAAACATTGGAACCTCCAAGGAGGCTATGTTGAGAAGAAGAAAAGCGGCCGACCACGTTGCACTACTTCCCTTGTCGATCGCAACATCCTCCACGTATCCCACAGCGATCCACGTCTTACGGCGCCCGACATTGCGAAGGAAATAGCGACTCCTGGTCAGTCTAATCCATGCATACGGACCATACGTCGTCGCCTACAAGCCACAGGACTGAATGGACGGCAACCTGTGAAGAAGCCATTCATTTCTGCCAAAAATCGGAAGGCGCGAGTGGAGTGGGCTAAAGAGCATAAAAACTAGACACCTCAGCAATGGTCTAATGTCATCTGGAGCGATGAAAGTAAGTTTATGTTGTTGATAGTGGTGGCATAAAATGGATTCGTCGCCCTAAAGGCAAACGTTTCAATCCAAAATATCAACTGCCGACTATGAAGCATTGTGGCGGTTCAGTCTTGGTGTGGGGTACTTTCTCAGCAAAAGGAATGGGTCCTCTTCACAGAAATCATGGTATCATGGATCGAAAAATGTACATAGACATCCTCAAAAATGTAATGCTTCCATATGGAAAGCGTCTTCATGGTCTTGGCTTCATCTACCAGCAGAATAATGATCCGAAGCATCGCGCGCGTGATTTGCAAGAATGGTTCCGACGCCATCGTCTGACTCTTATGAAATGGCCAAGTCAGTCGCCTGACTTAAATATTATTGAACCGTTGTGGGATGAGCTGGAAAGACATTTGGCCGGCAAACGAGCGGCAAGCGCAGCCAAGAAGTTCGCCCAACTTGAGGAGGAGTGGACGAAGATCCCTCAGCAGCAATCGACGCACTCATCGCGTCTATACCAAGACTCATCCAAGCTGCGATCGACGTAAAAGGATTTGCAACAAAATATTAATTTTATTTAGTGTTAATTATTTACTAACTTCATTATTAAATATTTCTTATTTTCAGATATTTGAATAAAATTATTTTTTCCGCGTTATTGTTACTATTATTTAGTGAAAAGTTTTTTATTAAGTAAATTATACCTAATATCAAAATATATTATGATTTTATAGACATCAATTCTCTATAAGTCAAGTTATGTTGAAAAAACTTAAAGGTGATATACATTTGGCCGGTACTGTATGTATTGCCAATTTCAGTTTTTAGAAAAAAAAATCACTCATATGTTGTAGTATTTGCTCGAAAGTCATTTAATTCGAAGCATCTTGATTATTTGTATATTAATTTTCAGAAATATCTATACAGTGTCCCATTAACGCCCGTTTATTAATGATTTTACTATATTCTTACGCAAATAGGTGTATAAAAAACAAGAAAAATGATATTATTAAAAAATGTTTTATTTATTGCAAAATATCAATGTCTTTTTGTCAATTCCCATTTGGGGATCGTGGGAAAAGCAGCATATACAGAATATACATCATGTATTGTAAATACATGGCTTATACAGGTACCCCGCGACTCGAATGCCATAGTTTAAGGGTGTATTCCATAGGTAATTTTAAGATAGTTGTCACTCGAGTGTATCTATTCAAAAACTTGTTCTATGTTCAAAATAAAAATTAAGCTAATGCAGTTTATATTTGCAATAACTTATATTTTTTAACATTATAATATATACACAGATTGCATCAAAATAGTTAAAAGCTAATATCAAACACTGTAACAGATGAATTTTCTTTATCTTTCTGTGGAAGTTTTTTTGTTTTTTTTTGAACTGTACCACTCGTACTAACACATACAAAAGTGTCGTATTTCAATGTACTCACACTGGCTGGTAGTATTGTCACGGTTTTATCCTCGGTTGTAAGTTTCAGACTAAAAAGCGTAGTAAGGTACGGTTTTAGATGTGTTGTAAGTATGTTTGGTTTTATTTACCATAGCAACGCAGTCAAACTTAAAACCGCCAGGAATTGGCTTCATTGACGACTTCCTGTGTGGAATACCATCAAACACATTTTTTAGTAAAATTGTTTGATACGAAGACAAAAAAAATAGGTCTTTCAATAATATGGTCAGGAGAAGTGAAAAACTTGAACCTGTTAGAAATAATCAGAAAATATATGCAACTTAGACCAGCGAAGATACTACATAACATTCTTTGTAAACTATGTCCGAGAAAAATGCACTGTGCAACCGGTAGGGGTGCACAAAATTGCCGGTGGCGAAATATCTCAATTTAGAGAATTCGTCATTATACACAGGACATTGTTTCAGACGCACATGGGCAAGTATTTTGGCTAATACTGAGAAAGAACAATTTATCTTCGGGTCTGAATATTCGCGGGGGTATTCCAATGTAGTAAAATTTAAAAGAAAAAACATCATAATGTTAGGTTGAAAAATGACCGAATTCTGAAAAATAAACTCAAAATTGTTTTATTTAATATGATTTTCCATGTGTTTTATTTTAGCGCGGAAAAGATTAACGTGATACATGACGTTCATTCGCTCTATAACGTATGTAATGACGTACTTGTCTGCTTGTGGAAAAAGAAAAAGCAGTGCGTTCACCATTGATGCTTTCTCGTTTCTCAGCTGATCTTTGTTTGTGTTTCTTGCTAGTTTTGATATAACAGCGACCAAATTCTTAACTAATAATACTTTAATATAGTTACAACTAAAATCCACGGATAACAAAACAAATAAAACAAATGAAAGTCATCCAAAACAAAATAGCATCTGACACTGTGAACAAACCAATTCCCCTCCCCTTACTCGCTCCAAGCCAAGCGACTAACAGCTGTAGTCTTTCCACAGATCACGTGATGAAGCGAATAGACGTCATACCATATAATTCAAATTTTTAAGCATAATTCAAAAATTCATATCTCGCGGAAATGACACAAAAAAACTCAAATTTTCACATTTATATTTCAAATTAATGGAAGTTTCAGAAAAAAAAATAAAAAAAATTACTGGAATACCTCACAAACTATTTTTGTGACATTTTTTTAACAGTGACAGTTCTGTGCAATAAAATAAAGTAAAAGTACCAGTCCAATAAAGTGTCATCTTATGGACACGAAATGCAACCATAAATCAAGTGATTATGATGCAATCGAACATAAGGTGTAATCGTGGCCTGCTCTGTCAAATTTAACATCGCTCATAACTTCTCAAATATTGAGTTTTAGGGAAAAGTGTATACATGATTTTCGACTTAAAATTACCTAAGGAATAGCTTAAGCTGTGGCATTCGAGTCGCGGGACACATATCGATTTTAATTTATTAACATAAGAAATAAACATTCCTAAACTTAAATATTATTATAGACAAACTCAATTAAATTATTGGTAACAAAAAAATAAGATGTTCATATTTCTTACAATTTTATATTTAGTGTTGTTACTGCGCAATATAATCAATATGTTATAGTTTTGTTTGCAGAAAGTGAGGGAAATAGTGATTCTGAAACGAATGCAAGTTGAAACGAGAATAGCGAGTTTTGGAATTTGTATCGGTAATCTTAGAAAAACGGTTGCGCATGGTATTTTTCAGCATTTATGACAAAAAATGTCATGTTTTAATTATTTGCCACACTAGTGCTGGAATTAGCTATTACCTGTATTTATTTTGATTTTGAGACCAATTGTTTTCCGCAAGATATTTTATACCCTCAAAGTTTTTTTTTTTAATCTTTTTTTAACACACTATCTGTATGTGAAAAATGTAACTGATGTATGTATAAAAAATTTCCCGGAAGATACAAGGTGCATTATTTCGAGTAACTTGTACAAAATATGTTACTTGTAGCTATATGTCCCACGATCCCCAAATGGAGATCAGTAATTATTGAAATATTCAATTATACAAATAAGTATTTTGTAAATAAAATTAGAAACATAGAGGAATGCAAAAAACAGAATTGTTAGAATAAAAATAGTAATAATTAAAAAAAAAAACAATTCAGTTACAGTATTTTTTACGATTCCGGTGTAAATAAATATTAATAACAAGAGAATATAAACAAATAAACAG
This sequence comes from Harpalus rufipes, assembly GCA_951394225.1. Classification (NCBI taxonomy): domain Eukaryota; kingdom Metazoa; phylum Arthropoda; class Insecta; order Coleoptera; family Carabidae; genus Harpalus; species Harpalus rufipes. The sequence goes on along the minus strand of OX596282.1, from coordinate 16,073,879 downwards.
TAAATGTAAGATATTTTAAAGATATATATTTAGATAATATTTATAAACAAAAACTACTTTTGGGATCTTGGGCGTTAATGGGTTAAAGTTGCTACCATTGGGATCTGGAAAATTTTAAGTTACATCGATTAAACGGTGCTTTTGTGCGCCCCAGAGTCTACTTTGGGAGTGGTATTGTGGTTGATTTTGTTTTGTTTTCAGACGAGTTGTGGTGTTTTAAATTTGTGTTACAATATTAGAATTTTCTTCATTATACTCCGTGAGAAGTAATATTTTTCAATAAAATTTAGTTATAACTATTTTTGATTTAAAAAAATATTAGTTTATTGTTATCTTGGAAATTGAGTACCATAAACATTATTTTCATACATTAACTGGATATGCACTAAAAATATCTAACTCTAAAATAGTTTAGAAGTTAAGAGAAAAGTCGTCCAAAATTAGTTTTTCTATGAGAATTTTTGGGAAAACAAAAGTACATCGGGGATAGCCTCCCAATGGCCCATTTTATCGAAGGCGTAGCTCTCATAGTTTTCGATATCCTAATTTTAAATAGAACAACTGTATACAGGTGTAACAGCTAAACGAGCTACCTCAAATAATTTTTATATTAAAGATACGGAGTATTTTTTCTGGGGACAACCATGTGATTATTTAATATCCTTACATAACAAAAATATTGAGAAAAATTCAATTGAAATTTAAATAAATTTGATTTTTATAGTTATTTTTCAGTAGGCTATGTATGAAAAAAAATGAGCTTAATTTAAAATGAAAGAAATATATGTTAATAACGTTATAAAAAGTGTTCTATAGTTTAGTTCACGAAAGATGACTATTTAAGGACATTTATTAAACGTATGGTGCAATATTATTAGCAGATAACTTCACTGCATTTCGTATACATGACGTACAACATGAAATATTTATGGATTCCTATTAACCGAAAAATATAAGTGTAATTTATTTGAAAATTGTTACTTTTTAAATAATGCCTTTCTCAAAGATTTATGCTATGTTTTTGCAAAACACAAATACTGAGACTTGGCAAAAACTATGGAATAATAATTTGATTTAAATGTCAACGTCACTGGGTAAACATTAGGACAGAGGGCAGTGTAGTAGATAATTAGATTCCTGTAACTATACGACATAGTCATTATTATTTATAATATGTTAGAAAGTAATGTCACCATTTACGCAAATTTGTCAAACAACATAAACTACATACATACATCAAATAATTTTTCTCTTTCTAACATGAAATGTTGCTAAGCTACTACTGTATAAACTATTGCGAATTAGTTCTTCGAACAAGTGATCTTGAATTGTCATCTTTCGTGAACCACAGTATATTTGATTTTATCCTAAATAATTCAAAATGACAAATAGTTTGGTTCACAAAAGATGACTTATTCAAGGTCATTTATTGACCGTATGGTATAATATTACTTGTAGATAACTTCACTGCATTTCGTATAGGGCGCGGGCATGTAGCTGTTTTAAATGTCTTTGAAAACATATGTGCAGGCGCCCCACTTGTCATAATAAGAGTACAGCCATTTGTTTGTTGTTTTGTGTTAGTGTACGGTCTGTGGTGTTTATCGTTTGTGTTGTATTTTTCTGGGATTTTAGTGTGATCTTAGTGGGTGATTTCTTAATATTTAGTATGTGTGTGTGTGCGTCAACCATGAGTGGACAACATACATGTTGTATTCCGGGTTGTAAGACGAGCTCAACAGACAAAATTAAAACTTCCTTATTAGTATCATCCAGGAATACTTTTTTTTATAAATAAAATAATTCACTATGTCCATATGCAAAATTGCTGGAAAGTCAAAAATATTCCTGGAAAAATCACTTTCCTCGCAATCATATGGATCAATGTTGTTTATTAATTTAATTTTATCTAAGTAGCGATTTTTTACGTCACGACTTAACGCTGTAAAATAAGCTGACATTCTCACACTATTTACAAAAAAAACTTTAGGCACAAAATAAATGTTTACACCTCAATGTAAGACAGCAAATTAATTCCAACTTTTTAATTAGCGCTAAGGAAAACTGACAGGACAGATGGCGCTGTTATCAGGGCGCCGGGACAGCTGATCGCAAGGTTACTGGAAACAGCTGAGTGTCCGAGCCCTATACATAGACGTGCAACATGAAATATTTATGGATACATTTGAACTGAAAAAAATAAGTAATTTATTTGAAAATTGTTTCTTTTTAAATAATGCATTTCTCAACCATTTATGCTCATCACCTATGTTATTGTAAAACACAAATACGTAGACTTGACATAAACCATGGAATAATAATTTGATTTAAATGTCAACGTCACTGGGTAAATATTAGGACAGAGGGCAGTGTAGTAGATAATTAGATATCTGTAACTCTACGACATACGTCATTATTATTTGTAATGTTTTAGAAAGTAATGTCACCATTTACGTATATCTGTCACACAACATAAACTACATAGGCATGCGTCAAATAATCTTTCTCTTTCTAACATGAAATGTTGCTAAGCTATATTACTTATTAAATGCTACTACTGTAGGAAGTGCTGTGTATTCTTCCCTTGAACAAGTGACCTTGAATGGTCATCTTTCGTGAACCAAAGTATAGCAGTTTTTGTTTTTCATACAAAACGTACTAACAAATGACTATAAAAATCAAATTTATTTTAATTTCAATAGAATATTTATGAATGATTTTGTTATGTAAGGATATAAAATGATTACATAGTTGAATTCAGAAAAAAAATACTCTATCGAATGGACCTAAAAATGTATATATCATCCCATTTAAAAAAATATAACATTGTATTGCAACTTGAGAACCACTGGTTTGAAAAAATATTTTCTTCTGTAATCGGATGTCCCCCTTGGTATTGTATACGATTGTCTTATAGTGTTTTATTGTTTCTTTCATAATATCTGAGATAGCTCGTTTAGCTGTTACACGCTGTATATTAGATTTGTAGTCCAATTTCGAGAACTAGAACAAGATCACATATATTAACAATATATTTTCATTTTAGTGGGATATAAAAGCCTGAAAGAAGCTGGTGTAAAAACCGTCTATGTAGATGATCTTTCCGATGCGGAAGCAGCTGCTGAAGGCGCCGTTTTGAGTTCTTGGGTTTTTAATCAATACAAAACGAAAAGTAAAGATGCACCAGATCCTCCCACTATCTGTTTACACCCTGACTCTCAGCAAATTGAAAGTTGGGACATCGGAGTTATTAAAGCCGAAGCCCAAAATTTAGCCAGAACATTTATGGAAACTCCTTCTAATAAATTAACCCCAATTATATTCTCAGAGACCGCTAAAAACTGTTTGAAAGGTAATAATGTTGAGGTTACCATCAGAAATTTGCAATGGATTGAAGAGAAAAAAATGGGGGGTTTGTTAGCCGTCAGTAGAGGGTCGGAAGAAGAGCCCAGATTTTTAGAAATAATATACTGCGGAAAAGAAAATACCGACCCCATTGCTTTAGTGGGAAAAGGCGTAACTTTTGACTCCGGCGGTATAAGTTTGAAGCCACCTTTGAATATGGACCATATGCGAGCAGATATGGGAGGAGCAGCCAATGTAGTAGCTACTATATACGCTGTATCTGCTCTAAAATTACCTATAAACATTATTGGTCTCATTCCTTTGTGTGAAAATATGCCGAGTGGGCGCGCCACCAAACCTGGAGACGTAATCACGACTATGAGCGGCAAAACTGTCTGCGTAGACAACACAGATGCAGAAGGACGCCTGATTTTAGCCGACGCTTTAACATACAGTGGAACTTTCTGTCCGAAAATGGTGCTAGACATCGCTACATTAACCGGAGCCATGATGATCGCCCTGGGTAATAGTGCAACGGGTGTTTTTTCTAATAATGAGGAATATTGGCAACAATTAGAAAAGGCTGGCGCATATACTGGTGATAGAGTTTGGAGATTTCCGCTATGGAAACATTATACAAAATTAGTGGCGGAGCATACCGGATATGATATCAATAACGTCGGAAAAGGAAGAGGGGGAGGATCTTGCACCGCAGCAGCATTTTTAAGAGAGTTTGCCCCTAAAAATACGAACTGGATGCATCTGGATATGGCGTCAGTTATGGGACCAAATGATAATACAAAGTATTTGTCTGTAGGAATGAAAGGCCGCCCAGTAAGAACTTTAATTCAATTTATTGACCAACTGTCAAAATGTTAAGCTATACAATTCAATAAGATACATATATGGAATATTTAAGTTTAAGATATTTTATGTACAAAGCTATGAGTAAAAGTTACAAAAATAATAAGAATACCTTATTCGTTTTTGAACGAACTATATCTACAAGCGGAATAGGTAAGTTTTATTTAAATTAAATACAACAAGAGTTCAAAATTGTCTCAGTACAAAATAAGTCAAGAAAATCTCATTACTTTTAAAATTAAACATATTGTGATGAATTATACTTTATTCTTGTTATACAAAAGGGGTTTAATAACGCTATTTGTTGTATAGTATTTTTAAACAATATTGTAATAAATCATAAAACGTTCATATTGGTTGAATATAATATATAAAGTATTTCAATTTATATAATTTATGTAAACTGCATGAAAAATAAATACTTTGTGTTATATTTATTGTTAATTTTTTAAAAAACGAATTCAACCGATGGTCAGTGCAATTATGCACATGAAACCAGACAAGTTGAATATACAGTACCATAATAGCTTTGAATGTGACTTGTCAAGAATAATATTTCTCGTAGACTTTATTGAAGAATATAAATGTCATTTTCCGTAAAACCTAGACATGTCAGAATGAAATGTGATATACTATATATACGTTCTACCGGTGTCAAAAGTCTTTCCACTTCAGAGCTGGAAGCGCTAGTAGGAAGATTTATAGAGTGGAGATATATTCAAAATTTAATTTTACTAGCCGATTGTCACACGCGCCAATGTTTAGATTAGACTGTGCTCAACAAAAATACCTCCTTTACGTTTTTATTATTTAATATATCCATAATAAACAAAGTTATCTTTAGTTTATTATTTGGTACATCTCTTTAAGAATATCCTTATTCCTGTAGGAATATTTCTGACACGGATAGAACATCCCTATATATTACTTTTTAAACAAGATAGTCTAGTAATATACTCATCATAACATAGAATTTTAAAAATGCTCAAAATTAATTTTTACTTTTAATGCAATAGAATACACATAGCACTAGATATTTTTAAAATAAAATATATTTTTGTCAAAAATCAGATAGCTATGGAAATAAAACAAAATCTCATTCTGACAGTTCAGTATTATTAATCTTAATTGTTGTAATCTTTGTTATAATTCAGCATAATTTTTTTTCTAGTATAATTGATATTTGGTTTATTTTTATTTTTTCATTTCCAAGGCTATCTGATTTTTGAAGTAAATGTCATTTTATTTTCTAAATATCTAGTGCTATTGATGATCCTCTTTGTTAGTAATATTCTCTTGCATTAAATGAGGACTTTTTGAAAGTAAAAATTAATTTTAAGAAACTTTTCATTGTTGTGGTTATGCTCTAAAATGTACAGGGGAGCCAATTTCCGTACATTTTTAAAATTCTATTTTAAACTCCTATGTTCCGCGTTTCTTGCATGACTGGTTGTCCATGGGGTCCTCCATTTTGATTTTTTCATTATTTTAAATGATATTTGTTTTAATTTTAAAGAAATTCGTAGTATTAAAAGTCATAATTGTTTTTAGTTTACTGCATTTGATTTTTAACGAAACCTATAGGTATCTTTCTCGCACCAGTTTCTATACTAGGCTGTGCGAGAAAGATAGGAATAGTGTGATGTAGAAGTATAGATGCTTAAAATCACATATATTTCAAAAACTAACATTTTTTTTTAACTTTTTTCGTCTCAATCATTATTTTTTCTTATCTACTTTCAATATAAACATTTTACTCAATTTTCTGTTATGGTGGAGGACTACATTGTACAAGATGAGTAAACACACGAAAAAGATTATTAAAAATAAAAATTTAGAGACAAATTATCCCTCACCACAGAGTTGGACTTGGTACTTAGGATAGGGACCAATCGTATGTAATCACACTATAATATAGTAAAACTAAAAAAAAAACTCCACAGTGAAATATTTGTATGGAAATCGAATGAAATGTTTTAATAAGTATGACAAACTAGTATTAGGCTTTATTAATATCTTGTCTTTTACTTTTAATTTAAATCAACGTAACTTTATTTAAATGTATTGATTCATATCTGTAGATTTATTTATCAAGTAGCCTGATTTACAACAAACAGAAATATAATAAGGCAACAATAGCTAAAGAGAAACTATGTTCAATATTCTGGGTAATTTTAAAAACTACGAGATTTTCATTCCTCATTCTATACAAGAGTTCAAAATTGTCTTAATACTAATAATACGTAGCTTAGCACGGTTATATTACGTAGCTTAAATATATTATTTTATAACCATGTACGTCAACTTAGTTGCAGAAGATACGTATTTGAAAATACCCTGATGATATTTGTTAGTTTTGATATAAATTGTACTTAATTCAACCTTTCAAGGTCAATTTTGATAAAGTACAGTGGTTAGTAATACGCTATTAGACTATAATTATAATACCGTGGTTAATAATTAAGATATTCAGTGGAACTTGGATTCTTAATAATGACATTAATATAAATTTGAAAATATTATAAATATTAACAAATTTAGAATAATTCATCATATTTGTCTTAATTTAGACCGATCTGCCCCGATTTTATCACAATTCTTAATATAAATGCAACAAACTTGGTCGAATCAATTTTCTACATTTTTACTGCTTTTAGCTTATGTAAATAAATATATCATCGCATAATGTAATTCAATTTAATGTTATATATAACAAACATCACACAATCTCTTGGGATGATAAATCTAATCTTAAAATTGAGTTAAATGAGCAAACATTAGTACACTATATAATAAAAGTCATACAACAAAAGGCAAGCTTTACTTTAATTTGAATTAATTGTTTCCAAACAAAGGATCTTACAGGTTATAGTATTTCGTCATTTATTATGTAAATATTTCAGTTATTTAAAATATTAATGATTCAAATCGACCTCTTCTCTGTGACGTCACGCTTACATATTTAAAGCCGCAAATGTCGCTAGTGTGGTTTTACAGCGATGGAATGTGACATGTCAAAGTGACAGTTGATGGTGATATTGATACCCCATTCAAGAGTATTGCAAGAAAAAAAAATTACATTATCAAAAAAATTGACTATTTGAATAACAGTATCATCTACTTGAAAGATAGAAAAATATAATTACAAAGATAAGAATTTGGCAGTCTTAAATCTAGAAAGTGAATAATATGAAATGATGCATTAAAAAGAAAAAAAAGTACATATTTACTACTGATCTATTAAACTTAAGTAAAGTGCTAAATTCAATCAATATCCTTAATATCACCCGAATTAAGGATTATCTAAAAATAAGAATAAAAAGAAACATATGCAATGATGCATTATTACGAAAAATATGCAAGCTATTTCTATGATCAGATCAGTAAAGAAAAATGTTGAATTCGGCTTATAGTCTTTTAACTTTAACTACAAGAAAATCATTAATACTTGATTTACCGTAACAAAAATATAAATTTCATTTTAATTTTTTCAATTGATTTCTATGGGAGAAAAAAAATTCGAAGTAGCTGACATCTGGTGAGAGATTTGTGAACGTAGCAAATGGGGAAAGCATTAACTTCTTATCATTTATTGATGTAATGCAATAAACGTTTATCTTGAATATAAATGATATTTTGCACTAAATCGTTTCGATGTTTACACTTTGAAGTAAAAACAACATATGATATCACTATTTTACTAGACAAAATGGCGACCGACTGGGGGATTTTGTTGTCGTCCGACTTGCCATCTACGGTTCATTTTTTTCCTCCTATAGACCTCAAGGTTTGCTAAGCTTTTCACCAGTAACTTCACTACAATTTTTCGAAAATGGCTTTGCAGCGTTCGTTTCACTTATGCTGCAAAAGATCACTCATTCAAAAAAGGCCCATTTTCTGCATATGTTGCATAAATATTTTCAGTTGATTGTGGTAATGTGTACCCTGTAGTCCGCGGATATCCACTTTGGGAAATACTGATTACATTATTAGTCGTAAATGAATTCACCAAACAAGATTTCTATGACGTCACCAACAAAGTTAACCACCCTAACCTAACGCACACAACTCGGTCTTAACTTAAATTTAAAGTGTTCCTTAAATAGACAATATTTAATCGAAATGAAATATAAAATGAATTATTATATTTGCATTTTTTTTTTAAGGGAAATTTCAAATTCTTGCTGGTGCAACTGAGCATTACTGATTGAATTTTTTTAAACATTAACACAACCTAATTTAATGTATAAAACTCTGTCCATTATAAGGCGCGAGCAGACACGTGACTCGAGCAATTCTGAAGTGCTTGGAATCAGCTGATTTGTATGCGCTTGCCACAATTGATAAGAACAATGCCATTTTGACAAGATTAATGTTTTGACTTATTTTGATTTTGAACTGCTAAATAATTATTATTTTACAAATTTCAATAAATTTCAGTAAAAATAATAAATTTTTAACAGTTTAAAATAAAAAAAATGTCAAAACATTGATTTGGCAAAGTGACAAATGTACAAAAATCAGCTGATTCCAAGCACTTCAAGGTCGCTCGAATCATGCGTCTGCTCCCGGCCTATACGCTATATTAACTATAGTCGCTGTCAAATAAGTAGGGACTGATGCTTAACTTTTTCCCTTCCCACACCCTGTCTCTTATTCTGCGATGTTGC